>JASDDO010000008.1:79576997-79779096 GCA_030015575.1 Agapanthus africanus
CGCTTCTAGCTGTTTCGCTTGCTTCTTTCTTATTGTGGCGGCTATTATGTATGGCGTAGCGGAAATGGACGAAAAGAGCGAGATGCACGTTATTTATTTTCAAATCGATTGATAGATGGCCTGATCTGTTCTGAGAGATCGAAAGAGTAGGGTAGGAATGGATAGAGAAGAGGGAATCTATCAATAAGAAAGGTAAATCCCCTATTTCTATCTATTGATGAGACAAGATATCTCTCTATTCTGGATCCATCAGAAAGAAATCTCTATGTATCTGATAGAGTCTACATCGTATGGTAGAGCGCCCAAGCGCTTTTTGGGCCAGCTCAGTTCTCTTATCCATCGGTCCAATGCACTGGGCTCATCTCATGGAGGGAAAAACAAAATGTAGTTGTGTTGTTGTTGTTCGTCGCCTCGATGCATTCCCCGGCATCGTCCCACACAAAAAGAAAGAGCGCGGAGCCCCGGCCCGACCTATGGGTCCGCTAACGTAAAGTGAGGAGTTGAGCCTGAACTGGCGAACCGAAGTCACTTTCGTAACCATACTTCCTACAGCTAACATGTGTCCAGTCCAGCGGGAATGCGCAGCGCAAACGAACGTGAGCTACTATACTGAATCTCCCGCTGGCCATCGGGGACCGAGTGGTAAGGCCATGATCTGCAGGGGAACGGATCACTCATTCTTCTATTGGGGACAGGTGCACGAACGAAAACTTCAAACGTCACACATCCGCCGCCTACCTACCGTTTAGGTGGCACCAGCGAGATCCAGCTAAGGTAAGGAACTTCGTGTCGCGGCTGCTCCACTTCGCAGCGGTCTCTTGAACTGAACTTCGTTGCCTTCCCGCGCGCGAAGCGAATGGGTGCCGTGGGTCAGTTTCGGGGCGGGGGGCGAAGAGAGACAGACCATAAGAATGATTCATTTGGATCGACGAGCCATTTCGTGAATCAATGGAATGTCTGTCTATCCATATCTATTCTTTCTTTATATGACGGGCCATATATAATTTATGGCATGATATGATCGCGCCTAGTAGCCACATATCATCTGCGCTCAATATGCGGGATTCCTGTTGGATCAGATATTTCGCTTTGACGAATTTGGACCTAGCGAAAAGGACTCTGACGCCTTCGCGCAAGCAAGCGCGAGAGAAGCAAGCAAAGTAGAAGCTTTGCCAGAAGCAAGACGAGGAAGCGGAGCTGTCGTAGAAGCGGTAGCTTCCCCCGACCTACTACAATACAACAGTCGCAACCATGAAAAAAAAAAAGCGCCTAGCTTCTAGAGTTCGCTTCTTTTCTCAGGCCGGAGAAGGGCAACTACTGACGCCTTCGGCGCCTTTGTTTTATATGTTTTCAATTCCGTACAATACAAACTACAACTACACCAAAGCGTCACGACAGCTTCCAAAGCATCTCCAGTGGGGGCCCAAGAAGTCGGAGCACGTAGGCGCCTTCTAGCCCCCTACATAAGCCGCTGGCGGAGAAAGCTCGAAGAGCTTCCCTTCATTCGCTTCGCGGGAGTCGCACACAGCACATAGCTGGAAGTCAGAGGGCCCGTACTACCTGCCTAACCCTTCGCTCCGAGGGACCGTCGAACGGAAGGAAAACGCCTTCTAAACAACTCGGCAGAAGGGAAGGGGCCTATGTATTTGCATGACCTCTGCAGATTTGACTCTACCTACACCCGGAGCCAATCCCCTAGCGGTCCTGCCATCACGCCGCAGAACGAGAGCTCGTGTGGAACCTTGGATTTCTGGCGTAACAGCGGTGGAACGTAACAAAATATTACGGCCGCGTAACATAGGGGCCTACGCTACGGGGAACTCGGCCAAAATAGGGACACCCGAAGGGCCCAGCACGCACAATCATATCCTATACGAGCCCGTCATTGCACTTCGGATAGCCGTCCGTAGCATCATAAGGAGCACCTCCCTTTCGAGGTACCACTTTGGTACGGTCTTGATTTGTGTTATTGGTTGGCCTGTCTCAACGTGGTGTATAGCACGAAAAACCATTCTTTACAAGATAGGGCCGGGCCGTTCACATGAAAGAAGAGAAGAAAGGATTTCTTCTCTTCTTTCTTTCGGTCGGGCGCATTTCTAAAAATCCTCCAGGATCACAAGTGGAACGTTAAGCAAGGGTGGGGAGGCTGCGAGCGGAGCGTCGAACAGAAAGAAGCAAGCAGGGGAGAGTAAACGTGTTGCCTACGCTTGCTCTCCGGCGCGCTACGGCAACCCTAGTTTAAATAAGGCTACTAGCTAGCTAGCGTTTTTAAGCTGGCTGCGTTTTGTAGCGCGCGTACTCTTCTGTGGAGTCGCACGGAACGAGCCTTGTCTTCTCTCCAACGACTAGCTCCCTTGTTCCGGTCCGACAACGACCCTTCTCTTGTCGTGGAAGGACTTCCGCCTGTGGTGGGGTCCAACCCATGGGCGGAGTCGCCCTCATCCCCCCCATTGCTCAGTGCTCCCTGCAGCTTTGCTGGGCTTTACCCGCGTGGACGCGGGCTTCTATAAGAGAATGAGAAGTTCTCTCTTAACAAGAAAACGCGAACCGCGCGGAGCCTACCCGAGTTCGTTTTCTGCCGCCACTGGGTGGCCGCCGGGGAAACACAGCCCAGCCCCCTCTCGGGAAACGGGGGTCCAACAAGCACTTGCAGCAGAGGGGGCCCACAAGCACCCGGCCCGCCCCCTTCTTATTCTGTAAAGCCGACCTCTTTTTCGCCAGTGCTGATGCAGTGCGCGCGTAGATAAGGAAAGCAAAATCCCAGTGGGGGGAAGTGGGGGCCGGTGCCTTTTGACGGCCTAAACTCCTCCATTTATTTGTCAGCCGTGAGGAACTACTGCCTTTATGTCTGAGGCGGGGGGAGGGGAAAGCTTGGGCCTACCTATCCCGATAGGATCCCATAAAGGGAGCAGTTGAGAGGTTCCAGCCGAAGGGCAGAACTTCTGTACGTGATCGTAGTATGTCACGCCGTCTCGTCCTCGCAGCATCGAAGAGTACCTATGCACTATGTTCCGGTTCACTGATAAGGAAGATAGAGTTGGGGTGGGGGTCTACGATGTGATACTATATATAGTCTGACCCAGGGAGAAAGATGCGCAACTCAAAACGGAAGCAGGAACCGTGTTGTCAAAAATTTCGGGGGTTACAGATCTATGAGACTACCATCGATCCGATAGAGCGGAACGACCAGAAAAAGAAGTGGAGTTAGAAAGCCGTATGATAGGTAGTAACTATCTTGTACGGTTCGGGGGGTAATCGGCGTACTCCGATCAGTGGGGGGAATTTTTTGCTCTATCGAACATACAGGGAATTGGAGGTAGCATTCCACCGATGTCAAGTCATGGACTGGTTCCTCCAGCCCTTTTTCTATGTGTTGGTGTTCTATATGACCGACATAAGACTCGACTTGTTAGATATTATGGAGGTTCAGTGAGCACCATGCCGAATCTCTCTACCATTTCTTTCTCTTCCATTTTAGCCAATATGAGTTCACCTGGTACTAGCAGCTTTATAGGGGAATTTCCAATCTCAGTAGGAGCTTTCCAAAGAAATAGCTTAGTAGCCACATTAGCAGCGCTTGGGATGATTTTAGGCGCGGCGTATTCCCTTTGGCTATATAATCGTGCGGTTTCTGGGAATTTAAAACCCGATTTCCTCCATAAATTCTCCGATCCAAATGGCAGAGAAGTTTCCATATTTCTACCTTTTCTTGTTGGAGGGGCGACCGTCTGTTGAACTACCAAAAAAGGGTAAACCAATGTGATTATGACATTGTAGGTGCTTGCGATGGGACGGATGCTACTTCCCTCATCAGTAATGGGTGGCATAGCCCGTAGCAGAAGTCCCCTTTTTGATCCATTTCTTTATTACCCCAGAGGGGCCCGGGTGGGACCGAGAGAAAGAAAGGACAGGGGGCGACCATGCATGGCACTTCTCGACCGTGTCTCCGAGGGACAGTTGAACGAGCGACTTATGAATGCAGCCGGGTCGGACGAGCCAATAACTCGAACGCGTTCGGTCAGTTTTTTGAGCAAGAATCACAGCGTTATCTTACCTTCACCATGATACGGACTCCAAGTTCTTATGGCAGAGCACGAGGAGTTTCCTTCAATATGATGATGGGAATGGAAACCAGAAACCAGAAGCACGACCGGGGTCTTCGTGGTCCGAGATAAGACTTATATATCAGTCACAGTAACTAAAGCAAGAGACTTTTTGGTAGTACCGGTGAACCAGATGGCCGCGGCGAGGGAATCTGGGACGGAGGACTCGTAATATCTCTATAGATCTGGAAAAAGCGAAAGACCCCCTAACGTCAGGGGCTGACCGCTGAGCTCACTCTGGCCTCGCAGGGCGGGCCAGAGTGGGTGTGAGCTGTAGCTGCCATAGCTTATGGCTAGAGCAATGGGAGGGGGCCCCAGCAGAGAGAACAGTAAGGATAACGAGCGCGGAGCCCGCCAAGCGGGCGACAGGAGCTGCGGGCAAGTGCTTGGTAGGCCAACAGCCCAGTGAACCGGGCGGGGCACTCGACGAAAGGGGGGCACACTGAGCAAGTACGAGAAATTGGCCTCGCTCCGCTCTCTTAAAAAAAAGCAAGGACTGCTACGGGAGGTCAAAAATGGGCACGGATGAAAACCCGAAAGGGCTCCGTGAGTAAAAACAACAGGACTACCGGCGAGTGTTTGTGAAAACCCGAAAGGGAGCAACCTCGTTAAAAGACACTTACAGGGTCCTTTCGACCTTGTAAGGAGAAACCACCCGCGTGAGATCCTTACGGCTCACAAGGGAGCAACACACTTAGGGATCTTCACGATTCCTAAGGAGAAAATACACTTGCGAGATCCTCACGACTCATAAGGAGAACTCTCTTATGGGACCCTCACGGCTCATAAGATTTGAAAGTCTTAAGTTATAAAGACCTAAACCTGTGCTTAAGCAATCCCCACAATTTCCAATATTGCCCTACAAGTGGCTCAATACTGACCCTTGTATACAATTCACGGGCGCGAATAAACATTTCCCTAACCAAGTCCCATCCGTGACTGGGGATATGTTCGCATGGTGAACAACCCTTGTAAATCCTCTCGATTTATGAGGAGAAAACCCTCCTGTAGGATCCTTACGACTTACAGAGGAAACGAACACTTAGGAATCCTCACGATTCCCAAGGAGAAAATACACCTACAAGATCCTCACGACTTGTAGGGAGAAATAACTTTGTGAGACCCTTACGGCTCATGAAGTCAAAAGCCTTAGTCGACCGAACCCTGACCCTGGTCGCTAAGCCACCTTTGTTCGACATCGACAGAGGCAGATGATGATTCGCTCCTGGCAATATCCCAGTTGTAGCGGTGCTGATGCCGAAATTGGTCTACCGCAAAAAGCCAATAGGCCGCACATGCATACGAAATAGCTGAAATGATAGGGCAACTTGCAATAAAAAGCAGCAAGTAAAAATGTATGCATGCAAAATAGCCGAAATGATTGGGCAACTCGCAATAAAAATCAGCGAGTGAAAACAAAATAAACAGCCGAAATGATTGGGCACCGCGAGAAATAGCCGAAATGATTGGTCAATCGCGACCTTCGCGATATAAAAGCTGAAATGATAGAGCATCGCAGAAATAAAATAAAAAAAAAGAAGAAATGATAAAACTTTGGCCCTATAGTTAAGATCACATCGATCCCTGTATACAATCCAAGGGCGTAAACAAAGAGGGAACCATACATTCCCAACAGGCTCCGCCAGAAGACGAAGCCAAATCTCGACGGTTCAGTCCAACTCCGAAGAAACTAGCTTCTTCAGCAAATTCCTCGACTCACGGATACAAACACTCCTTGACGAGAGCCTCCTGATCCGCATCGACTCGCAGAGCCACCAGTGCCTCCGTGGGAAATTCTCGACTCGTTTCAAACCCCAAGGAAACAATTAATCCTTAGCGCTAGGGAAACAAATAATTCTTAGCAAATTCCTCGACTCACGGATACAAACACTCCTTGACGAGAGCCTCCTGATCCGCGTCGACTCACAGAGCCATCAATGCATCCATAGGAAATTCTCGACTCGTTTCAAACCCCAAGGAAACAAATAATCCTTGGCGCTAGGGAAACAAATAATCCCTAGTAAATTCCTCGACTCACGGATACAAACACTCCTTGACGAGAGCCTCCTGATCCGCGTCGACTCACAGAGCCACCAGTGCCTCCGTGGGAAATCCTCGACTCGTTTCAAACCCAAGGAAACAAATAATCCTTGGCGCTAGGGAAACAAATAATCCTTAGCAAATTCCTCGACTCACGGATACAAACACTCCTTGACGAGAGCCTCCTGATCCGCGTCGACTCGCAGAGCTATCAGTGCCTCCGTGGGAAATTCTCGACTCATTTCAAACCCCAAGGAAACAAATAATCCTTGGCGCTAGGGAAACAAATAATCCCTAGTAAATTCCTCGACTCACAGATACAAACACTCTTTGATGAGAGCCTCCTGATCTGCGTCGACTCGCAGAGCCACCAGTGCCTCCGTGGGAAATCCTCGACTCGTTTCAAACCCCAAGGAAATAAATAATCCTTGGCACTAGGGAAACAAATAATCCTTAGCAAATTCCTCGACTCACGGATACAAACACTCCTTGACGAGAGCCTCCTGATCCGCGTCGACTCGCAGAGCCACCAGTGCCTCCGTGGGAAATTCTCGACTCGTTTCAAACCCCAAGGAAACAAATAATCCTTGGCGCTTGGGAAACAAATAATCCCTAGCAAACTCCTCGACTCACGGATACAAACACTCCTTAACGAGAGCCTCCTGATTCGCGTCAACTCGCAGAGCCACCAGTGCCTCCGTGGGAAATCCTCGACTCGTTTCAAACCCCAAGGAAACAAATAATCCTTGGCTCTAGGGAAATAAATAATCCTTAGCAAATTCCTCAACTCACGGATACAAACACTTCTTGACGAGAGCCTCCTGATCCGCATCGACTCGCAGAGCCACCAGTGCCTCCGTAGGAAATTCTCGACTCGTTTCAAACCCCAAGGAAAAAAATAATCCTTGGCACTAGGGAAACAAATAATCCTTAGCAAACTCCTCGACTCAGGGAAACAAACAATCCTTGACGGGAGCCTCTTGATTCGCGTCGGCTCGCAGAGAAACCAGTGTCTCTGCGGGAAGATTCCCGATTCGTCTCAACTTGCAAGATGAAGCCTCAGGCAAGCATGTGTGTTTGGCCTTTGTGAGTGGATCCGCGCTGTTGTCCTCTGTGTCTACTCTCCTAACCTCGATCTCCCTGGAGATCAACCATCTCCATGATCAGGTGATACTGCCTAAGAATTATATCTGGATTTCTAATGGGACATTAGTTCCTTGGCTAAAGCCACAACTTTATTGTCACACAATGGTAGGAACGAAGTTCATCTTATGAACTTCTATATATCCAGACTGCCTCTTTGGTAGTATCTTTGGTAACGATGTATCTTGCCTTTAATCGTCTAGTAAGTCACGGTATCTAGCTTGGAACTCTTCCAACATACCTTCCCTCCACTGAGGGTAAAGACAATGCCTGCGACTGACATTCAGTCGTCCTTATCACCCAGGAACCTTTCCAGTGATTCTCCCCATGATCGATTGATACCATCTTACTACAACTAGTGAGTCTCCTAACATCCAATTAGATCTATCTCATAGATCCAAAATCCAGGATTCAGGAGGTATCATTTTGATCCTATGTGGAGAATCCTTGTGATAAGCGGAGATTGATCGAGCGTAGCATATGAAACTCGTTCCCTATCAAGAGTATGTCATCCACGTACTCTACGAGGATCACCACCATACTCTCTACTACCTTTTTGTATATACAAGGTTCATCTACCATTTTGATGAAGTCAAACTCTTTGACTATCACATCAAAACAGATGTTCCAACTCCGCGATACCTGTTTTATCATATAAAACATCTTGTACACGTTTCCGCTGCTCCCACTGTCTACGAAGCCCTCTGGCTGTGTACTTATAGACGTTCTCTTCTAAAACATCACTTAGAAAAGCAGTCATGACACCCAACCACCAGATATCGTAGTCATGGTATGCAGCCGTGGCAAGTAGGATCTGGATGGACTTAAGCATAGATCCTTAGAAAAGGTTTCAACATAATCCATACCTAGTCAATGATGCAAACCTTTAACAAGTCTAGCTTTGAAAGTCTCAACTTTTCCATGTACACCAAGTAATCTTCTCAAGATATACTTGCTCCTGATGGGGATTTAACCCTTCAGATAAAGCAACCAAAGTCCATACTTTGTTGGTGTATAAGGATTCCATCTCAGATCGCTAAGCATCCAGCCATTCTTACAGAGTCCTACTCCTGATGGCCAGCTCGAAACTAGTTGGGTCATCATCTCATGATGCAATCCTCGCTCCCACTGTCATAGAGAAACCGAAGTATCTCTCGGGTGGGTGAGGAACCCTACTAGATCGGCGGAGAGGCCGAGGTTCGTTGGAAACTACTGAATTCTTTGGTTCTACCAAATTATCAGCTGTAGTTTGTATAGCTGGAACATTTCCAGTTCTACATAACAGACCTTGCCTCGAGCTTGTCCGGATTTTGCTTTTAGACATAGGCCGGACAACCCCAAATCTTAACAAACTTAAGATATGGGCTCTTCCCTTTCCATATCACATATGAAGTGGTAGGCAGCTGATCTGATTTGAACCCTATTCAATAGGTATGCAGCTTCTCAAGTGCATAACTCCCAAAAGGAAATAGGAAACTTAGTAGTACTCATCATAGAGCACACCATATCACATAGGGTGCTATTGCTCCGTCCCGATATACCATCGTGCTATGGTGTATACGGAGGAGTAATGCTGAGAGAGAATCTCATTCTCCTTTAGAATAGTCCAGGAATTCCGTGCTCAAGTATTTTCCTCCTTGATCTCATCAAAGGACATAATACTTATAACCGTATTTTGGTTCTCTACTTCTAACTTATATTCCGTGAATATCTCAAAAGGTTCGGACTTGTGTTTCAGCGGGAACATATGTCTGAATCTTGAAAGATCATCAGAGAATGTAATGAAGTACAAAGAACCGGTCTTGGCATATGTAGACAGGGGACTTTCATACATCAGCATGTATCAATCCCAAGAGTTCATTAACTCTTTCTCTGTTTCCAATAAACAGAGCTGTGGTCATCTTATCTTTGTGACATGACCGGCAAGTTTCACAAGATGTAAATTCAAACTAATTTAAATATGCATCTATATGTAACTTAGCTAGTCGGGTCGCATTGATATGACCTAGTCTACAATACCTCAAGAAGGATTCGTTCATTTCTGAACTCTTCCTCTTGTGTGTGTTCCGTATACTAAGAACTGTAGTTTGATTTAGAACGTCAATGCTTTTAGATAACGTGCCTGAACCGATCAACTCTTGATATAGGAAATGTTCAAAACATTATTCAACAATACAAAATTATATCACTTCTTTACTAATAAAGAAACTTATATGATTTTGTATATCAGGTTCGGTATCTAATAACATTCGTTCAGAATCAATGTATTCAGGTAATACAGGGTGATAGTGACTAACAGACTTGGCTGCAACATTTGCACCGTTTTCTGTCTCATGAAACTAATCACCCGTTCTCAGTTCTCTACCTTTCTGTAGCCCATGTAACAGATTACATATGCGGGATCCTGATCTGGTATCACATACCCAGGGCGTAAAGGATACTGAGAAACGGTTCTTTGTAATGAACACACCCGAAGATGATGCATCATCATGCACTTTCTTCGTTTCGGCGGCACGGGAAATCTGGTATTCCCCAATTTCCTGCTCTGTCTTATAACAATTATAAGTTGGAGCGGGACCAACGTTCCCCAGCTCAGTATAACAAGCGGGTTCGGTCAATATATCCGTTTTATTATCTTGATTAAGGCGTGATATAGTCGCTATTTGGAGAGAGAGAGAAGAAAACACTCAGCGTATGCTCTTGCAAGATTAGATTGGTTATATAATATATCTAATCAGGATGTCTCCCACTGTTTTAGTCAAATCTTCCTTCAAACCCTAAAAGGAAAGACTAGCCGGGATTAATTACACGCTACAAGTTCGCCAATCTTTCAGCCAGGCCAGTGTCGGTACTTTGAGGGAGGTCCCCCGTGCTTTCGCACGAACCTAATTAAAGTAACCTCGTTTTCCCAGAGGTGTAACCCCGTTAACACCTTTCTAGACACCTACTTGATCGGCTAATTGTAATGTGTAAAACTCTCCCAGGAGTAACTCTTACTCGCAGCGGGTATCGGGATCCAACTATCTTATAGAAGGTATGCAATCCCATTGCAAATTTCAACACTTGAAATTCCCAATAATATTTTACCCCTAGTACTTATGACCTTAACTAAGGTCAACATATCATAAGCACTAGTCAAGTTCTACCCGTCATTTCATGATTAATCAGACCCACCCTACATGACCCTCAACTATGGTCGACATAATCACATGAATGTCCTAACTAATCGCATCATATGCTGTGTAGGAAGACATCACTTAGCTACCGTACACTACGCCTCAACTAAAGTCGACATACGCAGCACGAATACTAAGTACTCTACTTACTAAAATAACGGAGGGCTACGCTAGGTTTTTAAGAAAACCCTTTGCGTAATGAACTTGATATCGTTGTAGAATCGAGTGATTTTAAATGGAGTGTTTTTGAGGCTTTTCTAGTTTTGCTAAAGGGGTCACTCCTGGTGAAGGGATCGTCGGCCCTTTCCTCATCGAATAAGGTGCGGGATATATCATATATATCACTGTGCAAAGCAGAAACTATAGAAGCAATTAAAAGACAAACCGAGGGTTGTAGCATTTGCCAGTTATTGCTAAAGGAGTCACTCCCGGTGAAGGGATCTCGGTCCTTTCCTTATCGAATAAGGTGCTGGATGTTCTACAAGGAACACCGCTATGCAAAGCAAGAACTAGAGATACCAGTTTTTATAAACAAGTTTCTACAACATCTTAGATTTCTTTTAGTTTCATTAATCTCATTAATGAAGTCCCATTTTATTTGTGCTTCACAAGCATCACATTTGAAACGAAATCTGCAATATAACATATATCTCATATATATAATATAAACATTCGTCACAGGCAGTAATATGATCTCATCACAGAACATTGCAGCAGAAGAACATATATGAAATATTGGATATACTAGGACGTCCGTGTTTTCAATACGAGCCTGTATAAAACACGGATTCCACGGTTGCGATGAATAGCCAAACCCACATCCCTAGACTCCTACGAGAGCGGCAAGCAACACTGCCAATTCTAGGGTTAGGAGACCCGGTCTCGACTCCTCGAGATGGTCTCCCACTGGACCCTAGAACCCGGTTACTTGTGCTCCCCGCCTTGGGTCTACCTAATGCGGAAAAGTAAATAATATACAACGGTGACATCTTCCGCTACCTGGAAGTGCCCCAATAAAAGAATATTATATACAAATGAATTTTACATGAATGAAAAAGAAAAAACTCTCATCTCACATAAAACCCCCGGCTATTCAAACGCGACGATCCAATACAACATATCACAGCAACACATAATATCACATATCATCAACGTAAGCAAGTATGTGTATCCCGATTGTCGTTGATGTATAGCAACGAAGCCGGCGATACACCACATACTACGCTTACGGTCACAGAAAAGAAAGTGTAAAACTACAACAGTTGGAATCCGCAACTTCCTTAGACATCGCATGCCTAACTATTATAAACCCCGCATTTTAGTCTCATTATCGAAAACTCTTTTCAATATCAAGTCGGGCAATTCAACAAGATTCCCGACGTCCTGATCGAATGCTCGTCGCAAACTTTAGTAGACGGCCGCACCCCAGATGCCGTCGACGAAGTGTACTAAGGCGGAACACCGCTGCCGCGAGCACCCGAACGGATGCTTTCGGCGACGGGGTTCTCCTACAGTCACTTGGTCGGGGCTATGGGGCGTAGCTGTCTATTAAGTTTACCCGGCGAGTATCCGCGTACGCTACGTGATTGCGACGGACTTTTGATCCCATCAAAATTCCGTGGCAACCGATCATCTGAGACTAAACTGCTATGTTTATAATATTCAAATCAGTTATCTCATAACTACCTGTGGATTCCAATTATTGTATCACATTCCAGATAAATAGAAAAAGTTAAACTTTCCGATCGAATCATCAAGCACCCAAGATTTCCCCAATATATCTCAACACTTGAAATCAGTTTAAAAACATCCATCACATGCCACAGTACCAATGGTCCAGCCGTAGAAGGGTCAAGCCAACGCCTCACATGTGGCACGCCGTACTGCCCCAAACCCTAAGGTTTAAAGGGCAGTTCAAGACGGTCACATAATCGAGTTAAGGTTTGTTGTCTTCTAGAGGGTCCACCGAGTTACTTGCATGACTTAGAACATTCTTAAACACGAGGAAAAATCCAACTTTTGAAAAATTTTCCGACAGGGGAAAAAGTGAGTTATTGATATCCGTTCGAACTTTTTAACAGTTTCTAAAATTTATCCGGAAAACACACATAGACAAAATCTGATAATCCGACCGAAACACCGAATCCCCAAAACAACCCCAGAAAACTCAACTGTAGAATAAATATTAAAAATTCCCATAGAACTCAGCACTGAATAAAAGAAGTTACTGTGCAAAATTGGGTGGGTGACGTCATCATTTAGCCGCGGAACCGCCGCAGAAGGCATGCTTCTGCCGCGGTTCCGCCGCGCTTTGTACTGTTCATCAAAAATTTTTTGCACCGTAATTCTTATAATTCCCTGCTGAATTTTTTAAGCATTTTTAATTTACAAAAATCCAAATTTTCAGAAAATTTCCAGAGAGCATTTTGGAGTCGGCGTTTCGGGTTCGATCGGACTTCAAACTTCGTCTAGACTTCGCCTAAAGCTCTAGCTTGGCTCTGATACTACTGTAGGGTTGCTAGGCACTCGCACAAGGGTCTACGGGGCATCAACCTTGCCCGATTAAAAAATTAGCCGTGGCGAACAACCCGAATACGGAACTTTAAACTAGAGATTAGGCGAAAACAAGCATGCTAACAACTTAACACTAAGTGAGAAGGATTACAACCTTTGTAGATCCGGTCCTTCACTTCATATGCTCCATGTTGTGGTCCCTTCGCTGCGATCATCGGGTTCCGGACTCTCGAGAAGTTCCACGAAGAGAAAGATGCAACCTTTGCTTCCGATCTTCGATACTAAGATGATCTACCTTGAAGTTTCTTTAACACAAGCTAACACTCATGAAATGATGTGAACACCCTCATCTAAATGGAAAGGGAAGATGAGGATGATGAAGTAGGATTTTTTCTCTCTTTATTTATCTTTTTCTCATATTTATTCATCACATTGAAAAAGGCTAGCAAGCTTTTTCATGAAGAAAGATGAAGGAAGAAGATGAACAATAATAGAATTCCTTTTGTGATGAATAATACAAAAGAGATAATGATGAATTATGCAACCATGGTTGACTTAACCATTGTAGAGAATTGACCAAGGGTTAGGGTTTGGGTTGAGTTAAGAATGAGTCATAACAAAATATCTTACACAAAACAAAAAGAAAATCTTCTAGAATCTACTAGAAGTCATTAACCCAAATCAAATCCTAATCTTGATTAATCTTTACAAAACATGTTGCATTATTTATCATATCATGTTACAATATTATATATCACATATATAATATTTATCGTAACAAAATAAAATAATACAATTAACATATATCGCATATATATCAATGTATTACCCGAGTGAGAAAAAGAATCTTTTAGTGAGCAAATATTAGATAATATAATTTAATATATCATATATATTATTATACATTAAATTATCGAATCAACACTTGATCCGACAATCCGGCTATATCGCATATAACCGACTAATATTTATCCGTACCGATTCATCGAATCAACACTTGATCCGATGACCCGGCTGATATCATATATCGCAAGAATAGAATACGGTATCACATACCGCATTATCCTCGGTCCCGCACATATCACATATGCGCTCCTACTCCGTTTTTCCTGAGTCAAGAAACCTCTGTGTAGGACTCTAAAGAATCGTCAATACGCCGGCAGTAGGTGATGATCATATCAAACACCCACAAGCTGCAAGCGGTTAGCTAAACGTAACAGCTACCCAGGTATTGAGCGCTCAGAAGATCAACAAGCAAGCCTGTACATTCTCCTATGAATCCAAACAGTAACACTCCCGTACAGTCCGGTCTCGTCGTCTGATATGTCGCATGTCTCGCCTAAGGGTGGTAAACGTCAGACCCCAGTAGCTCGATAAGTCGTGTCGATTTGAGGTCTATAACAGTTCGAGAAACTACTGATAACACTTTCCAGTAAATCTCAACAACCCTGGCCAGGGATTTCCGGTTATAGCCAATCGAACACAGCACAACATCAACTCCCTATACCGGGAGAGACGAATCCCCTCCTATCGCTCATTGCCTCCATGTGATTCGGGACTGTACCCAAAAGCCACCTTTTGCACGCCCTCTTGGACGTGGTATGATGGAAATCAAAGCACAGTGGGAATCACACAAGACTCTATGACGATCTCGGGTTGACAGACTACTCTATACCAGTGTCACCGGAGAACTGCCATCTGACGTATGGTATAATACCATCTGGGAGTTCTCGGCGAGTCCGTCCAGTGTACCCAGTCTCCACTGAGCACCCGTACACCATCCTTGATGTCAAACACCGATGGATATGGGATCATCCATCGCCCATCATATGGGTCAAGATGCGCATACGCTAGTCTACTCTGGTGTATCGATGCCTTGTCTCGATACACCCTCGACTAGGAACAGTTATAGGATGTACTCGTCGACTACCGTGGCCCCACTAGTATGATCTCATCATAGTCGCAGTAGTCGAGTACATATCCTAAGGGCTTTATCAACATGTAATATAGAGACAATCAGAGTACATGTTAAGATAAAGTACAACCAGATAGCATACGATCATGTCGAGCAAGAAAGTCCTCCTTATATATGTCCTAGCATCCACTACAATATACATCGTATGTACAGTAATGGCCTCTAGGGCATACATATAACTAACACCGCTGTTTGATGATGTTGCGTCTACTGTGTCGAGACGAACGTCGAGGTGGTGACCATTCCGCACTGGTGTGAGACGATCTCCGGTTGTCCTTCAGGATTTATATGACTTGCCGTTAAGACTTTGAAGCTAGGAATTTGGCCTTTGCTCCGTTTGCTGGCATCGCGTCTACTGTATCGAGACGAATGTCGCGGTTGTCTCTAGGTTGTTGGTGAACCGTAGAGGTTTGGAACTAGGGACTTTGCCGTGGCTCCGCTGTTTGATTGTCGCGTCTGAATCCTGTTGGAGGAAGAACGCTGGGGTGACATCTCGTCCACTGTATCGAGACGAACGTTGAGGTGGTGACCACTCCGTACTGGTGTGAGATGATCTCCGGTTGTCCTTCAGGCTTTATATGACTTGCCGTTAAGACCTTGAAGCTAGAAATTTGGCCTTTGCTTCGTTTGCTGGCATCGCGTCTGCTGTATCGAGATGAATGTCACGGTTGTCTCTAGGTTGTTGGTGAACCGTAGAGGTTTGGAACTAGGGACTTTGCCGTGGCTCCACTGTTTGATTGTCGCGTCTGAATCCTGTTGGGGGAAGAACGCTGGGGTGACATCTCGTCTGCTGTATCGAGACGAACGTCGAGGTGGTGACCACTCCGTACTGGTGCGAGATGATCTCCGATTGTCTTTCAGGTTTTATATGAGTTACCGTCAAGACCCTGAAGCTAGGAATTTGGCCTCTGCTTCATTTGCTGGCATTGCGTCTGCTGTAACGAGACGAATGTCGAGGTGGAGCTGGGATTTTTCCGTCACTCCGCTTTATTTCGACCATGAGGTTTTTTGTTGACGTTGCTTCTGTATCCTGCTGGGCTGCGAAGGAACGCCTTTGTTGATTCTTGGTCCGTAGATATTGCCGTCAAGATTTGGAACTAGGGACTATGCCGTGGCTCCGTTTCATTGTGACTCTGAGGTCGGTTGTTGACGTCATGTTTGCATCTGGTTGGAGTGAGGAGAAACGCCGTTAGTGATCTCTAAATTGTCGATATCAACGTCGAGACCCTGAAGCTAGGGATCTTCTTTTGCTCCGTTTGTTGACATTGTGTCTGCAATATTGCGACAAATGTCAAGGTTGTCTATGGACCGTCGAGATTTGGCTTCGCTTTCTGGTGGAGCTTGTTGGGAAGGTATGGTTCCCTCTTTGTTTGTGCCCCTGGATTGTATATAGGGATCGATGTGATCTCGCCTGCAGGGCAAAAGTTTCATTCATTCATCATTTTTTTTATTTTATTTCCGCGATGCTCTATCATTTCATCTTTTATATCGCGAAGGTCGCGATTGCCCAATCATTTCGGTTATTTTTCGTGGTGCCCAATCATTTCGGCTATTTATTTTATTTTTACTCGCTGCTTTTTATTGCGAGTTGCCCAATCATTTCAGCTATTTTTCATGCATATATTTTTACTTGCTGATTTTTATTGCAAGTCGCCCCATCATTTCGGCTATTTCGTATGTATGTGTGGCTCGCAGAATTTTTATTGCGAGTTTAGAACTTGGAATCTGGTGCCAATCCCAGCATCAGTATCGCTACAACTGGAATATTGCCAGGAGCGAATCATCATTTGCTATGAAAGGACTTGGAATTTGATACTGGTTTAGGCATCAGCATCGCTACACTGGGATATTGCTAGGAGCGAATCATCATTTGCCTCTGTTGATATCGAACAAAGGTGGCTTAGCGAACAGGGTTAGGTTCCTGTCGACTAAGGCTTTTGACTTCATGAGCCGTAAGGATCTCACAAAGGTATTTCTCCCTACGAGTCATGAGGATCTCGTAGGTGTGTTTTCTTCTTAGGGATCGTGAGGATTCCTAAGTGTATGTTCCCCTGTAAGTCGTAAGGATCTTACAAAAGGGTTTTCTCCTTATAAGTCGAGAGGACTTACAAGGGTTGTTCACCGTATGGACATATCCCCAGTCACGGGTGGGACTTGGTTAGGGAAATGTTTATTCATGCCCGTGGATTGTATACAAGGGTCAGTACTGAGCCACTTGTAGGGCCATATCGAAGGTTGTGGGGGGTTTCCTTAAGCACATGTTTAGGTCTCTGTAACTTAAGACTTTCAAATCTTATGAGCCGTGAGGGTCCCATAAGAGAGTTCTCCTTACGAGTCGTGAGGATCTCGCAAGTGTAATTTCTCCTTAAGAATCGTGAGGATCCCTAAGTGTGTTGCTTCCCTGTGAGTCGTAAGGATCTCACGCGGGTGGTTTCTCCTTACAAGGTCGAGAGGACTTTGTAAGTGTCTTTTAACGAGATTGTGCCCTTTCGGGTTTTCACAAACACTCGCCGGTAGCCCTGCTGTTTTTACTCACGGAGCCCTTTCGGGTTTTCATCCGTGCCCATTTCACTTATGGACATACCGTCTCTTTTTTTTATTCTTTTTATTCTTTTTTTTCTAACGAGGTCGCACCCTTTCGGGTTTTCACGAACACTCGCCGGTAGCCCTGCTGTTTTTACTCATGGAGCCTTTTCGGGTTTTCATCCGTGCCCATTTCGCTTATGGACATACCGTTTCTTTCGTTCTTTTTTTTTATTCTTTTTATTCTTTTTTTTATTTATCTCGTCAGCCTGAGAATGCTGCGGTAGTAGTTTAAAGATGTTTCGGTCATCAGCTAGTTTTAGGACGTTTCGGTCCGTCATTAGTTTAAGGACATTTCGGTCTGTCATTAGTTTAAGGATGTTTCGGTCCGTCATTAGTGTAAGGACGTTTCGGTCCGTCGTCGCCGTATTCGAGGCGAATCTCTAGTTTACTGACTTTTCGGTCTATGGGGCTTTTTCTATGACTGAGCATGATGCCCCCGGCGTATCCATCTTTCTCGGAGCGTGCGGTCGTGGCGGGCTCACCTTCCAGTTTTCGGAGATGACGAACCTGCCCTATTGGTATTGGTCTTCAACCCAATTTTTGAAGACGTAGCAATCCTCGATCAGGTGACTTACCGTTTGGTGGTAAGGGCAATAATTGAGATCGTTAACATCGCCTGGCCGCAACGGATGTTTTGGACTCGGCAGATTGATGAGTCTGTCGCGCACTGCCAGCTCGAACAGTCTCCTTGTTTTATCTTGAGGAAACGAGTAAGGACGTTTTAACTTTTCATGGAGGGGTTGCCGCTTGTTGTTTCGGCAAACAATCGGTCTAGGGCCACTCGATTGCTGTTGAGTGTTGGCTACGAGGGCTGTTTTCCCCTTCTCTTTATCCTTTCTGCTCGATCCTTTGTTTGCGGGGCCGAGATTTTTTTGAGTAGCGTGCGATTGCACGGCTGAACATTCTCGCAACTCCTCAATTCTTTCATTTTTGAAATGGATTCCTTGAGGAGAGGGTTGAGGGCGGCTTCTTCGTCAGAGTCGCTTCCAAAGGTGATAACTTACGATCCCTTGGTGTCGGCTATGTGACAGTCGGTGGCGGCTCTCTTGCGCTCATCTATCGCATTTTTCTGATGTCTACGAGCTTCACGCTTTGTCCTGTTGAAGTGTTGCTTTTGAGCGACATACCCTTGCCACCAACACTTAAAGGAGTCGTAGTCTTCGGTAGGATGTATGATCTTCTGATGATATAAGTAGAAGTTAGGATGCATCTCTACTCCACCGAGAGTTTTTTCTTCAGAGGGTGGTAGCTTCATTCCACTGATAGGGCTTTAGCAAACTTTTTCCTCGTCTTGAATTTATTTTTATCCACAGCGGATGCCTTTTGATTTGACGGAAGTGTCTCGACTCTTTGGTCTAGTCGGCGGTGTTTGGCTCCTTCCAGTATGGCCATCTCACGTTCTTGATTGGCTTTAACTTTCAGAAGAATCTCATTCAGGAAGGCATCGATCATCTCGTCTGACGCCGCAGAATTTCTGGTTCAGGGTCCGCCCTTGGTTTCTCGGCGCAAGGAGCCTCTTTATCATCCACTAATGAGTGAGAGATCACATGACAACTCGCTACGTAGTCTTCGGATTCATCTGATGAGTCTTCTCCATCGTTTTCGTCCTCAACAAAAGAACAAGCTGCCCCCGGCGTGTCTGTCTTCTTTGGAGTGTGCGGCTGTGGTGGGTTTACTTTCCACTTTTCAGACAGCGCAAACTTGCCTTGTAGGTATTGGTCTTCAATCCAGTTTTTGAAGACGAAGCAATCCTCGATCGGGTGACTTACCGTTTGGTGGTGAGGGCAATAATTGGGATTATTGAGATCGCCTGGCTGCAACAGACGTTTCGGACTCGGCAGATTGATGAGTCTGTTGCGCACTGCCAGCTCAAACAGTCTTCTCGTTTTATTCTGAGGAAACGAGTAAGGACGTCCCAGTCTCTTCTCGAGGGATGGGCGTGGACGCACGTTGTTTTGACGGACAACCGGCTTCAAGTGGCTTGGCTGTTGTTGAGCATTGGCGACGACGATCGCTTTTCCTTTCCCCTTCTCATTTCAAGAGTCCGGTTTTGGAGGAGAGGGTCCATGGCCCATCTGGTCCATTTGGGCTAATTTGTCAATCAAGGCCTGAAAGGTGGTCGGCCTGAAGAACATCATGAATTGCGAGATGGTCGCTTGCGGATCAAGAGTATCCACGAACATGCCTACCGTAGGTGCTTCTTCGATGCGTTGTTCGCATTTCGACCACAGATTCCGCCATCGTGCTGCGTATTGAACCCACGTTTCACCTGGCCTTATCCTGGCGTTGATCAGCGCTATTATCGGGGTGCGTCCACTAGCACTCGCGAATCTTTGTGTAAACAGTAGCTCCATCTCCGTAAATGTTTTGACAGAGTCGTTAGGTAGCTCCGAATAACACTCAAAGGCCGTTTCTGCTAAGCTGCCGACGAATTGGCGAAGCAACAATTTGTCATCGCCTCCAGTATTGCCGCATAAGGCCCTAAATTGAGCGACATGCTGATGTGGATTCCCTGTCCCTTTATATACATGGAACTTAGGGATCGTATATCCCGGTGGGTAACTGATTTGGTCATACCAACTCGGATAGGGTCATCCGGTTTTGACAATTTGTCCAGCCACTTCACTCGCCTGATAAGCTCGTATTTGCTGAGCTATATAGTCATCCGGTGCGGCCTTGGAAATGGTTTCTTCCTTGGCTGCTGAAAGAGCCGGAGGAGGATTCGATGTCTCTCCTTTGTCATCTTCAAGGACAATCGGAGGATCTTCAGCAAGAGGATCTTGCTGGATCATCATCCCTACCATATCTTGGAAGAGAAGCGCCATTTGTTTTATCTTAGCCGCTTTCTCTGCGGCTTCTTTGTCCTTCTTTTCGAAGACTCTGCGTAGGTAGTCAGCGTCAGTTTCTTGTTCATGACGCTGCTCTGATGATGCCTCCGAGCTTTCTTTTGGCCCGGTAAGTGCGACCATAGCAGTCATCATCTCTTGAAGCTTCTGTTGCTGCTCCTGGGTTTTCGTCACGAATCGGGTGAGCGGTCGGTGACCCGTCGAAGCACGGCTTTCCTCCTTTCCGGAAGCCATATAAACAGTGTGCACCACCATGCCCCCAGACTGGGGTATTTGTGCTCAGCGCGTTTACAGTTCGCCATGTTCACAGGGGCTTTTTGCGGCCTCCTTTTCTTTTGAGTGGTTGAAGTTGAGGGGGCCGTTGTAGTGGGCACCCAAGTAGCCGTTGCTTTTTCTGGTTTGACAGAGTAGTCCTTCTCCTGCCGATCCTTTATCTTTTTCTGTCGGCGGAGATAGTCTTGATCCACTATAGAGTCTTGGACTTGACGCCAGACCTTGTAAATTTTAGAGGACAGCCATTGAGGGGGCCGCTCCAGCTTCTTCTCTGGAGTATTCTCCATGGGTGAAGGAGTTCTCTTCAGCATTGCAGTTGGAGAGTTTCTGCGCACCGTGTTCAGCAATTCAAAGCTGTTCCCGGTTGGAACAGCAGCATTAATTTCCACTATCGGAGCTGGCGGAGTCAGTCTAGAAGGGGAATTACCCCCAGCTTTCCTCACTCGGCGCCAGTGGCGGCGTCGAGCATGTCGTGCAGATGGAGCCGTTTCAGCTATAAGGGTGACTTCATCATGCCCCTTGCTTTGAGGAGAGATTGTTATTGGTGCTAGCCTATCGAAGACTGACACCCGTTGAGAAGCAATGTCTAATCTGTCAAAGACAGACCTCTGGGCATGGGAAGAAGCTTTGAGGACCTCGAGCAGAAACTGGAATGGCCAGCCTTGTAAAAACTGACTTCTTGGAAGGAGGAGCCTTTCCAATGATTTCGTCCGCTTGAGCCGGGATGGCTATCCGCTTTGGGAAGGTAGCTTCGGGTATCGCGGGCTTGTAGACGTTCTGGCTTAGTCTGTTCAAAACTGAAGTGTTGGAGTTGGGCGACCCGTTGAGAGGGGCCGCGGCAGTGGTAAGTCGATCAAAGACCGACTTCTTTGGGGCTTCTTGCAACGTCATTGGGGCATTGAAGCTCGTTGGTGGGATCATGGTCCCGAAGAATAGCCCAGTGGTGGCTTGAGTGACCTGTTCCACTGGCATAGCGAAGATACAGGCCGCTAGGGGCCCGTAAGTCACTCCTTCGGACGGGACGGAGCGAGAGTTGCAGTTGCAGTTAGTGCAGTTTGAAGCCATTGATCTTCTGTTTTCTGCATGGAGCAAGACACCAAATCTTAGTATCTCGAATCCACAGGCAACCACAGCAAACCACGATTCGTTCGCGAACACGACACACAAAGTGTGGAGTGGAAAGAGGAAAAGGTCCCACCGGGCATGCCAGAATCTGTTCCTCTCCGAAAGACGGCGACGATGTGAGGACGTCTTGCCTGAGATTCGGGTCAGATGCTAATTGGTTTTATCCGTCTACCTCTCCGAAGATGCCAAGTTGATTTATGGCACCGTGTATCGGAGGTTTAGACGGATGCGGCCGATGTCGCAGACTTCGTCAGATTCCCCCTCGCTTGAGGGGTTTTTGATTGTGGGGATGCTCTTCCCTGCAGGCGCAAGCCCCTGTAGTTAATTACGCTACCGCATCGCGGTAACAACTTTCTCCTTCTCCAGAATTTCACTTCGTGTCATGTGTGTTTGTTTTGTCTGTGGATGCCCGTGGATTGTATACGGAGACTAAGTTATGCCGTCGCTCGTAGGACGTGGATTAATCCAAATCCGTATTTTCTTAGATTTGGGTTTAAGGTTTTGGTTTAAGGATACGTTAGCCATATTTGAGGCTAAGATCCACTTAAACGTTTGTTAAGGATACGTTAGTCTAATTTGAGACTAAGATCAACTTAACGGGATCGCTTAGATCCGACAAAAGAGCATTTGGGGACTCTATTGTTCCAGTTTAGGGACATAGCGGTCCATTGAATGTATGGCCGTCGGGACCCGTCACCTCTCTGACGACGTTGAAGGATTACAAAGACATATATCAGAGGAGTTCAGAGATGTACCCTTGAACCAAAGTTGGTTTAAGAGAGCATTCTTACTCAGTCAATTTAATTTGAGGACTTACGGCCATGATTGGGTTAAGTCCAGTTGAGAATATTCAACGTTTTTATCTTTGGCCTATTAGACCTGTGCTAGGGCTTTGCCCCTGTTTAATAATGCACTGCATTTTCTTTTGGCCTGCTAAGCCTTTTTGATTTGGGCTCTGTCCCTTTTAAATGATGCACAGCATCTGTTTTTGTTTGGGCTCTGCCCTTTTTAAAATAATGTATTGCATTTTATTAGGCATGTTAGGCCCTTTTTAATTGGGCTTGGCCCTTCTGTAAATAATGCAGTGCATTAATCAAACTGACAGTGGCCATGTGGCCTGTCAGGCGCTTTGCGCCAATTATTGAGCGCAAGCGCATGTGGAGGTGACACGTGTTACGTTCTGGTGAGCGCAAGCGCAGTTAGCGCAGTGCGCTGCACTGTTGCGCTGCTGACACGTGGCGCGCTGTGGTGAGTTGCGTCAATTTCAGAGAGCAATGCTCTATTTTAAAAGCGCATAGCAAGTTATTCTGGTGCTGACACGTGGCGCTCTCTGGTGGCTTGCGCCAATTTAAGAGAGCGGTGCTCTATTTTTAAAAGCGCATAGCGCAAGTTATTCTGGTGCTGACACGTGGCGCTCTCTGGTGGCTTGCGCCAACCCAGGAGCGCAACAGTGCAGATTTACAAGTGCAAGGCACTGTTTTAATATCTTGATCCAATTTTGGATTCAAGAAAAGAATCTTTAAGATTCCAGAACCAATGGTTCATAAAAAAGGAAATACCTTTATTATTATTATTATATTTTAATTTGAAGATCTTTGATCTTGCTCTTAGATCAATGATCTTTTCAGAAAAAATTCTTCTTTCTAAAGGTTTACCTTTTTTTTATTTCTGAGTTCTTCAAACTTTTCTTTAAGAGCCGTGTGAATATTCTCTCTGCTTTTCTGTGTTGATGTCTGTCTGTGTCTTTTGATGTCTCTCTTTGTCTTTTGATGTCTTTAAGACTTGGGGTCTAGAGGCCTTTTTATAGTGCCAATTAGTTTGTTGAATTGGTTAGAGAGATCTTTCTCTGAGTGATTTGGGGATTTTCCCCACCGTTGGATCTTTGATCCAAGGGCTTCTGTTTTACAGAAGGCAATCTTCTTATTTTAACAAGAATAGAAAGATCTTACTGGAATTTTAGTTTTGTTTGGCGCAAACGCACCTGCGCTTGACACGTGTCGCGCAGCGCAGAGCGCGGCGCAACTGCGCCGACACGTGTCGCGCAGCGCAGAACTGAAGCGTTGCTTCCTTTAATTTTGTTTTAAATAGAGCCTTGCTCTGATTGGGTGCGCTGCCTTGGGCGCTGCGCTCCCTGCGCCGGCGTGCCTGATTTTGACACGTGGCGTTCTGCGTGCGGCGCAGGGGATCTGAAGCGTTAATTTTAATTTTCACTTTAGTTTTCAAAACAGAGCTTTGCTCTGATTGGGAGAAACAGAAGCGTTGCTTCGTTTCCCGCCTTGGAATTTGAACAGAGCTTTGCTCTGATTGGGGTAAACAATGATATGTTGGTATACGGATGTGAGTCGATTGAGATGATTGATACCTTGCCGGTCCCCTGATATGAGATTATTATGGATGTGACCTGGGATATAGGTATATAGATACATAAACATATAATGCTGTGAATCATGAGTGATTGTTGTACGTGACGTTAGGTCCTTACCCTCTTTGTCGTAAAGGTTAATAGGATCCCGACCGGTTTAATGCCGCCGTACGATAATTTTCCATACGTGATGACTTGATGATTGATCCATACCCTTGACTAGAGGTTGTCGTATGATGGATTATACCGTACGTGGTGTTGTGGCTTGGTGCCGATTGATTGATTCACCGAATCGATCATGTAGATACGTATACTTTATAGCTTTTAGCTGATGATTTACATTATGCTGTATTCATGTTATTCTCATGGCATTGCATATACCTGTGCTAGTACACTTACACTATTATCGATGATGCGTATGTTACACTTACACAGATCTGCCGGCTCACACACTTTATCATCGATAATTGCTATGTCACTACACAGTAGAATTGTTGCATCATGAAGTGACTCCTTGCATGATATACTTGCTATGTTCGCATCATTTGGATATGTCGCAGGATATACTGATATTGTCACATCACTGTTCCATGTTGCATGATTTACGGATATGCTTACATTTCTGTTATATGTCGCATACATCATGCTTTATGATTATACGCATTGAGATATATTGTTTTCATGAGATTTTTGGATTTGAGAACCGTGGTTATTTCAAAAGAAAGTATGTACTGTTTTAAAAACCCGGTTTCTCTTGATATGATATTTCAGTGCGCCCACCATGTGTTTTCTCGGTTCTGAGATTGGCATGTGTAACCCGATTCGAAGAGCGGTAGGTACCGTCTGCGGGTACATGGTGGACCCGGTGAGGTACCCCGGGGCAAGAAGACTCGTATTGTTAGACGGTGAGCCTGGTAGGGGAGCACTACCTACCGATGATAGTATTTGGGCTCAGTAGATATCCGGAGGATACCGACCGGAGTCGAGAGATGATATGGGCCGATCCGGACTGACGGAGCCCGAGATATGAGGATTTACGTGTCGATGTTGGACACGGGTTTCATGGTATTTAGAGTGTCGATGCTGGGCACTCAGGTTCTATGATTTTATGTGTCGCGAGGGGCACACGTTAATTTATATTCTCATATTTTCATGCATATGCTTTTATGATATTTACATGCATGATATTGTTGTGTCATCGGTTGACACGTGGACAAGATCCACCTGCTTATAGGCATTGATTATTTGGTTGGATGATATCCACATGCTGATAGGCGTTTATTTATGTTGTTGGCACACATGCAGATACGGTCACCCTAGATATCATAGTATTACCTTCATGATATAGTTGATCTAGAAGTCGTTGTTAATTCAATTTCTACTTATTGATGTTTTTCTACTCACGAGTTGGCAACTCACCCCCGTTGTGCCACAGTTCTTGCAGGTTGACCGCATGGATCCGTAGCGGCATCGCTGGCACATAACTTCATTTGGGTGTTTTGCTTGGTAGGTGGGACATTTGTATCGTACCCACTCTTGTACTTATTATTCATATTGTATCTAGTCAACTCCATCAATCAAACTAGTAATTATATAAGTAATAAGACTTAGCAAGACTTGTAGTTGTGAGACTTGAGCGATGGGTTTTATGTTCGCATTTGGGTTGATGTCTTGTTTATTTCATTATCTTTTGTGGTGATCTTCACCATTGGGCGTCGTATACTTATATTTATGCTTTGCGTGGTTGTGGATCTGCCGTTTGGCGAAGAGCTAGCTCCCGCTTGGGGATGCATTTTATATTATCTTGTATTATGGTTTTGGATCAAAATATACAAAGGAGGTGCTGCCCAAATTTTTAAAAGATGAAACACGTTTTCAACTAGTAAAATAAACTTGCATTTTTCATGTTCCACTATTTACGCATCTAAGAAAAACTTTTGATTTCATTATATCCTTATTTCAAAACTTCACCTCTTTTATTTTCTTAAAAAGGTTTAGATTTCTGGGTTTCAGCTTACTTGAATTACGTTACGCCTTTAGATGTTGCGTGATTTAAGTACTGGTCACGAGCTAATATTTCGGGTCGTGACAAAGTTGGTATCAGAGCTCTAGATTTAACCTTGGTTCGAGTCTATGTTTGACTATGTGGAGTCTAGGGCGTGTATATATTTCGGAACCTAGGCTTGACCTTACGGAACTTAGACTTGAATAGGGAGGGTATTAGACCCGAACTTTCATTTCATTGGTTGACCCTGATTGATAGAGTAGGTAGTTTGAGTAGAGTGACGTACCATACATATGTTCCGCGGCATATTTACGATATGATACTCCATTTAAGAAACCTTAAGATGTACATATTTTGAGATCTGTGATTCTCTTCGTACCCATGATTATACATCCATTTGAGATCCTTGATTCTGTTTGTTTCCATGATCATACTTTCATTAATGTTGTTTCTTCTTATGATCATGTATCCATTCTGGATCTGTCGCTTCCTTTCATGCCCTTGATCTGTTTTCATCGAGACACGCTTGAGGTTCCTGTCACCTTGTTTAAGCGCAGATTGAGCTGCTGCTAGTGTTGCGGTCAGGGCGAGCTCGTCTGGTATGAGGGCTGACCATTGTGTTTTCTGGTGACATGGGAACGTCTCGATGTAGTGTTTGTGTTGCGATCTCTTGTTGAGGCGAGTGCTTGGTTTTACACCGGATGATCGGGCCATTATTAGAGGCTGCCAGTTGCGGGAGGACTGTTGATGTACAGCCTGTTAGCAATATGTATGCTCTAGAGGCCATTACTGTACATAGGATGTATATTGTAATGGATGCTAGGACATATATAGGGAGGACTTTCTTACTCGACATGATAGTATGCTATCTGGTTGCTCTTTATCTTAACGCGTACACTGATTGTCTCTCTGTTACATGTTGGTAAAGCCCTTAGGATGTGTACTTGACTACCTGGACTATGATGCGGATCATATTAGTGGGGACATGGTAGTCCATAAGTACATCCTTCAAGGTCCCTAGTCGTGGGTGTATCGAGACAGGGCATCGATATACCAGAGTAGACTAGCGTATACCCTCTCGACCCATACAGATGGGCGATGGATGATCCCATATCCATTGGTGTTTGACATCAGAGATGATATACGGGTGCTCAGTGGATACTGGGTACACTGGACGGACTCGCCGAGAACTCCCAGATGGTATTATACCTTATGTCAGATGGCAGTTCTCTGGTGACACTGGTACAGGTTAGTCTGTAGACCCGAGATCGTCATAGAGTCTTGTGTGATTCCCATTGTGCTTTGATTTCCACCTTACCACGTCTAAGAGGGCGTGCAAAACGGTGGTTTTTGGGTACAGTCCCGAATCATATGGAGGCAATGAGTGATAAGAGGGAATTCGTCTCTCCCGATATAGGGAGTTGATGTTGTGCTGTGTTCGATTGGCTATAACCGGAAATCCCTGGCCAGGGTTGCTGAGATTTACTGGTAAGTGTTACCAGTAGTTTCTCGAACTGTTATAGACCTCATATCGACACGACTTATCGAGCTACTGGGGTCTGACGTTTACCACCCCTAGGCGAGATATGAGACATATCAGACGAACAGACCGGACTGTACGGTAAGTGTTACTGGTTGGATTCACAGGAGTGTGAGCGGGCTTGCTCGTTGATCTTCTAATCGCTCAATACCCGGGTGGCCGTTACGTTTAGCAGACTGCTTGCGGCTTGTGGGTGTTTGATATGATCATCACCTGCTGCCGGCGTATTGACGAGTCTTTAGAGTCCTATACAGAGGTTTCCTAGCTCAAGCGAAACGAAATAGGAGCGCATATGAGATATGTGCGGGACCGAGAATGATGCGTGTATGTGATACCGTATTCTATTCTCGCGATGAATGTATCGATTGGTTGTATGCGATATAACCTAGTTATCGAATCGAGGATTAATTCGATAAGTCGATACATTGGATATTAGTCGGTCATATGCGATATGACCGGATCGTTAAATCAAGTGTTGATTTAATAATTTAATGTATAATTATATATTTGATATATTACTTTACATTAACTAGTATTGGTTCACTTAAGATTATTTTTCTCACTTGTTTGTGCACATTGTATATATGATATATGTTTGTGCACTATTTTGTATCATGTTTGATGATACATGCAAACTTGGGTGTGTGTATGCTTTGAACCATGTTTAGGTTAATGGTTAGGGTTTTTATTTATTTATTTATTTATTCATTTTGGCAAAAATAAAATGGTGGCATTTTTTGTTTTTATTTGAAGCTTCATGAAGCTTTGAAAAGTTCAAAACATTTTGTTTTTTCCTAAACCTAACCATTTGCCTAAACCCTAGTTTATTCTCTACATAAGTTTACTAACCCATGGTTGCTAGATGATAAGGCATCACTTGATTTTCTATTTTAATAATTCATTCATTTTTATTTCTTTCTTCTTCTTCTTCTTGACGAAGAAAGAAAACCTTTGCTAGAAATTTTCAAGTGACGAATCCAAGTGAGAAATCCAAATCCAAAGTGAACCCACTTTCTATTTCTTCATCCTCTACCACTTGCCATGTTGTATAGGGTGTTTTCTTCACAAGGTTGATGACCAAGTGAAGATGGAGCTTGAGTTTGAGTCGCCTCGACGTAGATCATCTTCGGCATCGAAGTCAATGACCTAGCCCGTCCATTTTTCCGATGAAACCGACGCTAGAGTCCGGGATTCCGATGATCGCAGCGGAGGGACGTCAACACGGAGCTAGAGAAGTGGAGGACCGGATCTACAAAGGTTGTAATCCCTTTCACTTAGTGTAAATGTGATTTACTTGCAAAGTTATCGCCTAATCTCTAGTTAACGATCTATATTAGGGTTTCTCGGCACCGAATTTTTTGAATTTGGCATGGTTGATGCCTTGTGGGACCTCTTGAGTGTGCCTAGGAACCCTACAGTGGTATCAGAGCCTAGCTAGAGCTTTAGGCGATTGGTAGACGATGTTAGAAACCCGATTGAACCCCGAAACCCTATTTTACACCTCTCTCTGTACAATTTTTAAAACAGTGGATTTTTTCCGGATTAAAATTTTCCAAAAAATTCAGCAGGAAATTGCAGGAGTTACTGTGCAGCACGTGCACTTAACTCGACAGAAGAGCCGCGGAACCGCTGCCCCACCCTAGTTTGTGCGGCGGTTCCGCGGCCAGTTTGTTGAATTATTGCACGTGGTTTGCACAGTAATTTGTTTCTGTTAGTGCTGTGTTTTATGGGAATTTTTAATATTTACTCAAGAGTTGAGTTTTCTGGGTTGTATTGGGGACTCCTTGTTTCGATCGGGAAGTTTAACTTCGTCTATGGGTTTTTCCGGATAATTTTAGAAAATGTTGAAAAGTTCGACCGGATATAAATACCCACTTTTTCCCCTGTCGGGAAATTTCCAAGAGTTGGATCTTTCCGTAGTTTAAGAACATTCGAAGTAGTGCAAGTAACGCGATGGACCCTCTAAAAGACAACAAACCTTAACTCGATTATGTGACCGTCTTGAACTGCCCTTTGAACCTTAAGGTTTGGGGCAGTACGGCGTGCCACATGTGAGGCGTTGGCTTGACCCTTCTACGGCTGGACCGTTGGTACTGAGGCATGAAGTGAATGTTTTTAAACTTATTTCATGTGTTGAGCTGTTTCGGGAAAACTTGGGTGTTTGATTGTTCGATCGAAAAGTTTAACATTTTCCATTTATCTGGAATGTGATACAATATTTGGAATTCACATGTAGTTATGAGATAACTGTGAGTCCACGTTGCCCACCCCGGTGCTTGCGGGAAGGCGGAAACGGTATAAAAATCGAATTTTTTCTACTCTAGGCAACATGGACTAGACAAAGTCGGGATCTTTACTAAACAAAACTAGCTAAAGCTAACTAGAAATTAGCTACATGGAAGAATGGTTATACCTAGGGCTTAATGTCCTTCTCTTCTTGCTCCTTGTAGTGAACGGAAGTGATCTCCTTGTCGTCTTCTCTCGTCGAAGAAGGATCCACCCGAGAGCCTCAACCTTTGGCTTCAACTTCAAGCTAGAAGTAACTAAAGTGCTAGAAGTGCTAATCCTAGAACCTTAGATGAGAGTAGAGATTATCAAGAAGATGTTTTTCTCAAGCTCAAGTGTTTCTCAACACATGAGAGGGGAGAGGTTGAGGAAGAGCAAGAGAGAGAAAGTATATGATAGAATGAGAGAATAATAAGCCATTCTCATATATATGTGTGAATTATAAAAAATAGATAATTAGATAGATAATTGTCATGGTTAATCAAGACTTGACCATTATCATTTCACATTAAATGAAAATTGCAAGGATAAAAGAGCATCTTTTATATGGAATGATGATGGTCAACATGTCAACTAAGGTCAACAAGTCAAGTATGGTCAAAATGTCAACAATCCTAACCATGCACAATTATATATATATATATAGCTAATATCAATTAATTATAATACACACATAAGCATTAGGGTTAATAAAATGACAATGGTCATTAACCCTAATCAAAGTCCTCTTCCTCTGACTCAATCAACTGCGCATACGCATCCGCATTCGTGATCCGAGGAACACGAATACAAAGAGATAAAACCAATCCCAAATCATATACTAGGATCTGGCTTAAACCAAAGCCCGCTAGTATAAGCTGTCCGGACAGCAAACGTGCACAAGTGCGCGGATGTGAACGAACCCTGTCGCAAAACCATGCGACCTCTACTCATTTTGCCTAAAGGCGAATAGCTTTCTGTGTGGGACTCTAAAGACTCGACACTAGGCTGGCAGTAGGTTTAACCACAGACCGCAAGCGGCACTAGCTGTACGTAACGGTCCCCAGGTAGATACCGATAAGAAGACTGACGAGGTGACCCCATCTGAACTCCTACTGAGCCTGTATGTGACAGTCTCCGTACAGTCCGGTCTGTTCGTCTGATACATCGTATGGCGGGCCTAGGGGGCGGTGAACGTCAGTCCCCTAATAGCGGTACAAGTCGTGTCGGAGTGTAGCCAAGAACACCCTGAGATAACACTGGAAACCTACCAGTATATCTCGCTTGCCCTGGCCAGGGACTACTTGTGTAATGGCTCTCCTGGACACAACGCGATGTCAACCCCCAATACCGGGAGAGACGAATCCTGTCTAACCGTCACTGCCTCTAAGTGCTTCGGGACTGCACCCAAAAACTACATGTTTGCACGACTCCTTTGAGCCGTGGTAAGGTAGTAATCAAAGTGCAGTGGGAATACACTCGAGGCGAAGCGACAGTGTCAAGTCAGCGGACTAAGCTGTACTCATGTCACCTAGGAACTGATAACTGATGATAGGTATAATACCAACCAACAGTTCCCGACGAGTCCTGTCCAGTGTACTCGTAACCTAACGAGCACCCGCATACTATCTCAAGTACGACGTACTGACGGCTGTGGGACAGACCGTCTCCTACGCTGGGATGAGAAGCGCATACGCTAGTCTACTCCGGAGTATCGATGCCCTGTCTCGATAGTCCAACGACTAGGGACCAGTATAAGGATGTGCTTATGGATTACCCAGCCCCCACGAGTGTGAGCGCCATCACAACGCTGGTAATCAAGCAATAATCCTAAGGGCTCTACTAATATGTATATCAGCGATATGCTAAAAGAAACACATGCACATATTAAAGCAGAGACAAACCAAGTAGTATACTACCATTTCGAGCAAGATTGTATATACAACTGTGAATATCCCAAGCTTCCATCAAGTAATATACAAACTAGTATGATACAGTAATGGCCTCTAGGGCATATACACTAACAATAACTGATCTGGATGTTATAAACATAGCAGTTTAGTCTCACTTGATCGGTTGCCACGGAATTTTGATGCGATCAAAAGTCCGTCGTAATCACGTAGCGTACGCGGATACTCATCGGATAAACTTAATAGACAGTTACACCCTTTAGCCCCGACCAAGTGACTGTAGGAGAACCCCGTCACCGAAAGCATCCGTTCGGGTGCTCGCGGCAGCGGTGTTCCGCCTTAGTGAACTTCGTCGACGGCATCGGGGGTGCGGCCGCTTACTAAAGTTTGCGACGAGCATTCGATCAGTTTTTCGGGAATCTTGTTGAATTGCCCGACTTGATATTGAAAAGTGTTTTCGATAAGGAGACTAAAATGCAGGGTTTATAACTGTTAGGCATGCGATATCTAAGGAGGTTGCGGATTCCTACTGTTGTAGTTTTACACTTTCTTTTCTGTGACCGTAAGTGTAGTATGTAGTGGTATTGCCAATTGTCGTTGCTATACGTCGACGACAATTGGTGTATGCATACTTACTTACGTTGATAACATGTGATGTTATGTGTTGCTGGATATGTTATATTGGATCGTCGTGTTTGAATAGCCGGGTTTTTTTTATGTGAGATGAGTGTTTTTCATTTTCATTCATGTAAAAACTTGTATGTAATATTCTTTTATTGGGGCACTTCCAGGTTGCGGAAGATGTCACCGTTGATGTATATTATTTACTTTTCCGCACTAGGATAGACCCAAGGAGTAGAGCATAAGTAACCGGGTTCTAGAGTCCAGTGGGAGACCAACTCGAGGGGTCGAGTCCGGGTTTCCTAACTCTAGAATTGGTAGGGTTGCTTGCCACTCTCGTAGGGGTCTAGGGGTGTGGGTTTGTCTATTCATCGCGACCGTGGAATCCGTGTTTTATACTGGCTCGTATTGAAAACACGGACGTCCTAGTATATCCAATGTTTCATATGTTTCTTCTGCTGCGATATCTGTGATGTGATCATGTGATATGTTCAGATAGATACTGTATATAGTATATATGATATATTATAGACGTTACTTATGTTTTACACCCGCGCTAGCCCTGCCCCGCTCTGTCGTTAGTTACCTAACCTAACGGTGCACGAGGGGACATCGAGGCAAATGCGGATGGCATAAGTGTACGTCGTATTTATCTGTGATGTTTAGGTGTATTAAATGATGGGACTTCATTAATGTGATTAATGAAAGAAAAGAAACCTAAGATGTTGTGGAATCGAATTTTCAAAAACAGGTAGCTACAGTTCTTGCTTTGCATCGCGGTGTTCCTTGTAGAACATCCTGCACCTTATTCGATAAGGAAAGGGCCGAGATCCCTTCACCGGGAGTGACCCCTTTAGCAATAACTGGCAGATGCTACACCCCTCGGTTTGTCTTTTGATTGCTTCTATAGTTTTTGCTTTGCACAGTGGTATATATGATATATCCTGCACCTTATTCGATGAGGAAAGGGCCGACGATCCCTTCTCCGGGAGTGACCCCTTTAGCAAAACTAGAAAAGCCTCAAAAACACTCCATTTCAAAATTCATTCGATTCTACAACGATATCAAGTTCATTACGCAATAGGTTTTCTTAAAAACCTGTCGTAGCCCTCCGTCATTTCAGATAAGTTGTATATAGTATTCGTGCTACATTTGTTGGCTTTCGTCAAGGTGTAGTGTGCGGTAGCTATATGCTGCTTATCTGCTGCATATGATGCGATTGGATTAGGGTAGTCGTGCGGCTTTGTTGGCTTTCGTCAAGAGTCGTGCGGGTGGGTTTAATTCAATCAAGAAATGACGGGTTGAACTTGACCAGCGGGCTATGGTTTGTTGGCTTTCGTCAAGATCATAGCACGTTAGGGGAAAAATTATCGGGAATTTCAAGTATTGAAATTTGCAATGAGATTGCATACCTTCTATAAGATAGTTGGATCCCGATACCCGCTGCGAGTAATTGTTACTCCTGAGAGAGTTTTACACATTACAATTAGCCGATCAAGTAGGTGTCTAGAAAGGTGTCGACGGGGTTACGCCTCTGGGAAAACGATGTTTACTTTAATTAGGTCCGTGCGAAAGCACGGGGAACCTCCCTCAAAGTACCGACACTGGCCTGGCTGAAAGATTGGCGAACTTGTAGCGTGTAATTAATCCTGACTAGTCTTTCCTTTTAAGGTTTGAAGGAAGATTTGATAAAAACAGTGGGAGCCATCCTGATTAGATAAAATATATAACCAATCTGAGCTTGCAAGAGTGCACGGAGAGTGTTTTCTTCTCTCTCTCTCCTGGTAGCGACCTTGTCACGCCTTAATCAAGATAATAATACGGATGAATTGACTGAACCCGCTTGTTATACTGAGCTGGGGAACGTTGGTCCCGCTCCAACTTATAATTGATTATAAGACAGAGCAGGAAATAGGGGAATGCCAGAATTCCCATGCCGCCCAAACGAAGAAAGTGCATGCTGATGCATCATCTTCGGGTGTGTTCATTATAAAGAACTGTTTCTCAATGTCCTCTACGTCCTAGGTATTAGATACCGGATCAGGATCCCGCAAATGTAATCCGTTACATGGGCTACAGAAAGGTAGAGAACTGAGAACGGGTGATAAGTTTCATGAGACAGAAAACGGTGCAAGTGTTGCAGCCAAGTCTGTTGGTCACTGTCACCCTGTATTACCAATATATTGATTCTGAACAAATGCTATTAGATACCGAACCTGATATACAAAATCATATCAGTCTCTTTATTAGTAAAGAAAGGATATAATTTTGTATTGTTGGATAATGTTTTGAACATTTCCTATTTCAAAAGTTGATCGGATCAGGCACGTTATCTAAAAGCATTGATGTTCTAAATCAAACTACAGTTCTTAGTATACAGAACACACACAAGAGGAAGAGTTCAGAATTGAACGATTCCTTCTTGAGGTATTGTAGACTAGGTCAGATCAATGTGACCCGACTAGCTAAAGTTACATTTAGATGCATATTTAAATCAGTTTGAATTTACATCTTATGAAACTTGCCAGTCATGTCTCTGTTTACTGGAAACAGAGAAAGAGTTAGTGAACTCTTGGGATTGATACATGTTGATGTATGTAAGGTCCCCTGTCTACACATACCAAGACTGGTTCTTTGTACTTCATTACATTCTCTGATGATCTCTCAAGATTCAGACATATGTTCCTGTTGAAACACAAGTCCGAAGCTTTTGAGATATTCACAGAATATAAGTTAGAAGTAAAGAACCAAAAATACGGATATAAGTATTATGTCCTTTGATGTGATCGAGGAGGAGAATACTTGAGCACGGAAATCCTGGACTATTCTAACAGAGAATGAGATTCTCTCTCAGCATTACTCTTCCGTATACACCATAGCACGATGGTATATCGGGGCGGAGCAATAGCACCCTATGTGATATGGTGTGCTCTATGATGAGTACTGCTTAGTTTCCTATTTCCTTTTGGGAATTATGCTCTTGAGAAGCTGCATACCTATTGAATAGGGTTCAAATCAAAACAGTTGCATACTGCTTCATATGTGATATGGAAAGGGAAGAGCCCATATCTTAAGTTTGTTAAGATTTAGGGTTGTCCGGCCTATGTCTAAAAGGCAAAATCCGGACAAGCTCGAGGCAAGGTCTGTTATGTAGAACTGGAAATGTTCCAGCTATACAAACTGCAGCTGATGATTTGGTAGAACCAAAGGATTCAATTGTTTCCAACGAACCTCAGCCTCTCTGCCGATCTAGTAGGGTTCCTCACCCACCTGAGAGATACTTCTGTTTCTCTATGACAGTGGGAGCGAGGAATGCATCATGAGATGATGACCCAACTAGTTTCGAGCTGGCCATCAAGAGTGGGACTCTGTAAGAATGGCTGGATGCTTAGCGATCTGAGATGGAATCCTTATACACCAACAAAGTATGGACTTTAGTTGCTTTATCTGAAGGGTTAAATTCCTATCAGGAGCAAGTATATCTTGAGAAGATTACTTGGTGTACATGGAAAAGTTGAGACTTTCAAAGCTAGACTTGTTAAAAGTTTGCATCATTGACCAGGTACGGATTATGATGAAACCTTTTCTAAGTAGCTATGCTTAAGTCCATCCAGATCCTACTTGCCATGGCTACATACCATGACTACGATATCTGGCGGTTGGGTGCTATGACTGTTTTTCTAAGTGATGTTTTAGAAGAGTGCGTCTATAAGTACACAGCCAGAGGGCCTCGTAGACAATGGGAGCAGCGGAAACGCGAGCAAGATGTTTTATGTGATAAAGCAGGCATCGCGGAGTTGGAACGTCTGTTTTGATGTGTTAGTCAAAGAGTTTGACATCATCAAAATGGTAGATGAACCTTGTATAAACAAAAGGGTAGTAGGGAGTATGGTGGTGATCCTCGTAGAGTACGTGGATGACATACTCTTGATAAGAAAGGAGTTTCCTATGCTACGCTCGGTCAATCTCCGCTTATCACAATGATTCTCCATATAAGATCAAAGTGATACCTCCTAAATCATGGGTTTTGGATCTATGAGATAGATCTAATTGGATGTTAGGATACTCACTAGTTGTAGTGAGATGGTATCAGTTGATCCTAGGGAGAATCACTGGAAAGGTTCCAGGGTGATAAGGACGACTGAAAGTCAGTCACAGGCATTGTCTTTTCCCTCAGTAAAGGGACGGTATGTTGGAAGAGTTCCAAGCTAGATACCGTGGCAAACTAGACGATAAGGATGGATACATCGCTACTTAAGATGCTACCAAGAAGGCAGTCTGGATGTATATTAGTTCATGAGATGAACTTCGTTCCTCCCATTGTGTGACAATGGTGTTGTGGCTTATGCCAAGGAACGCCCGTCCCATCAATGATCCAGATATATTCTAAGGCATTATCACCTGATCGTGGAGATGGTTGATCTCCAGGGGATCGAGGTTAGGAGAGCAGACTCAGAGGACAACACGGCGGATCCACTCACAAAGGCCTTTTCCCAGAGAGAGACGATTATGGGATGGTTGAGTATGAGATACTGCAACCACTGCTACAGATGGCCCTAGTGCAAGTGGGAGATTGTTAGTTATATGTATGCCCTAGAGGCCATTACTGTACATAGGATGTATATTGTAATGGATGCCGTGACATATATAGGGAGGACTTTCTTGCTCGACATGATAGTATGCTATCTGGTTGCTCTTTATCTTAACGTGTACACCGATTGTCTCTCTGTTACATGTTGGTAAAGCCCTTAGGATGTGTACTTGACTACCTGGACTATGATGCGGATCATACTAGTAGGGACATGGTAGTCCATAAGTACATCCTTCAAGGTCTCTAGTCGTGGGTGTATCAAGACAGGGCATCGATATACCAGAGTAGACTAGCGTATACCCTCTCGACCCATACAGATGGGCGATGGATGATCCCATATCCATTGGTGTTTGACATCAAAGATGATATACGGGTGCTCAGTGGAGACTGGGTACACTGGACGGACTCGCCGAAAACTCCCAGATGGTATTATACCTTATGTCAGATGGCAGTTTTCTGGTGACACTGGTACAGGTTAGTCTGTAGACCCGAGATCGTCATAAAGTCTTGTGTGATTCCCACTGTGCTTTGATTTCCACCTTACCACGTCTAAGAGGGCGTGCAAAACGATGGTTTTTGGGTACAGTCCCGAATCACATGGAGGCAATGAGCGATAGGAGGGGATTCGTCTCTCCCGGTATAGGGAGTTGATGTTGTGCTGTGTTCGATTGGCTATAACCGGAAATCCCTGGCCAGGGTTGCTGAGATTTACTGGTAAGTGTTACCAGTAGTTTCTCGAACTGTTATAGACCTCATATCGACACGACTTATCAAGCTACTGGGGTCTGACGTTTACCACCCCTAGGCGAGATATGCGACATATCAGAAGAACAGACCGGACAGTACGGTAAGTGTTACTGGTTGGATTCACAGAAGTGTGAGCGGGCTTGATCATTGATCTTCTGATCGCTCATTACCCGGGTGGACGTTACATTTAGCAGACCGCTTGCGGCTTGTGGGTGTTTGATATGATCACCACCTGCTGCCGGCGTATTGACGAGTCTTTAGAGTCCTACACAGAGGTTTCCTAGCTCAAGCGAAACGAAATAGGAGCGCATATGAGATATATGCGGGACCGAGAATGATGCGTGTATGTGATACCGTATTCTATTCTCGCGATGAATGTATCGATTGGTTGTATGCGATATAACCTAGTTATCGAATCGAGGATTGATTCGATAAGTCGATACATTGGATATTAGTCGGTCATATGCGATATGAACGGATCGTTAAATCAAGTGTTGATTTAATGATTTAATGTATAATTATATATTTGATATATTACTTTACATTAACTAGTATTGGTTCACTTAAGATTATTTTTCTCACTTGTTTGTGCACATTGTATATATGATATATGTTTGTGCACTATTTTGTATCATGTTTGATGATACATGCAAACTTGGGTGTGTGTATGCTTTGAACCATGTTTAGGTTAATGGTTAGGGTTTTTATTTATTTATTTATTTATTCATTCATTTTGGCAAAAATAAAATGGTGGCATTTTTTGTTTTTATTTGAAGCTTCATAAAACTTTGAAAAGTTCAAACCATTTTGTTTTTTCCTAAACCTAACCATTTGCCTAAACCCTAGTTTATTCTCTACATAAGTTTACTAACCCATGGTTGCTAGATGATAAGGCATCACTTGATTTTCTATTTTAATAATTCATTCATTTTTATTTCTTTCTTCTTCTTCTTCTTCTTCTTCTTCTTGATGAAGAAAGAAAACCTTTGCTAGAAATTTTCAAGTGATGAATCCAAGTGAGAAATCCAAATCCAAAGTGAACCCACTTCCTATTTCTTCATCCTCTACCACTTGCCATGTTGTATAGGGTGTTTTCTTCACAAGGTTGATGACCAATTGAAGATGGAGCTTGAGTTTGAGTCGCCTCGACGTAGATCATCTTCGGCATCGAAGTCAATGACCTAGCCCGCCCATTTCTCCGATAAAACCGACGCTAGAGTCCGGGATTCCGATGATCGCAGCGGAGGGACGTCAACACGGAGCTAGAGAAGTGGAGGACCGGATCTACAAAGGTTGTAATCCCTTTCACTTAGTGTAAATGTGATTTACTTGCAAAGTTATCGCCTAATCTCTAGTTAACGATCTATATTAGGGTTTCTCGGCACCGAATTTTTTGAATTTGGCATGGTTGATGCCTTGTGGGACCTCTTGAGTGTGCCTAGGAACCCTACACAGCCTACCTCAGAGATAGTGATGTCATCTACCGTGCAGACAGATGACCCAGCTGTTGCTGAGATTGATGTGATGTCGCTTCTAGACTTTACGAGCTGAGATCGCTGGAGCTTCCTGGCAGAGATGCGACAGATGATAGCTAGTCTATCCCGAGTTGAAAGACGAGGATGATTCGTCAGGTTAATGCGCCGACGCAGGCCTAATTGAGTTGAATATTTCCAGTGTGGAGAGTCTTACTCAGATCTAGAGTCGTCCGATCCCGAGATGTCCGTTGATGTATCGTCTTTCCTGGAGGATTGAGGCATTGTTTAGCATGCGGATGAAGGGGATTCGCATTGCCGTCTAGGCGAAGTTAAAAAGTTCGAACGAATGTCAGAAAACCCATTTTTCCAAGGTTAAGGTATTCAGAGGAACATGCAAGTGATTCTGTGAACCCTCTAGAAGATTGAAAACTTGACATGATGACCATGGAACTACTTTTGAACCTTAGGGTTTGCGGCAGTTTAGCGGTGCCATCAGTGAGGCTTGGGTTTGCCCTTCTACAGTTGGTCCATTGGTACTGTGGCATATACCGAATATTATTAAATTATGCTTATGTGTTGAGCTTTCAGAAAATTTTGGGACTTTGATGACTCGATCGGAAAGTATAACGTTGTCAGGATATCCTGTGATAGGAGACCAGTAAGCTGACCAGCTTCAGATATAGGACCTCACCCAGATGCGTTGTGAGTTGATCGAGAGCGGACGAGTGTTGAATATTCCTCCGATGGTTGGGACGAGTTCCCGAGGACGAGTTCGGCCAGATATCTTCTACAGAGCGATGAAGATACCGAGTTCTTGATTTCGAGTCCGTGTGAGAGACTCCGGATTGACTGTAGCCGAGAACATTGCAATACGCAGATAGCATGACGTGATGTCAAAGTGGACGATGATAAAGACGAGTGGAACCAGAGGTTCGAGCGAGATGCTGACGAGCCGTTGTTACTCCCCGTCGAGATTAGAGATCTGATGTGTATACAGAGGCATTGGGATACGACCAGTTCCCGAGGGAATGCTGTGCTGAGAATGCAGATGTCCAGAAAACGAGAAAGATTATGCAAGAGTACCAGCCTCCGTATAGTTCAGCATAGGCAAGATCGGAAGAGACCTTGAGCAGGTTCCTTCCAGGACACTGCAACAATGAGATTTGCACCGAGGATCGGTTGTGTCACATGTATTCAGAGGGCCAGAGGCCGACGCCAGTGATATGCTGCTTTACGAGTGGTCGTGATAATTGGCCGAGAGATGACCAGAGAAGTGCCAAAGCAGAATCGTTCCCGTTGGCATGCCTGACCGAGCCGATGGATTGCGAGATTGGTAATCCGAAGAGAAAATGAGGACCTAGAGACAGAAGACACCAGACCGTGAGCATGAGGCAAGCGGATGTTCTTGCTCTGCCAATTTTGGGCGCACCGACACTTTTTCGGCATTGTGGGAGGTGTATCTCAATGTCATTTATTACGATTTGTGTTTGTGATCCGAGTATCATGCTTATATCGCTTAGATTTGAGTTTTGATGATTGAGTTTCAAGATGTCGATTTCGTGCACCATGGCTGCACCTACTGGGTATTTACATTTTGTGTATAGTCATTGCACTTGATATATATATTTTATACACCATTGTGTTGATTTGCGATTTGTTCATATCTATTGCACTTGATGTCGATTTTGTACCTTGGCCGCACGTGTTTATGATTTCGTGGATTTCATACAGTTGATTTGATTTTGTGCATGTGGTATGCCCTCAATTTGATTTTGCACTCGGTATAGCTTGCATGGGCTTGTAGTGCATTGATACAGATTTTGTGCACATAGTTGCACACGGTTTTGGATTTTATACACATTGGTACATCAGTGTTGTTTTTGTACGCATTTGAGTTATTGATGAGTTTCCGTGCACTGGATGCACTGTATTTGTATTTCGTGCACTAGATGCACCGGATTTGTGTTTTGTGCATTTGTTGCACCGGACTCGTATTTCGTGCCTTTGATGCACTAGATTTGCATTTCATGCGTTTGTTGCACCAGGTGGTTATTTCGTGCATTGGTTGCACCCGATTTATGTCTTGAGCATTTGTTTTACCAGATTTGTATTTTATGCTTGTTGCACTTGACTTAGATTTTCATTCATGCATGTTGGATGCACTTGATTTGGATTTTCGCACATGTTGGGCGCATGATATGAGATGTGATTTTGTGCACACCGGATGCACTCGTTTGTGATTTTCCTTGTGCAGGTTAGTTGCACTGGGTTAAGACTTTCGTGCACTCTAGATGCACTTGATATTGTTGTCGTACACATCCGTTGCACTGGACAGATGTTTTGTGCACACCCGATGCACTTAGTTTTGGTTTTTGTGCACATTCATAGCACTTGTATTTGGCTTTGATTTCTGTGCGCACCAGACTTACGTGTTTATTGGATACGCCTTTCGAGGTTGATTTGCTTTTGAGCACTTTGTTTTCATGATGAGCATTATATTATGTAGTAGTCGAACATGAATGATCTGAGGACAGTATCTGAGTACCTTGCATGCATTAAAAGTTTAACAAGAGGATTTCAAAAAGGAGCTATAGTCTCTCTATTTCCTACGTGTCCGTGAGCGACACGAACGTTTATAAAGGAAAACCTTTTTGGGATATTTCAAATGGACGGGACGTATATTTGAGCAAAACCTATATGAACATATGTTTATTTCTTTACAAATGAGCGTCCGTCACTTATGCCGTGAGTTACGCATCACACGGTGATTCAGAAAAGATTTTGCATGTGTTTTATTCAGTTTAAAGGATTTTTCAAAGGATGTGTATTATATATGTATTATAGTATTTGACTAGTGCAAATTGAATTTTAGTAGTGGATTTCGAGATCTGTATCTCCATTGTAACTCCGAGAATATGCGTGCAAATCCGGTGATTTGCGTGACGCTTGACGGAGTTCGATTTTGAGTTGTACTCGTTTTCATGCGCACTTGACGCGCTGTGTTATTCCTGTATCTTCCGTGATTTCGGAGCCCCATTGATTTAAGTTGATTATTGAAATGTTTTAGTATTTGGGGGTTTAAATTTAAAATCGGGGATCGAATTTATTTAAGGGGGGAAGATTGTAATATTTCAGAAAATATAAAATATTATTTTTGGAATTTTAATATTAAAATAATATATTTCCCGAAAAACTACCTAATTTGCGAAATTGGGGTTTTAAAAAAAAGGTATAAAAATATACCAATAATTGTGAAATAATTGGGAATTAAAATGATTTATTCATTTAAAAAGATATTTATCGGATTTGGCATTTTTAAAATTTATTATATGCATTTTAAATGAGAACCCGATTAGTGCATTGTTAATCGCGATTAAGCAAAATCTGTGTTTCTTCAGTTTTCCGTGGCTAGTGCATCATGTCATGTTGCATTTGGTTGCATGTGGTTCATTTGTGTTGTTGGTTTCATAATGTGTTTGGTTTTGTGAGGAAAATGAAAAGAAATAGAGAAAAGGGCAAAAGGGTAAATTAGTGAGAGAGTGGGTGAGAATAAAGGAGAGAGAAAGAGAGGGCAGCCACATTCTTTTCTCCCCCATCATTTTCTTCATCTCCTTCAACCTCACTTACCTCCACCTTCAACCCAAAGATCCATCTCAAAAACCTTGTCAAAACCCTAAACCCCTTTCATTAAAAATGATCCCATCCTCACCCTCTACACAATGGACCAAGCAAAGTTGGATTTTGATAACTTGGGACAGCTAGGGTTTTTCTTGGGTTACCAAAATGAGGTAAAAATCCCTTCACTTAGTTTAGTTTATGTTTTCCTAGCATTCTAGTATGGTTAGGAGTTGATTTAGTATGATATGGTGAAGTTTGAAATTCCTAGAGAAGGGTTTAAGTGTTGTGTGGATTGGGTGATGCCTAGTGGCTGTTTATAAGACCCTAGAAGTCGATTCTTGACCTGGACCAGTGACCAAATCCCAGAATACGAACTTTAGATTTGTCGATATCGGGTTTTGTGGTTTTAGTGAAGGTATTTAGAGATCTGGGATGACCCGAGACCATTGTAAAAGAAGTTCCCTTAACCATGAGACGTGCAGGCAACCATGAATCACCCCCTGAAACCTGAGCCCCAACCCATTCATCTTGGCCGCAAATTTAATGATTTGGGCCACAATTTACGGCCTGGGTACAACCAAATTGATCTGTGTTTGGTCCATGGCTCTATCTTCAGTAAATTAGACCCTCCATGTATGCAAAATTTGCTAATTTCACCTAGGGAAAAATCTGGGACCATTTTCTTGAGTTGCTGCATTGTTTTGCGACTTCGTTTTAATTTGAGATTTGGTATTTGATATTGTGTTCCGTCATCTGATGTTTTTACGTCAGCGACGGGGGTTGTTTAGTGGTTTTGCAGGCGTAGGCTATAGGTTCTAACCGATAAGCGATTCGCATGCAGCTTTGGTTTTCATGTTCGATTCTTGATACTATATGACGCATTGGAAATTGTAGATATCCACACGTGGACTTCGAGACGACGAGGATGAGCGTGACGTCACTGACTTCGGCAGGCAAAGATCATGTGAGTAGATATATATCTACGGGGGAAGTCGGGTGGATGGCGTATAGCATCCCCGCAAACTTTGATGGAAACCGATTTATATATAGAATATGGTTAAAGGAACCTTTAATAGAAAACTATGGATAGAGTTAAAAGATAATTAGAGAAACTATATTAGAAACTAAAGGATAGTTAGAAGTGATATGATACTATTAATACGTGATGACGAGTTTTGAGGATAATGTTCGATGATATTGTTGTATTGGATACTATAAGATTAGACAGCCGACGTAAATGTGTCATGCGAACCATACATTTTTCCAAACTGAAGAATCGTATGCATTTTTCTAAAAGGATACCTCGAGGGACGTTATGGATTTTCAAATGATATATTTTTCTTAAAAACACCGTAGCCCCTACTTTCAAAACTACAATTCGCATCATTTAAAAACCGATCGTATGGTTCGTGTGTGAATGTATAGATGAAAATGACTTGATGTGGGATATAAATGCGATTAAAAGAATATATGATGTGTTATGATGATTTGATGATATGTTGGTATACGGATGTGAGTCGATTGAGATGATTGATACCTTGCCGGTCCCCTGATATGAGATTATTATGGATGTGACCTGGGACATAGGTATATAGATACATATACATATAATGCTGTGAATCATAAGTGATTGTTGTATGTGACGTTAGGTCCTTACCCTCTTTGTCGTAAAGGTCAATAGGATCCCTACCGGTTTAATGTCGCCGTACGATAATTTTCCATACGCGATGACTTGATGATTGATCCATACCCTTGACTAGAGGTTGCCGTACGATGGATTATACCGTACGTGGTGTTGTGGCTGGGTGCCGATTGATTGATTCACCGACTTGATCATGTAGATACGTATACTTTATAGCTTTTAGCTGATGATTTAAATTATGCTGCATTCATGTTATTCTCATGGCATTGCATATACATGTGCTAGTACACTTACACCATTATCGATGATGTGTATGTTACACTTACACAGATCTGCCGGCTCACACACTTCATCATCGATAATTGCTATGTCACTACACAATAGAATTGCTGCATCATGATATGACTCCTTGCATGATATACTTGCTATGTTCGCATCATTTGGATATGTCGCAGGATATACTGATATTGTCACATCACTGCTCTATGTTGCATGATTTACGGATATGCTTACATTTCTGTTATATGTCGCATACATCATGCTTTATGATTATACGCATTGAGATATACTGTTTTCATGAGATTTCTGGATTTGAGAACCGTGGTTATTTCAAAAGAAAGTATGTACTGTTTAAAAACCCGGTTTATCTTGATATGATATTTCAGTGCGTCCACCATGTGTTTTCTCGGGTCTAAGATTGGCATGTGTAACCCGATTCGAGGAGCGTTAGGTACTGTCTGCGGGTACATGGTGGACCCGGTGAGGTACCCCGGGGCAAGAAGACTCGTATTGTTAGACGGTGAGCCTGGCAGGGGAGCACTACCTACCGGTGATAGTATTTGGGCTCGGCGGATATCCGGAGGATACCGACCGGAGTCGAGAGATGATATGGGCCGATCTGGACTGACGGAGCCCGAGATGTGAGAATTTACGTGTCGATGCTGGACACGGGTTTCATGATGTTTAGAGTGTCGATGCCGGGCACTCAGGTTCCATGATTTTGATGTGTCGCGAAGGGCACACGTTGATTTATATTCTCATACTTTCATGCATATGTTTTTATGATATTTACATGCATGATATTGTTTTGTCATCGGTTGACACGTGGACAAGATCCACCTGCTTACAGGCATTGATTATTTGGTTGGATGATATCCACATGCTGATAGACGTTTATTTATGTTGTTGGCACATATGCAGATACGGTCATCCTAGATATCATAGTATTACCTTCATGATATAGTTGACCTAGGAGTCGTTGTTTATTCGATTTCTACTTATTGATGTTTTTCTACTCACGAGTTCGCAACTCACTCCCGTTGTGCCACAGTTCTTGCAGGTTGACCGTATGGATCCGTAGCGGCATCGCTGGCACATAGCTTCATTTGGGTGTTTTGCTTGGTAGGTGGGACATTTGTATCGTACCCACTCTTGTACTTATTATTCATATTGTATCTATTCAACTCCATCAATCAAACTAGTAATTGTATAAGTAATGAGACTTAGCAAGACTTGTAGTTGCGAGACTTAAGCGATGGGTTTTATGTTCGCATTTGGGTTGATGTCTTGTTTATTTCATTATTTTTTGTGGTGATCTTCGCCGTTGGGCGTCGTATACTTATATTTATGCTTTAAGTGGTTGTGGATCCGCCGTTTGGCGAAGTGCTAGCTCCCGCTTGGGGATGCCCTTTATATTATCATGTATTATGGTTTTGGATCAAAATATACAAAGGAGGCGCTGCCCAAATTTTTAAAAGACGAAACACGTTTTCAACTAGTAAGATAAACTTGCATTTTTCATGTTTCACTATTTATGCATCTAAGAAAAACTTTTGATTTCATTATACCCTTATTTTAAAACTTCACCTCTTTTATTTTCTTAAAAAGGTTTAGATTTCTATGTTTCAGCTTACTTGAATTACGTTACGCCTTAGACATTGCGTGACTTAAGTGCTGGTCACGAGCTAATATTTTGGGTCGTGACAATATGATTCTTCTTTCCCGGTATTGGGGGTTGATATCGCGCTGTGTTCGGAAGGCTATTACACAAAGTCCTTGGCTAAGGCAAGCGAGATTCACTGGTAGGTACTCCAGTAGTTTCTCAGGGTGTTTTAGACTACACTCTGACACGACTTATTGTGCTATTAGGGGTCTGACAATTACCGCCCCAATGCCCGATATGCGATACTCTTAGAAGAACAGACTGGACTGTACGAAGATTGTCACATATAGGCGCAGTAGGAGTTCAGATGAGTTAGCTCATCGGTCTTCTTATCGACACATACTTGGGTAGCCGTTACGTGCAGCTAGTACCGCTTGCGGCTTGTGGTTAAACCCACTGTCGGCGTAGTGTCGAGTCTTTAGAGTCCCACACAGAGGGTTTCCTTGCACCGGGTAAAAGGTGTAGAGGCCGTATGGTTTTTACGGTGGGGCTTCGATCACTTACGTGTACTTGTGTGCGTATGATGATTGGACGGATAATACTAGTGGGCTTTGGTTTAAGCCGGATCCTAGTATTATATTGATAGAATATTTTCGTCTCATTGTATTCGTATTCTTCAGAATGTGGATGCGGGTATGATATACGGATGAGGGGCATTCTCATAATTTCTCGGGAAAGCTTCTAGAATAAACACCTCATCAGGTTTTTTTTTCTTTATGGATTAAATCTTTTATGAGGTTGAGATATTATTTTTTTGAGGCATGACTTATCAAGTGGACAAATTAGATATTTGTGAATAGATATTTTGTGAGATATTATCATGCGAACTTTGAAATATCGTTTTTTGAATATTCCGCCTCCCCGCGGGGTGCACAATATCGACTTACAGTGGTATCAGAGCCTAACTAAACCTTAGCTAACTGTTTAGAAAACATGTAAAACTACGAAATCGAAATAACTCCGAAACATCGGTACATGGATCCAAATTTCTGTCAAATTTTTTGGAGGCTCTAAAATTTTTTTAAACAATTGTAGAGTGCTCTACTTGTTGTGACATGAATGTAGAACAAAAACGAGGTAATTCCATTATAGCATGGCCGTCCAAAACCTCATTTTTCCCAGCCTCACCTTTTTTGTTATGGTGGAATTTCTTGAATTTGTTCTAGTTGCTTGGATCTAAAGTCTCAGGTGTTGTTTGTTTTTTCCAATTTTGAATATACTGTTATCTTTTTACTTTGGCAATACGGAGTGTTTCAAAGTCGCAGTTTTAACATCGTTTAAAGTTTCAATTTGTGATATATGTGTTTCGAAACGTCGACTAATTGCTATACGTCGATTAGTCGAGATTGCACATATCTGTGTTGCTGTTATTATGGTTTGTGTATATGAATTTTATTGGATCGTCGTAGACGAATAGCCGGAGATGTGAGATGAGAGTTTTCATTCTTTCATTCGATGTAATTTATAAAAGTGATGTAATATTATTTTGCGGGCCATATCCGGGTTGACGTTATAGCCACCGTTGTATTATTTCTTTTACTGTTTTCTGTTCCTAGGATAGACCCAAGGTAGGGTGCACAAACTACCGGGTACTTTGAAGTGCTGAGTGGAATACTCATTTTACTGAGGGAGGTTGCTTCGCTTCGGGTATTTGGCGGGTAGTTTGCCACACCCGTAGGGGTCTGAGGTGGGTTTTGTCTATTCTTCACGACCGTGGAATCCCTCTTTCGTTACAGGCTTAAACGAAACGCGGAATTCCTAGTATATCCAATATGTTCATTTGTGATCTGGAATTCCTATTATTGCGTGAGACGAATGGTTATTATATATATGCTATATAATAGACGTTGCTTATGTTTTGCATCCGCGCTAGTCCAGCCCCCAGCTCTGGTGTTAGTTAAGTAACCTAACGGTGTAAGATAGGCCCAGTGGCGAATGTGGATGGCATAAGTGTACGTCATTTTTTCGTTTCTTTCTGTGATGACAGGTGTAAATGATGGGTTTGCATTATTAATGCAAAGCAAACTAACCAAAGCTAAATCGTTAGAATATTTTTAAAACCACTCGGTTTTTTCAAAACAACAAACTTTTAAATGCGGAGCCTAAAACACTCCTTTTAAAAGCCATCAGGTTCCTTCGATTATATCAATTTCACTACGTTCACGGTTTCACCAAAACTATTCGTAGCCCTCCGTCATTTCAGTTGAATATTCAGTAGTATTCAAGCTATGTATTTTGACCTTCGCCAAGGCATAGTGATTGGTAGCTGCCGGATATTCATCTATAGTATAGATAGATGCGTTGGTTTGGGACAGTCGTACTACTATTTTGGCCTTCGTCAAGGGTCTGTACGGGTGGGTTCAAATTAACCTGGACAATGACGGGCAGAACTTGACATGCGACTTATGATATGTTGGCCTTCGTCAAGGTCATAAAAGCATGGGGCAAAAATCCATATCGGGAGTTTCTAAGGAAAGTGAAACTTGCTAGTGCTGCATATCATTTGGAGTGTGATAATATTGGTAGGATTCCTTCAGGATTATCACACAATGATATTTGGATCATGATCCTACTGTGAGTGTATGCTACTCCTCGGGAGAATTTTCACTTAACGATCAATGCTATAAACCAAGTAGATATCTAGAACAGTGTTAGCGGGGCTACGCCTCCAGGGAAAAGATGTTATTTAATTAAGGAACTTAGCGAAAGCATCGTAAAACCTCTCCGAAGTGCCGACACTAGCATGGTCGAACTGTTAAGCAAGTATTGTATGATGAGATTAATCCTGACTAATTCTTCTTTTATGGTTTAAGGAAGGATTCGAGAAACAGTGGGATCCATTCTGTTTAGATAAATTAAAAACCAATCTAAACTTGCAAGAGTATCATGCTGAGTGTTTTCTTCTCTCTCTCCTAATTGCAGCGACCAAAGTGACCAGATTAGGTTACAGTTAGCTAATAAAATGACTGAGTTATACTTTATTGACTGGTAAAGATTTGTCCATATGTCCATTACCTATGATAAGCTGGACCACCTCATTACTACTCAAGCCTCCACCGTCCCAGGTCCAGTTTCCACCACCACGGATGTTGATATCAGTAAGACAAGGGAAAAAGATAGTGCGAATGCCAAATGCCTCATGTTGGTCTCAATAGATGGTGTAAACCAGAGGCAGCACGGAAAGATGGACTTAGTTTCCATCTTTCTCCATAACAAAGATTTAAATGGAGAGCAATCTCATATCGCAAGATATGAGACCTCAAAGGAATTGTTTCAAGCGAGGTTGGCTGTCGGGTCATCTGTAGGGGACCGCGTCCTTACAATGATTAGCTGTATTAATGAGCTCACGGACCTGGAGACCACATTGGAGAACGAGTCATATACTGACATAATTCTACAGTCCCTACCTTCTACTTACGCCCAGGGGAAGAAAGTTATACTTCCAGATGAAGGCACCCTAAAGGAAACCAGGGAGACACCTGTTGTTCCCCTCCGAATGGCGGCCAAGACGACGTGGGGGCGTCTTGCCTGAGATTCGGGGCAGATGCTTTTTGGTTTTATCTGTCTACCTCTCCGAAGATGCCAAGTTGATTTATGGCACCGTGTATCGGAGGTTTAGACGGATGCGGCCGATGTAGCAGACTTCGTCAGATTCCCCCTCGCTTGAGGGGTTTTTGATTGTGGGGATGCTCTTCCCTGCAGGCGCAATCCCCTGCAGTTAATTACGCTACCGCATCGTGGTAACAACTTCCTCCTTCTCCAGAATTTCACTTCGTGTCGTGTGTGTTTGTTTTGTTTGTGGATGCCCGTAGATTGTATACGGAGACTAAGTTATGTCGTCGCCTATAGGACGTGTATTAGTCCAAATCCGTATTTACTTAGATTTGGGTTTGGTGTTTTTAGTTTAAGGATACGTTAGCCGTATTGAGGCTAAGATCAACTTAAACGTTCGTTAAGGATACGTTAGTCCTGTTTGAGACTAAGATCGACTTAACGGAAAGAGCATTTGGGGCTCTATTGTTCCAGTTTAGGGACGTAGTGGTCCATTTAATATATGGCCATCGGGACCCGTCACCTCTCTGACGTCGTTGAAGGATTACAACGATAGGTGTCAGAGGAGTTCGAAGATGTACCCTTGAACCAAAGTTGATTGGGGGTCTTATAGTCCAATTTGGGACTAAAGTCTGTTTGAATGTTTAAGGATACGTTAACCATATTTGAGGCTAAGATCAACTTAAACGGGATCGTTTAGATCCGACAAAAGAGCATTTGGGAGCTTTGTTGTTCCAGTTTAGGGATGTAGTGGTCCATAAGTATTTTAAGGACATTGCGGTCCATTGCCAGTTTAGGGACATGGTGGTCCATCTCCAGTTTAGGGACATGGTGGTCCATTGGTAGTTTAAGGACGCATAAGTCCATGGGTTTAAGGACCCCACAGTCCATATGGGTGTGTTTAAGGATGCATTAGTCCGTTAGTTTAAGGACGCATAAGTCCGCGGGTTTAAGGACCCCACAGTCCGTATCTTGGTTTAAGGACGCATAAGTCCATGAGTTTAAGGACGCCACAGTCCGTATCTTGGTTTAAGGACGCATAAGTCCATGAGTTTAAGGACCCCACAGTCCGTGTTGATGTGTGGTTGTCGGGACCCGTCACCTCTCTGACGTCGTTGAAGGATTACAACGATAGGAGTCAGAGGAGTTCGGAGATATACCCTCGAACCGGATGTAAATTGATTTAGGAGAGCAGCCGTGCTCAGTCAATTTAATCTGAGGACTTACGGCCATGATTGGGCTAAGTCCAGTTGGGAATATCAACGTTTTTATTTATCTTTGGCCTATTATGCCTGTTCTAGGGCTTTGCCCCCTTTTAATAATGCATTGCATTTTGTTTTGTTTGGGCTCTGCCCTTTTATAAATGATGCAGAGCATCTGCTTTGTTTGGGCTCTGCCCTTTTAATGCATTGCATTTTTGTTTTGTTTGGGCTCTGCCCTTTTATAAATGATGCAGAGTATCTGCTTTGTTTGGGCTCTGCCCTTTTAATGCATTGCATTTTATTTGGCCTGTTAGGCCTTTTTAATTGGGCTCGGCCCTTCTTTTCAATAATGCAGTGCATTAATTATCTGATATTGGCTTGTCAGGCGCTTTGCGCCAATCATTGAGCGCAAGCGCATGTGGAGGTGACACGTGTCACGCTCTGGTGAGCGCGAGCGCAATAGCGCAGTGCGCTGCGCTGTTGCGCCGCTGACACGTGGCGCTCTCTGGTGGCTTGCGCCAACCCAGGAGCGCAACAGTGCAATTTTGCAAGTTCAAGACACTGTTTCAATAACTTGATCCAATTTTGGATTCAAGAAAAGAATTTTTCTGAAATTTCAGAACCAATGGTTCATAAAAAGTGCAAGGCACTGTTATTATTTATTTTTTTTTTTATTGAAGATCATTGATCTTGTTCTTAGATCAATGATCTATTCAGAAGAAATTCTTCTATTGTATAAAGGTTTTTACCTTTTTCTTGAATTTTCTTCAGAGTTCTCTCTGTTTTGAAGTTCTTGATCTCTCACGATGTTGATGATGTTTTGAGTTGGGATCTAGGGGTCTTTATATAATGCCCATAGATTTATTAAGTTTGTTAAAGAGATCATTCTCTGAGTGATTTAGGGAATTTTCCCCACCGTTGGATCTTTGATCCAAGGGCTTCTGTTTTACAGAAGACAATCTTCTTGTTTTAACAAGAACAGAAGGATCTTACTAGAATTTTAATTCTGTTTAGCGCAAATACCCCAGCGCGTAACATGTGTCACGCAGCGCAGAGCGCAGCGCAACTGCGCAAGCGCAACTGCGCTGCCACGTGTCGCTCAGCGCACAGCGCAGCGCAACTGCGCTGACACGTGGCAGCGCAGCGCAACTGCGTTTGCGCTAACACGTGTCGCGCAGCGCTTGCGCAACTGCGCTGACACGTGTCGTGCAGCGCAGTGCTTACGCAACTGAAACGTTGCTTCCTTTAATTATTGTTTTAAATAGAGCCTTGCTCTGATTGGGCGCGCTGCCTTGGGCGCTGCGCTGACGTATCAACTTCTGACATGTGGCGCGTTGCGCGCAGCGCACGGGATTTGAAGCGTTGCTTCAATTTTTGAATTTTTGAAATTCAAATAGAGCTTTGCTCTGATTGGGGGAAACACCTGCTCTGCTTATTGGAGAATCTTCCTCTTCTGGATCCAAGGCAAAAGCCAAGGGTGAGAAGAGGAAGACCTCCACAAAGCCGATAGGCGGTGTCAGTAAGGTAGAAGGAAAGGGCAGGGCAAAAGTTTCAGGGCTAACAGTAGGGAAGGAGGTTTGTTCCTATTATCATGGGAAAAGGGCATTAGCAGAAGGAATGCATGGCTTGGAAAGCCAGAATCCAGGATTCGAAGCACGTTGTGGTTTCGGTTTCGAGTGTGTTTATGATTGAAAACTGTCTACCAATTAAATTTACTTTCTGAGTACTTGATACCGGATCAAGATCTCATATTTGTAATTCTTTACAGGCTTTGAGAAACCGTAGAGTTATCAGGGCAGGTGATATGACTCTCAGGATTACTAACGGAATGAGCATGGACGTTATATCCATAGGGGAATATCACCTAGGATTGACAAGTGGATATTGATTTTACGTAACTGTTTGTGTGTACCTAGTCTAGTTTGTAAGTGATATAGTCCCCATCCACCTAAATCAAAGTTTGATTGGGTCAGGTACACTAGAGGACGGTATATACGTGTTAAATCAAGCTCAGGTTTTTAACGTCCAGAACACACTTAAAAGAAAGTCTCCAGAATTAAATAAGACTTTCTTATGGCATTGTAGACTGGGCCACATCAACGAAACACGGTTGTTGAAGTTACATAGGGAGGGATATTTGGATCCGTTCGAATATCAGTCTTATGCAACTTGTCAATCTTGTCTCATAGGAAAGATGACAAAGACTCCGTTCACTGGACACGGAGCAAGAGCGAGCGAGCTCTTAGGACTCATACACAGCGACATGTGGTCCAATATGTATAGATGCACGAAGTGGTTATTCCTATTTCATTATTTTTGCGGATGATTTCTCTAGGTAAGTACATGTCATCTTGATGAAGCATAAATCCGAGGCTTTTGAGAAATTCCGAGAACATAAGAATGAAGTGGAAAAACAAACAGGCAAAAGTATCAAGACACTGAGATCTGATCGAGATGGTGAATACTTAATTGCCGAGTTCCTGGATTACCTAAAATAGAATGGAATTCTCTCTCAGCTTACTCCTCCATACACACCTCAACACAATGGTGTATCGGAAAGGAGGAACAGAACCCTATTGGATATGGTTCGTTCCATTATGAGTAACGTTGTGTTACCGCGATCCTTCTGAGCTTATGCACTAGAATCAGCTGCATATCTTTTGAATAAGGTTCCTACCAAGACTGTTGTTGGGGTCAAAATTTGCACCCTAGTTGACCAGGTCAAAGTCAAGGTCAACCCCAAGTAACCGGACCCAAGCCCAAGTAAGTGGGCCCATGCCCAAGTCGAGCCCCGCGGCCGGCCTCCCCATGCCAAAATAAAAATCATGTAACAAATAATTTTGATGTAATTTTTTGTGCATGAATGTAAGCAAAATGGGTATAAAGCCAAACTTTAGTAAAGCCCATGGCTTATGTGCAAAAAGAAATAGCACATGAGACATGGGATGTGCAAAATGCCATTTTGTAAAGCCGAATGGGCTATATGTAAATGTGTAACCCTATATAAGGCAACATGATGATGAATAAAAGGAACACTTTTCATTCCCCTCAAAACTCTAGGGTTTTTTGTGCCTCCTCCTTCCTCAAGGTTCTAAAACCTTCTTCCCCTCTTCAGTTAAATCAAAAGTTTTACTCTTCCTTTTCCAAAACTAAATAGTTTTTCACCACAAAACCCACAAAGGGGAACTCAGATCTTCCATTAGATCTCAAAAGGGGGGGATTTTTAAAATCTCATACTTCTTGTTCTTCAAGATCCGGCCAACAAAGGAGGAAGAAGGAGACCCATCTCCAGAAATCCCATCTTGGGAATATTCAGGGCCAAAGGGGAGAAACAAAGCAGCCCCTTTGATCATTTCTAAATATTTTTAGGAGTTTAACTCCATTAAAGATCCGTTGGAGTTTTAACTCCCTAAATTAATCTCTGTCAGGAGTTCAACTCCACAAGTCAAATCGGGAGCATAGCTCCCAGTGCAGAGACCAGGTCCCTTTTTGCTGCTGACGCCTAGCGCTCGCGTGCCAGGCACATGGGGCGCTGGCGCTCTTGCACGCAGCGCCCGCGTGCCAGGCACGTGGGGTGCTGGCGCCTTCTCCCACGCATCCTTTAGATGCCCTCCCTTTATATGTGTGTGTGTGTGTGTGTGTATACATATATGCGCGCGCGCACACACACACTCATACTCCACCACACTGTTCCCGTTAGAAAAAAATTCTAACGGGGCGCTGCCCCGCACCCCGCAAGGAGGCTGCTAGCCCCCTTGACCCCCAGCCCGCTATCCGGGTAGCGGGACCCCCGTAAAAACTCTGCGGGGCCTCCGATATATCCAAAAACCCTTTCAAAACATACGCACACTGCACGTTGAGTTCGCATAACCTATTTAACCTGTCAATCGGAGGTTCCTTCGCTCTAAAGGCAAGGGGTAGTTAACGGCAGCTTAGTCCGCGACTGCCGAAAATTCGGATCCCCACAATCAATAAACCCCAGCCTACTCTAAGCAGGGGGAATCTGTAATGCGCCTGACAAGCGCGCACGTATTCCCATCTCAATGGGGTGACGAAAAACACCCTACAGATTCTGGCACGCCCGGTAGGACCAATCTCTCCTCCCATATTTCGGGTTAAGCATTTGTGCTAACTCAATCAATATACATATCGATATTTATACTAAAATAATGCTCTTTCATGCAGGACTTCAAGTGATCAAGCCTCAACGATGTCTCCAAGGACCAACTCAACTCTCAACACGGCTCCCATCTCATACACGATGAAGATGGACTCCAGGACGGTCCTTCCGGCCAGTCTCGGGCGACAGTGGGAGGAACCACTGCTACCATTTGGCTCTATTTTGTTCTTGCCAGCTAACGTCGTCCCTACTCTTCAAGCTCTAGTAACCGACAAACCGGCCTCGAAAGGCAAAAGGCCAAATGTGGTGATCTCGAGGGCGCCCTAACCTAAACGCGAGTCGGTGTTCAAACGGCTCTCCATGGCCCCAGCTGGGGGCAAAGACGTCAGAACAAAAGAAGTTGCCAGACGTCGTGGGCAAGCCCAGGCGATACCTTCGACGGACACACGGGCGGATGTCTTCTCAAGCCTCCCCATCACTCAGCCTATGGCGGCTTCCCGAAGAGCAGAAGCCTGCCAAGCGCTCAAGGCAGAGAAGCTGAGGCAGAAGCGGCTCAGATACAGAGCCAACAAAAGGGCTAGGGCTCTGGCCATGTTAAAATTTATAATATTCCAAAGTTCGGACCGCTCCACGAAACCAGCTGCCAGTGATGAAAGGATGGCTGAATGTGTTATCCACACCGTCTACATGGTGGGCACGCGTCCCAGCGACAACCTTCACAGCAAAATCAAGGATAGGGCCACCAAATCTCAAATCCAATCTGGTGTGAATATGGCTGCCACATTCCAAGACCAGCCTCCTCTGGAAGGTAATGAAGACCCTTCCAGTGAGGCTGATAAGCAGAGAGAGCCCTCGGTTCATGAGGAGTCAGGCTCGGAAAGCGAAGAGGAGCCAATCTTCCGTCCTAAGAACGCAGAGTAGCAACTTCTCCAAGAGCTCCGAAAATAGCTCAGAAGTAAAGATAAGGAGATGGCCAAACTTTACTCCAAAATTGACAACTTGACGAATGTCGTCTTGCAGCTCACGGCCCGACTTGCCTCTCAGCCGCCCAATTAAGCGCAGGGCTCTGCTCATGAACCGGGAAACGGTGTCCCGAGACAGCCGACGCCTGTTCCCCCAAACCCAAAGGTGGGCGGACCATACGAAAGCCAGTCGCATCCTATCTCAGGAAATGTCTTGGCTACCGATGACAGTAGCCCGCTAACTCAAGATCAAATAATGGATTCGGTTGCCAACAAAGTCAAAACATTGGTAGCCGAAGCCGAAGCACAAAAAGATATCAGCAGTAGTGGGAGACCATATCCTGCTCAGTATGATCTGGTAGAATTTCCTAGCAGCTATGTCATCCCCAAATTCGGAAGATTCGATGGGACGGGAAATGCGAATCAGCACATCGCCCACTTTAAAGTGTCATGCGGGAATACTGGGGGCAATGATGCGCTTCTCCTCCGCCAGTTCGTTAATAACTTGGCCGATATTGCTTTCGACTGGTATGCGAGCATACCGGATGCCTCCGTCACAACTTTCGTCCAAATGGAGTCTCTGTTTCGGCAAAGGTTCATGAGCGTCAGCGATAAGATCACCATTGCCGATCTCGTAAGGACCAAACCAAAGAACAACGAAAGCAGCACGGATTTTATAACCCGATGCCGCAATCTCTCCGTCAAATGCGAACCGCAGATAGAGCAGGACCAATCTGTCAGTCTCCTCGTCGGAAATCTCAACAATTGGATGGCCCCGTTTCTATGTACCGCGAGTCTCAAAACATTCCAAGAGCTGACCAGAAAAGTCCAGATATTGGAGTGCTCAAAGCAGGAGTCCTCATCGGATTCCCAAAATAACTGTAAGCCCGCGGGGGCGCCCCGGCCGTCGATCCGACGCCGGAAACGCGGAAAACAAAAACTTTGCGAACTTTGCAAAACGGCACCACCGCGGACTTTTTACCCGGATCGGGCCATTAACCTAGCTAGCTAGCAAAATAGAAAAGAGTAGAGATGCAATACCAAGCGATCCGTGTCCTTCGGTCTTCGTCTCCACTCCGATCTCCTGCGGAATCTCCGTCACCTCCTCGCTCGTCGGAAAGGGCACCACGTAGCCGGAATCTTTTACGGGCTCCCGCCTCTTGACCGAGGCAACTCGGGCTCGAAGTTGGCTAGCCGACGCGTCCAAGGTTTGCTATAGAAATAGTGTAGAAGGTTATCTCTTTTGGGGTTATGAGGTTGCCATGGTTGGAGGAATTTTAGCACTAGAATTTCATGGATCAAAATTTGATGAAGAATGGAGCATGCAATCAAAAGGAGTGAGCATCTCCTCAAAAGAACTCGGCCAGCCCATGAATATTATGCTCACTGTGAATCACAATATGGGTGAAGTATGCATGAATTAATACAAAGGAGAAAAAGGAAAATTTCCTTCACTGCATACAAAAAAGGGGGGGTCCACCAAAAAACAAATGAAGAAAATTATCCCACCAAATAAACCTCACTCTATTCCCAAACAGTGGCCGGCCCAGCAAATCTCTAAGTGGGGAAAAACCATGGAATAAATTAAGAGGAGAAAGGGAATCAATGAATGGAAAATTAATCACACCAATTTCCAACTCAATCCATTCACAAACCATCATCATTAATGCAAAGGAAGTGACTAAAAAAGAATATCATGATTATGAAGCCACACTCATGCAAAGAAACCCCTCACAAAATGTTAATTGCAAACTTGCAATTAACACCCTCCAACGAAAAGTCCGACCGGCAAGGAAAAAGAGAAAACCGGCCGGAACGGAATGCAAACTGGCAAACCCAGAAAACCGATCCCGTAATAAATTACAGGAAAAACCCGCTACTGCAAATACATGTCCGCATTTGTATTCCCACTGAACACAAATGCAAAGAGACAAAACTACACTATCTAATACTAGGATCCGGCTTAAGCCAAAGCCGGCTAGTAAAAACCGTCCGATCACGATCCGTGCAATACCGCACGTATCTGATCGAACCTTGCCATATCTCCATACGGCCTCTACAGCGTTTCGCCCGAAACCTGAGTAACTGAGTGTGGTGGACTCTAAAGACTCGTCAATACTATGGCTGTGGATTTAACCACTAGCACGTCAGAGATATAAGCCAATACATGACGGGCTACCAGGTATTGACCAAAAGGGACGTCGATGAGCGAACTCATCCTGACACCCTACTGAGCCTGTCAGTGACAATATCCGTACAGTCCGGTCCGTTCGTCTATGAGCATCACATGGCGGGCCTAGGGGGTTGGTAAAAGTCAGACCCCCAAAAGCGGTACAAGTCGTGTTGGAGTGCAGCCCAGAACACCCTGAGATACTACTGGAATACCTACCAGCAAATCTCCTGCCTTGGCCAAGGACTTTTCATGTTCTGGCTCTCCTAGACACAGCACGACCTCACCCCCAAAACCGGGAGAGACGAACCCCTGAAGATCCGCTCACTGCCTCCATGTGGCTCGGGACTGTACCCAACTAAAACCTGTTTGCACGACTCCTTTGAGCCGTGGTAGGGTAGTAATCAAAGTACAGTGGGAACTCACACGAGACAAATGACGATCTCAGGTCGATGAACTAACCTGTACATATGTCACCAGGGAACTGCTATCTGACGTCTGGTATAATCCCAACTAGCAGGTTCCCGGCGAGTCCTGTCCAGTGTACTCATAACCCAATGAGCACCTGTATACATCTTAGGTGAACCAACTGACACCAGTGGCTTGTGAGACCGGCCACCGCCCCTCGTCGGGGTCTCGACTGTATACACTAGTCTACTCTGGAGAAACGATGCCCTGTCTCGAATCTCCCACGACTAGGGACCTTTTAAGGATGTGCTTGTAGACCGCCAGCTCCCACTTATATGATCGCCCTCATACTGCTGGTGGTCAAGCAAGAATCTAAGGGGCTTTATCAACGTGTAATAGCGACTCGAAAGGTCACCTAAAGCAGTACACGATGATAAAGATAAACCAGATAGCATACTATCATCTCGAGTAAGACTGTCCTACTGGGACAGGTCCTCCCCTCAATCATTGCAATCACGTGCCTGTGATCCAATAATTGACTCTGAGGGCACTATCTCCAACAATAACAATAGGTCCTGGAGAAACCGAAAGAACGATAATCGCAAAGGCGGAAATTCTGACGACTCTGAATCTTTTAACGCTTCGGCTAACCGAAATAAGAAAGGGATGAGCGGGCCTAATGCCAACCAGCCTCGGAAGCCAGTGTTCGGAGAGGGAGGAGAATCTCCACTGAAAGAGAAGCTGGATAAGGTCTATTCCTTCAGAAGGGACAAAGTCCGTAAAATATTCAAAGATGCCCTAAGGAACGGTCTATAACTGCCAGAGTCAAAAAGACCGCAGAAAGCGAATATGACCAGCGACCCCAAATACTGCCCCTATCACAGAGTGATAGGTCATGCCATTGAGGACTGTTTCATTTTCAAAGATTAGGTCGAAAAGCAATACAAGGAAGGAGAGATAGAACTGTCTAAAGGCGTGTTAACAAACAATCCAACTGCGACAGCCAATTTCATACAAACAGAAACCAAAGTTCTTCGTGAAACTGATTCTCTCAGACATCTGCCTTTCTCTGAAAACAATCAACCACCATGTCATTAAACTGGGAACAGTCGACCTTTAAGTCGTTAAACTGGGAATGTAAAAAAAATGTGTAAATAAAAAAAAGGAATGTGTAAATAAATAAATAAAAAGAAAAGCCGAAATGATGGGGCAACTCGCAATAAAAATCAGCGAGTAAAATAAAGATGAAAAATAAAGCCGAAATGATAGGGCAACCACGAATAAATAGCCGAAATGATAAGGCAATCGCGATCTTCGCGATAAGAAAAGCTGAAATGATAGAGCAATCGCGGTAAAAAAAAGGCGAATGATGAGTCGCTCCTGGTACCCTATTCCAGTGCAGTGATGCAGACGCCAACAAAAATTTCAAATCTTCGAATGTCCCAATGGCGAATGATGAGTCGCTCCTGGTACCATATTCCAGTGCAGCGATACAGACGCCAACCAAAATCCGAATCCCCGATGGCGAATGATGAGTCGCTCCTGGTACCATATTCCGGTGCAGCGATGCAGACGCCAACCAAATTCCAAATCCCATACCCCAATAGCGAATGATGAGTCGCTCCTTGTACCATATTCCAGTGCAGTGATGCAGACGCCGACAAAGTCCCAAAATTTTTCCGGCCCTACGGTCTGGATCATACATGTAAGTCCATGTCACGCACCCCACGTGTTCGCGAGGAGGCGGAATATATGAAAAACAATTATCAAAGCTTCGTAACACGGACTTGAGCACACGGATCGTGTCTAAACCATTACTAGCAAACTACGAGACGTTTAACTACTCTGATTCGAAGTTATACCTCATGTTACTTGTCCTTCGGGTCTTCATCGCTGTCCTCCACACCTCGTCGGCTCTATGGAACATGGGTAGCTCAACGGCCTCCTCGAGTCAAAGACGATCCACCCGAGAGTCTATAGTCCGAGCTCCAATCTCAAATCAGAGATAACTACGGCTTCTAGTTTGCTAATCTAGAAGTACTAGAGGGTGTAGAGTATTTAGATGGATTACTTAGTCACTTAAACCCTAGGATTCTCAACTCATGAGAGCTTTTAGGGTTTGAGGAAGAAGATGATAACTTGTGGAGAGAGAAAGCTTTTGTGATAATGATAATGAATAATACTCATGAAAGAATATAATGAAGCATACAAATATCTCTTGATAAATATCTAGAAATATCTTGTAAGCTTCATTTAATCCTAAGGGTGAATCACCTCATGAGTCATTAAGCATTTAATGAAAACCTACACCTCATCTCTCCATTGTTCCCCTCCGAAAGGCGGCGCGCAGGACCGCGATGTCCTGACGCTGGGATTCGGGGCAGATGCTATTTGGTTTTATCCGTCCACCTCTCCGAAGATGCCAAGTTGATTTATGGCACCGTGTATCGGAGGTTTAGACGGATGCGGCCGATGTAGCAGACTTCGTCAGATTCCCCCTCAGGGTGAGGGGTTTTTGATTGTGGGGACGCTCTTCCCTGCAGGCGCAAGCCCCTGCAGTTAATTACGCTACCGCATCGCGGTAACAATTTTCTCCTTCTCCAGAATTTCACTTCGTGTCGTGTGTGTTTGTTTTGTTTGTGGTTGCCCGTGGATTGTATACGGAGACTGAGTAATGCCGTCGCCCGTAGGACGTGGATTAGTCTAAATCCGTATTTACTTAGATTTGGGTTTGGTGTTTTTAGTTTAAGGATGCATTAGTCGCGTTGCGGCTAAGATCAACTTAAACGTTCGTTAAGGATACGATAGTCCTGTTTGAGACTAAGATCAACTTAACGTGATCGTTTAGATCCGACAAAAGAGCGTTTGGGCTCTATTGTTCCAGTTTGGGAGATTCATAGTCCAATTTGGGACTAAAGTCTGTTTGGAGGATACGTTACCCATTTTTGAGGCTAAGATCGATTCAAACGTTTGTTAAGGACACGTTAGTCCAGTTTGAGACTAAGATCAACTTAACGGGACCGTTTAGATCCGACAAAAGAGCATTTGGGCTCTATTGTGCCAGTTTAAGGACGTGGTGGTCCGATATTAGTTTAGGGACGTTTCGGTCCGATATTAGTTTAAGGACGTTTCGGTCCGATATTAGTTTAAGGACGTTTCGGTCCACGAGTTTAAGGACCCCGCAGTCCATATCGATGTGTGGTCGTTGGGACCCGTCACCTCTTTGACGTCGTTGAGGAATTACAACGACGGATGTCAAAGGAGTTCGGAGATGTACCCTCGAACCGGATGTAAATTGATTTAGAAGAGCAATTTTGCTCAGTCAATTTAATTTAAGGACTTATGGCCAAAATTGAGCTAAGTCCAGTTGAAATGTTCAACATTTTATTTGCCTTTGTATTGCATTTCTTTTTTTTATTTTTATTTGGGCCTTGCCCAGAAAGGATGCAGAGCATCAATTTGTTTTGGGCTCTGCCCTTTTATGAATGATGCAAGTCATCAATTTTATTTTGGGCTCTGCCCTTGTATAAAGGATACAAAGCATCAATTTATTTGGGCTCTACCCATTTATTGCCTTGCAATTTATTTTGGCATGTCAGGTCATTTTGATTTGGGCCTGGCCCTTTAATTAATGCATTGCATTTGTGCAAAATATTGTTAATTTGAGAATCTTTTAGATTCAAGAACCGATGGTTCATAAAATAAGTGCAAAGCACTATTTGATTTAGAAACAAGTTTTTTTCTTGTTGTTTTTTTTTATCTCAGAGAACCAAAGGTTCATGAAAGTGCAAAGCACTATTAATTTAATAACCTTTCAGCTTCAAGAACCGATGGTTCATAAAACAAGTGCAAGGCACTATTTTATTTATTTATTTATTTATCGTTGAAGATCTATGATCTTGTTCATAAGAGAATTTTCTCTTCTTTTAAAGATTTTTACCTTTTTTTTTATTCTTCAAGAGTTCTCAAGAGTTCTCAAGAGTTCTCTTCTCCTTTGTTTTTAGCCAGATGTTCCTCCCTTTTGAAATGAGGTCTAGGGTCCTTTTTATAGTGCTCATGAATTAGTTATAATTTGTTACATAAATCGTTTTCTGAGTGATTTGGGTAATTTTCCCCACCGTCGGATTTTTAATCCAAAGGTCTCTGTTTTACAGAAGAAATCTTTTTGTTTTAACAAAAACAGAAAAGATTTCTTCAAATCTTTATTCTGTTTTTTGCATAACTCCTCAGCGCGTGACACGTGTCGTGCAGCGTTTACGCAACTGCGCAGACACGTGTCGCGCAATAATAAAAATTATTTTTATTTTTTTTATTATTATTATTATTATTTTTTATTTTTTTTCTTTCTTTCTTTCTCTCTCTCTCTCCAGAGCTTTGCTCTTATAGAGTACGCTACTTCATTTATTTTAACTTTAATTTTCTTTTTAATTTTCAAGATAGAGCTTTGCTCTGATTGGAGAAAAACAGAAGTATTGTTTCTTTTCCCACCTTGGAATTTAAACAGAGCTTTGCTCTGATTGGAGTAAACAAATGCCCCCCCACCGTTGCGCTTACGTGGCCTCCTAACGTGAGCGCAGCGGTGGCAGACTCCGAACCGTCGCGCCATCCCTTGGAAGCTGAAAGGGCACTTGATGCCTATAAATAGGACCTTTGGTCCCTTAGATAATTCTTATCTCTAAAATTTTACTTTCAGAACTCAGAGCCCTGCTCTTTATTTTCAAGAACTTTAAGAGTTAAACTCTTAAAACTTTTAGGTGAAAATTTTAATTTGGATTAAATTAAATTAAATTAATTTTCATTGATAGAGCCTCGCTCTCAATAGATCCCTGATCTAAAGGAAACCTATTTAGGGTTTCACTTAGCAGAGCTTTGCTCTACAGGTCTTAAAAGGATCTAAAGAGAACTAAAGGGGACCCTACTAGGGTTCCATAGAGCTCTGCTCTCTGAAAGATTTTCCTTGGATTTTCTTAATTCATTAATGGAGATTTGCTCCTCCCAAATCATATAGAAGAACTCTTAAGAATTCTTCACGGATCTTGAAACTCAAAGATGGCATTTTATTCCTCAGTGCATTATATCGTTTTGCTTAATCAGTCTTTCTGATAATTCTGTTGATTCTCTTTCACAGGAACAATGAACGCCCACATGTATGCTCTTAACGAAATCATCTCTCATGAGGACATCCGCCGACTTGGCCGCTCTCAAAATCGGGAGTTCACAAACGAGGAGTGTGCTGAAATAATGAGTCGCTTGGACGCATACAATGGTCCACTGCTTCCCCAACGTTCCTCCCTTCTTAAACTTATCGTGGGAGCTATCTGGGAAGCGCTTCCCCTATTCTGTTCCGGCGTGCCGCTTAGGGCGTTGGATGCCGCTGAGGACAAGGTGCACTCTGTGTACCTATAGAACTTTATCTCGAAGAGACGGCGAGACAGTCTTATTGACCTCTTGCACGAGATCTTTCAACAGTCTGCCATACTCGCTGCTTATCGGAGGGTGGAAGACATCGGGAGGGACCCTGACGCTTGTGCTCGCGAAAGGAAGCACACTAGGATGGTCTGCGAGGCTTGGAAAGTCATAGATAGGATCGCTTTTGAATTCCTCAATCCATGCCCTGGATCTGAGGTTATTCCATTGTAACTTTCGTTTATTGTTTTTATGACTGTAAGAACTTTGGGCAATATTAATGGAAATTTTTATCCCAGCTTGTCTTTATTATATATCTTTGTCCTGAGTCTTTTTGCCCATGCATGAATGATTGTGTCTTGAACGCTTGATCAAATGTAAATCGGATGCTCTTTCTGTTGCTTTTCCTCTTTCTCAGCATGTCGTAACAATTAGCAGGTAATAGAGTAAGCTTCTTGATTTCTTCACGAGATAGCGAGGGCTTAGGCCGCAGGTTCAGATCTGCTGCCTAAGACTTTTCAACTCTATGAGCCGTGAGGGTCTCATAGAGACTTTTCTCCCTACGGATCGAGAGGATCTCGTAGGCGGGTTTTTCTCCTTAAGAATCGTGAGGATTCCTAAGTGTGGTCTTCTCTTGTAAGTCGTAAGGATCCTACAAGAGAATTTTTCCCTCTTACGAGTCGAGAGGACTTGTAAGAGGTTGTTTCCCTCCTTGTCGAAGTTCGACGTTGGAGAGTGAGACCCGTGGATGGTATGCAAGAGACCGTTTTGGGCCAACTTACGGGGTCCCAATGCTTAGGAAACAGGCTTCTTTTATGCCCACTGCCTAAGGCTTTATCTCACGAGTCGAGTCGCCTCGACAATTTTTCACAAGTCGAGACGAATCGAACGTTTCTCGCAAGAACATCTTAACGTCGCATTTAACCTCTGCTCTTTACGACAGAAGCCCGTTAAGGTTGGTGGTACTTAGGGTTTTGGCCATCGTACCGTCGCATAAGCTGATATAGTCCTCGATAGGCAATCGTGCTGTTCGAGTAGCCCTGCGACTGCCGTGTCTCTGATCCCTTCGGAGGCTGGACATGACGTCTTCAAGCAATCCTCCTTGGCAGTTTGACCGTCGGATGAGCAAGCGCTAGGAATTTGCCATGCCGCTTTTTACTTGAGGTTAGGCTCATTTTGGGGAGCCCCGATGAGTCATAACCACTCCGCGCTGGTGTGGGGATGATCTCCGATAGTCTTTCAGGCTTTATATGACTTGCCGTTAAGACCCTGAAGCTAGGAATTTGGCCTTTGCTTCGTTTGCTGGCATTGCGTCCTCTGTATCGAGACGAATGTCAGGGTGGGAACTAAGGATTTTGCCGTGGCTCCGTTTGTTTGATGACGTTGCGTCTGCTGTATCGAGACGAACGTTGGGGTGACATCTCGTCTGCTGTATCGAGACGGACGTCGAGGTTGTCTCTAGGTTGCTGGTGAACCGCCGAGGTTTGGAACTAGGGATTTTGTCGTGGCTCCATTCGTTTAATGACGTTGCGTCTGCTGTGTCGAGACGAACGTTGGGGTGACATCTCGTCTACTGTATTGAGACGGACGTCGAGGTTGTCTCTAGGTTGCTGGTGAACCGTCGAGGTTTGGAACTAGGGATTTTGCCGTGGCTCCTTTCGTTTAATGACGTTGCGCCTGCTGTGTCGAGACGAACGTTGAGGTGACATCTCGTCTACTGTATCGAGACGGACGTCGAGGTTGTTTCTAGGTTGCTGGTGAACTGCCGAGGTTTGGAACTAGGGATTTTGTCGTGGCTCCATTCGTTTAATGGCGTTGCGCCTGCTGTGTCGAGACGAACGTTGGGGTGACATCTCGTCTGATGTATCGAGACGGACGTCGAGGTGGTGACCATTCTGTGCTGGTGCGAGATGATCTCCGGTTGCCTTTCCGGTTTTATATGAGTTACCGTAAAGACGTTGAAGCTAGGAATTTGGCCTTCGCTTCGTTTGCTTTGGCGCGTCCGAATCCTGTTGGGGGAAGAACGCCGGGGTTGATATTTCGTCTGCTGTATCGAGACGAACGTCAAGGTGGTGACCACTCTGTGCCGATGCGAGATGATCTCCGATTGTCTTTCCGGTTTTATGTGAGTTACCGTAAAGACGTTGAAGCTAGGAATGTGGCCTTCGCTTCGTTTGCTTACACTGCGTCTGGTGTATTGAGACGAATGCTGAGGTGGAGCTGGGATCACTCCGCTTTGTTTCGACCATGGGGTCTTTTGTTAACTTTGCATGTACACCCCGCTGGGCTGTGAAGGAACGCCGTTGGTGACATTGCGTCTACTGTATCGAGACGAATGCTAAGGTAAAGTTGGGATTTTGCCGTTACTCCGCTTTGTTTCGACCGTGAGGTCTTTTGTTGACGTTGCATCTGCCTCCAGCCGGACTGCGGAGGAACGGTGCTGTTGACATTGCGTCTACTGTATCGAGACGAATACTGAAGTGAAGCTGGGATTTTGCCATCGCTCCGCTTGATGGTGTAATATCTGTGTCCTGCTGGAATGAGGAGGCACAACGTTGTTGGTCTCCAGGCTGTAGATGTGGCCATTGAGATTTGGAACTAGAGACTTTGCCATGGTTCCGTTTTGTTGCGATTCTGAGGTCGGTTGTTGACGTCATGTCTGCATCTAGTTGGAGTGAGGAGAAACGCCGTTGGTGATCTCTAAGTTGTCGATGTTGACATTGAGACCCTGAAGCTCGGGATCTTCGTTTGCTTCATTTGTTGACATCGTGTCTGTAATATTGCGACAAATGTCGAGATTGTCTCTAGGTTGTCTATGAACCGTCGAGATTTGGCTTCACTTTCTGATGGAGCCTGTTGGGAAGGTATGGTTCCCTCTTTGTTTGTGCCCCTGGATTGTATACAGGGATCGATGTGATCTCACCTGTAGGGCAAAAAATTTCATTCTTTCATTTTTTTTATTCTTTCCGCAATGCTCTATCATTTCAGCTTTTTATATCGCGAAAATCGCGATTGCCCAATTATTTCGGCTATTTTTCGCGGTGCCCAATTATTTCGGCTATTTATTTTATTTTTACTCGCTGTTTTTTTATTGCGAGTTGCCCAATCATTTCGGCTATTTCGTATGCATACATTTTTACTTGCTGATTTTGTTTGCAAGTTGCTCCATCATTTCGGCTATTTCGTATGCATTTTTTTTTGGCTCGCTGATTTTTTTTTTTTTTTTGCGAGTAGGGGATTTGGGATCTGATACCAATCTTGGCATCAGCATCGCTGCGACTGGGATATTGCCAGGAGCGAATCATCATTTGCCTTGAAAGGACTTGGAATTTGATACCGGTTTAGGCATCAGCATCGCTACAACTGGAATATTGCCAGGAGCGAATCATCATTTGCCGTAAAAGGACTTGGAATTTGATACCAGTCTAGGCATCAGTATCGCTGCAACTGGGATATTGTCAGGAGCGAATCATCATTTGCCTCTGTCGATGTCGAACAAAGGTGGCTTAGTAAACAGGGTTAAGGGTCATGTCGGCTAAGGCTTTTGACTTCTTGAGCCGTAAGGGTCTCACAAAGGTATTTCTCCCTACAAGTCGTGAGGATCTTGTAGGTGTGTTTTCTCCTTGGGAATCGTGAGGATTCCTAAGTGCATGTTCTCTTGTAAGTCGTAAGGATCTTACAAAAGGGTTTCCTCCTTATAAGTCGAGAGGACTTACAAGTGTTGTTTGCTGTACAAGCATATCCCTAGTCACGGATGGGACTTTGTTAGGGAAATATTTATTTGCGCCCGTGGATTGTATACAAGGGCCAATATTGGACCACTTGTAGGGCAATGTCGAAAGTTGTGGGGGTTGCTTAAGCACAGATTTAGGCCTCTGTAACTTAAGACTTTCAAATCTTATGAGCCGTAAGGGTCCCACAAGAGAGTTCTCCTTACGAGTCGTGAGGATCTCGCAAGTGTATTTTCTCCTTAGGAATCGTGGGGATCCCTAAGTGTGTTGTTCCTTTGTGAGTCGTAAGGATCTCACGCAGGTGGTTTCTCCTTACAGCGTCGAGAGGACCCTATAAGTGTTTCTCAACGAGGTTGCGCCCTTTCGGGTTTTCACAAACACTCGCCGGTAGTCCTGCTGTTTTTACTCACGGAGCCCTTTCGGGTTTTCATCCGTGCCCATTTTGCTTATGGACATACCGTTTTTTTTTATTCTTTTTATTTTTATTTTTATTTTTTTTACGAGGTCGCGCCCTTTCGGGTTTTCACGAACACTCGTCGGTAGCCCTGCTGTTTTTACTCACGGAGCCCTTTCGGGTTTTCATCCATGCCCATTTTGCTTGTGGACGTACCGTTTTTTTTTTTTACACGTCAGCCTGAAGATGCTGCGGGTTGGGAGTAGTTTAACGACATTTCGGTCATTTGCAAGTTTTAGGACATTGCGGTCCGTCGTTAGTTTAAGGACGTTTCGGTCCGTTGTTAGTTTAAGAACGTTTCGGTCCGTTATCCAGTTTTAGGACGTAGTGGTCCGTTAGGCTTTCTCTATGAATGAGCATGATGCCCCCGGCGTGTCCATATTTTTCGGAGCATGCGGTTGTGGCGGGTTCACCTTCCAAATTTCGGACAACGCGAACTTGCCCTGTTGGTATTGGTCTTCAACCCAGTTCTTGAAGACGTAGCAATCCTCGATCAGATGACCTACCGTTTGGTGGTAAGGGCAATAATTAGGATTATTAATATCGCCTGGCCACAACGGACGTTTTGGACTCGGCAGATTGATGAGTCTGTCACACACTGCCAGCTCGAACAGTCCCCTTGTTTTATCTTACGAAAACGAGTAAGGGCGTTTCAACTTTTCCTGGAGGGATTGCCGCTTGTTGCTTTGGCAAGCAACCGGTCTAGGATCACCTGATTGTTGGTGAGTGCTGGCGACGAGGGCCTTTTTTCTTTTTCTTTTATCCTTTTTGTTCGATCCTTTGTTTACGGCGCCGAGATTTTTTCCGAGTAGCATGCGATTGCACGGCTGAACGTTCTCGCAGCTTCTCAATTCCTTTATTTTTGAAATAGATTCCCCGATGGAAGAGTTGGGGGTAGCTTCTTCGTCAGAGTCGCTTCCAAAGGTGATAATTTGTGATCCCTTGAAGTCGGCTATATGACAGTCGGCGGTGGCTCTTTTGCGCTCATCTATCGCATTTTTCCAATGTCCACAAGCTTCACACTTTGTCCTGTCGAAGTGTCGCTTTTGAGCGACATACCCTTGCCACCAACAGTTAAAGGATTCGCAGTCTTCGGTAGGATGTATGATCTTCTGATGATATAAACAGAAGTTAGGGTGCATCTCTACCTCAGAGAAAGGATTTTCTTCGGAGGGCGGTAGCTTCATTCCTACTGATAGAGCTTTGGCGAACCGTTTCCTCATCTTGAATTTGTTTTTACCCGCAGTGTGTGGCTTTTGATTTGACGGGAATACCTTGGTTCTTTCCAGTATGGCCATTTCATGCTCTTGATTGGCTTTTGCTTTCAGACGAATTTCATTTAGGAAGGCATCGATCAGCTTGTCTGACGGCCGCGGAATTTCTGTTTCAGGGTCCGCCATTGATTTCTCAGCGCAAGGATCCTCCTCATCATCCGTCAGTGAATGAGAAATCACATGACAAGTCGCTACGTAGTCTTCGGATTCATCCAATAAGTTTTCTCCATCGTTTTCATCCTCGACGAAAGAACAAGTTGCCTCCGGCGTGTCCGTCTTCTTTGGAGAGTGCGGCTGTGGGGGGTTTACCTTCCAGCTTTCAGACAGCGCAAACTTGCCTTGCAGGTATTGATCCTCGATCCATCCCTTAAAGACGAAACAATCCTCAATTGGGTGACTTACCGTTTGGTGGTAAGGGCAATAATTGGGATTATTAAGATCGCCTGGCTGCGACAGACGCTTTGGACTCGGCAGATTAATAAGTCTGTTGCGCACTGCCAGCTCAAACAGTCTTCTCGTTTTATTCTGCGGAAACGAGTAAGGACGTCCCAGCCTCTCTTCGAGGGATGGGCGTGGGCGCACGTTGTTTTGGCGAACGACCGGCTTTGAGTTGTTCGACCGTTGTTGAGTATTGGCAACGAAGGTTGCCTTCCCTTTGCCCTTTTCATTCCAAGGCTCTGTCTTTGAAGAAGAAGGCCTATGGCCCATCTGGTCCATTTGGGCTAATTTGTCAATCAAGGCCTGGAAGGTGGTCGGCCTGAAGAACATCATGAATTGCGAGATGGTCGCCTGCGGATCGAGAGTGCCCACAAACATGCCTACCGCAGGTGCCTCTTCTATGCGTTGTTCGCATTTCGACCATAGGTTTCGCCATCGTGTTGCGTATTGGACCCACGTTTCTCCGGGCCTTATCCTGGCATTTATCAGTGCTGTAATCGGGGTGCGTTCACTAGCACTTGCGAATCTTTGTGTAAACAGCAGTTCCATTTCTGCAAATGTTTTGACAGAGTCGTTAGGTAGCTCCGAATACCATTCAAAGGCTATTTCTGCTAAGCTGCCGACGAATTGACGTAGCAACAATCTGTCATCGCCTCCAGTATTGCCGCATAAGGCCCTGAATTGAGCGACATGTTGATGCGGATTCCCTGTCCCTTTATATACGTGGAATTTAGGGATCGTATATCCTGGCGGGTAACTGATTTGGTCATACCAGCTCGGATACGGTCGTCCGGTTCTAACAATTTGCCCAGCCGCTTCATTCGCCTGATGAACCCGGATCTGCTGAGCTATATATTCATCTAGGTCGACTTTGGAGATTGCTTCCTCCTTGGCTGTTGACAGCTCCGGCGGAGGATTTGACGTTTCTCCCCTGTCGTCTTCAAGGACGATCGGAGGATCTTCAGCAGGAGGGTCCGGCTGTAACATCATCCCTACCATATCTTGGAAGAGGAGCGCCATCTGTTTTATGTTAGCCGCTTGCTCTGCAGCTTCTTTGTCCCTCTTTTCGAGAACTCTGCGTAAAAAGTCAGCGTCCGTTTCTTGTTCTTGACGCTCATCCGAGGATGTTTCAGAGCTTTCTTTTGGCCCAGTGAGTGCAGCCATTGTAGTCATCATTTCCTGAAGCTTTTGTTATTGCTCCTGGGATTTCGTCACGGATCGGGTGAGCGGTCGGTGGCCCGTAGAAGTGCGGCTTTCCTCCTTTCCAGAAGCCATATAAACAGTGTGCACCACCATACCCCCAGACTTGGGGCATTTGTGTTCGGTGTCTTTGCGATTTGCCGAAGACACAGGGGCTTTTTGCGGCCTCCTTTTTTTAGTGATTGGAGTTAAGGGAGCCGTTGTAGTGGGCACCCAAGTAGCTTTTGCTTTTTGTGGTTTGACAGAGTAATCCTTCCCCTGCCGAACCTTCATCTTTTTCTGTCGTCGTAGGCAGTCTTGATTGATCACCGACACTTGGACCCATCGCCAGACTTTGTAAATTTTAGAGGACAGCCGTTGAGGGGGCTGCTCTAACTTCTTCTCTGGAGTATTCTTCACAGGTGAAGGAGTTCGTTTCAACATCGCAGTAGGAGAGTTTCTGCGCACCTTGTTGAGCAGTTCAAAGCTGTTCTTGGTTGGAACAGCAGCATCGATCTCCACCATTAGAGTTGGAGGAGTAAGTCCAGAGGGGGAGTTGCCCCCAGCCTTCTTCACTCGGCGCCAGTAGCGACGTCGGGCATGTCGTGCTGATGGAGTTGTTTCAGCTATAGGGGTGACCTCCTCATTCCCCTTGTGTTGGTTAGAATATACCGGTACCAGCTTTTTAAAGATCGACGTCCGTTGAACGGGGACGGCCAACTTGTCAGAAGCGGACTTCTGAACATGGGAAGCAACCTTGGTGATTTTGCCAGGAACGGGAGTTGGGATGGCTATCCGTTTCGGGATAACGCCTTCTGGTATGGCAGGCTTCTTCATGGGCCCGATGGAGCTCTGGCCTAATCCATTAAAACCTGAAGCAGTGGAGTTGGATGACCCATTGAGAGGGGTCGCGGCAGTGGTAAGTCGATCGAAGACCGACTTCTTTGGAGCTTCTTGCAATGTCATTAGGGCGTTGAAGCTCATTGGTGGGAGCATGGTCCCAAAAAATAGTCCAGTGGTGGCTTGAGCCATCTGCTCCACCGGCATTTTGAAAAGGGAGGCCGCTTGGGGCCCATAAGTCACTCCTCCAGCAATGGCGGAGCGAGAGTTATCGCTGCGGGCGGTGCAGTTCGAAGCCATCGATTTTCTGTTTTCCTGCATAAAGCAAGACACCAAATCTTAGTACCTTGAATCCACAGGCAATCACAGCAAACCGCGATTTGTTCGCGAACACGACACACGAAGTGTGGAGTGGAAAGAGGAAGAGGTCCCACCGGGCATGCCAGAATCTGTTCCCCTCCGAAAGGCGGCGCGCAGGACCGCGATGTCCTGACGCTGGGATTCGGGGCAGATGCTATTTGGTTTTATCCGTCCACCTCTCCGAAGATGCCAAGTTGATTTATGGCACCGTGTATCGGAGGTTTAGACGGATGCGGTCGATGTAGCAGACTTCGTCAGATTCCCCCTCAGGATGAGGGGTTTTTGATTGTGGGGACGCTCTTCCCTGCAGGCGCAAGCCCCTGCAGTTAATTACGCTACCGCATCGCGGTAACAACTTTCTCCTTCTCCAGAATTTCACTTCGTGTCGTGTGTGTTTGTTTTGTTTGTGGTTGCCCGTGGATTGTATACGGAGACTGAGTAATGTCGTCGCCCGTAGGACGTGGATTAGTCCAAATCCGTATTTACTTAGATTTGGGTTTGGTGTTTTTAGTTTAAGGATGCATTAGTCGCGTTGCGGCTAAGATCAACTTAAACGTTCGTTAAGGATACGATAGTCCTGTTTGAGACTAAGATCAACTTAACGTGATCGTTTAGATCCGACAAAAGAGCGTTTGGGCTCTATTGTTCCAGTTTGGGAGATTCATAGTCCAATTTGGGACTAAAATCTGTTTGGAGGATACGTTAGCCATTTTTTAGGCTAATATCGATTCAAACGTTTGTTAAGGACACGTTAGTCCAGTTTGAGACTAAGATCAACTTAACGGGACCGTTTAGATCCGACAAAAGAGCATTTGGGCTCTATTGTGCCAGTTTAAGGACGTGGTGGTCCGATATTAGTTTAGGGACGTTTCGGTCCGATATTAGTTTAAGGACGTTTCGGTCCGATATTAGTTTAAGCACGTTTCGGTCCGATATTAGTTTAAGGATGTTTCGGTCCATGAGTTTAAGGACCCCGCAGTCCATATCGATGTGTAGTCGTTGGGACCCGTCACCTCTTTGACGTCGTTGAGGAATTACAACGACGGATGTCAAAGGAGTTCGGAGATGTACCCTCGAACCGGATGTAAATTGATTTAGAAGAGCAATTTTGCTCAGTCAATTTAATTTAAGGACTTATGGCCAAAATTGGGCTAAGTCCAGTTGAAATGTTCAACATTTTATTTGCCTTTGTATTGCATTTCTTTTTTTATTTTTATTTGGGCCTTGCCCAGAAAGGATGCAGAGCATCAATTTGTTTTGGGCTCTGCCCTTTTAGGAATGATGCAAGGCATCAATTTTATTTTGGGCTCTGCCCTTGTATAAAGGATGCAAAGCATCAATTTATTTGGGCTCTGCCCATTTATTGCCTTGCAATTTATTTTGGCCTGTCAGGTCATTTTGATTTGGGCCTGGCCCTTTAATTAATGCATTGCATTTGTGCAAAATACTGTTAATTTGAGAATCTTTTAGATTCAAGAACCGATGGTTCATAAAATAAGTGCAAAGCACTATTTGATTTAGAAACAAGTTTTTTTCTTGTTGTTTTTTTTATCTCAGAGAACCAAAGGTTCATGAAAGTGCAAAGCACTATTAATTTAATAACCTTTCAGGTTCAAGAACCGATGGTTCATAAAACAAGTGCAAGGCACTATTTTATTTATTTATTTATTTATCGTTGAAGATCTATGATCTTGTTCATAAAAGAATTTTCTCTTCTTTTAAAGGTTTTTTCATGTTCTGGCTCTCCTAGACACAGCACGACCTTACCCCCAAAACCGGGAGAGACGAACCCCTGAAGATCCGCTCACTGCCTCCATGTGGCTCGGGACTGTACCCAACTAAAACCTGTTTGCACGACTCCTTTGAGCCGTGGTAGGGTAGTAATCAAAGTACAGTGGGAACTCACACGAGACAAATGACGATCTCAGGTCGATGAACTAACCTGTACATATGTCACCAGGGAACTGCTATCTGACGTCTGGTATAATCCCAACTAGCAGGTTCCCGGCGAGTCCTGTCCAGTGTACTCATAACCCAATGAGCACCTGTATACATCTTAGGTGAACCAACTGACACCAGTGGCTTGTGAGACCGGCCACCGCCCCTCGTCGGGGTCTCGACTGTATACACTAGTCTACTCTGGAGAAACGATGCCCTGTCTCGAATCTCCCACGACTAGGGACCTTTTAAGGATGTGCTTGTAGACCGCCAGCTCCCACTTATATGATCGCCCTCATACTGCTGGTGGTCAAGCAAGAATCCAAGGGGCTTTATCAACGTGTAATAGCGACTCGAAAGGTCACCTAAAGCAGTACACGATGATAAAGATAAACCAGATAGCATACTATCATCTCGAGTAAGACTGTCCTACTGGGACAGGTCCTCCCCTCAATCATTGCAATCACGTGCCTGTGATCCAATAATTGACTCTAAGGGCACTATCTCCAACAATAACAATAGGTCCTGGAGAAACCGAAAGAACGATAATCGCAAAGGCGGAAATTCTGACGACTCTGAATCTTTTAACGCTTCGGCTAACCGAAATAAGAAAGGGATGAGCGGGCCTAATGCCAACCAGCCTCGGAAGCCAGTGTTCGGAGAGGGAGGAGAATCTCCACTGAAAGAGAAGCTGGATAAGGTCTATTCCTTCAGAAGGGACAAAGTCCGTAAAATATTCAAAGATGCCCTAAGGAACGGTCTATAACTGCCAGAGTCAAAAAGACCGCAGAAAGCGAATATGACCAGCGACCCCAAATACTGCCCCTATCACAGAGTGATAGGTCATGCCATTGAGGACTGTTTCATTTTCAAAGATTAGGTCGAAAAGCAATACAAGGAAGGAGAGATAGAACTGTCTAAAGGCGTGTTAACAAACAATCCAACTGCGACAGCCAATTTCATACAAACAGAAACCAAAGTTCTTCGTGAAACTGATTCTCTCAGACATCTGCCTTTCTCTGAAAACAATCAACCACCATGTCATTAAACTGGGAACAGTCGACCTTTAAGTCGTTAAACTGGGAATGTAAAAAAAATGTGTAAATAAATAAATAAAAAGAAAAGCCGAAATGATGGGGCAACGCGCAATAAAAATCAGCGAGTAAAATAAAGATGAAAAATAAAGCCGAAATGATAGGGCAACCACGAATAAATAGCCGAAATGATAAGGCAATCGCGACCTTCGCGATAAGAAAAGCTGAAATGATAGAGCAATCGCGGTAAAAAAAAGGCGAATGATGAGTCGCTCCTGGTACCCTATTCCAGTGCAGTGATGCAGACGCCAACAAAAATTTCAAATCTTCGAATGTCCCAATGGCGAATGATGAGTCGCTCCTGGTACCATATTCCAGTGCAGCGATACAGACGCCAACCAAAATCCGAATCCCCGATGGCGAATGATGAGTCGCTCCTGGTACCATATTCCGGTGCAGCGATGCAGACGCCAACTAAATTCCAAATCCCATACCCCAATAGCGAATGATGAGTCGCTCCTTGTACCATATTCCAGTGCAGTGATGCAGACGCCGACAAAGTCCCAAAATTTTTCCGGCCCTACAGTCTGGATCATACATGTAAGTCCATGTCACGCACCCCACGTGTTCGCGAGGAGGCGGAATATATGAAAAACAATTATCAAAGCTTCGTAACACGGACTTAAGCACACGGATCGTGTCTAAACCATTACTAGCAAACTACGAGACGTTTAACTACTCTGATTCAAAGTTATACCTCATGTTACTTGTCCTTCAGGTCTTCATCGCTGTCCTCCACACCTCGTCGGCTCTATGGAACATGGGTAGCTCAACGGTCTCCTCGAGTCAAAGACGATCCACCCGAGAGTCTATAGTCCGAGCTCCAATCTCAAATCAGAGATAACTACGGCTTCTAGTTTGCTAATCTAGAAGTACTAGAGGGTGTAGAGTATTTAGATGGATTACTTAGTCACTTAAACCCTAGGATTCTCAACTCATGAGAGCTTTTAGGGTTTGAGGAAGAAGATGATAACTTGTGGAGAGAGAAAGCTTTTGTGATAATGATAATGAATAATACTCATGAAAGAATATAATGAAGCATACAAATATCTCTTGATAAATATCTAGAAATATCTTGTAAGCTTCATTTAATCCTAAGGGTGAATCACCTCATGAGTCATTAAGCATTTAATGAAAACCTACACCTCATCTCTCCATCTCATTTGTGTTTAATCCAAAAGAAATAAATACAAATGAGTCACTTTCTTCTAGAAGCTTCCCAACAAATTACGAGACTGCCCCTCCCATCCGTATTTCCGAAAAACATGGATAATCTTTGACTGAATAAATCCATCTGTATAATACTAGAATCTGGCTTAAACCAAACCCCGCTAGTATTATCTTCCCGATTATAGTATGTGCACAAGTGTACATAAGTGATCGTGGCCCTGCCGTAAAACCATACGGCCTCTACACCTTTTGCCCGGTGCAGGGAAACTCTCTGTGTGGGACTCTGAAGACTCGACACTATGCTGGCAGTGCGTTTAACCACAGGGCGCAAGCGGTACTAGCTGTACGTAATGGTCCCCATGTAGATGTCGATAAGAAGGACGATGAGGAAACCCATCCGAACTCCTACTGAGCCTGATGTGACAATCTCCGTACAGTCTGGTCTGTTCGTCTAGAACTATCGCATATCGGGCCTAGGGGACGGTAAACGTCAGACCCCTAATAGCGGTATAAGTCGTGTCGGAGTGAAGCCCATTACACCTTGAGAAACTACTAGAACCTACCAGTAAATCTCGTTTGCCCCGGCCAGGGACTTTGCGTAATGGCTCTCCATACACTGCGCGATATCAACCCCCAATACCAGGAGAGACGAATCATGTCTAACCGCCACTGCCTCCAAGTGCTTCGGGACTGCACCCAACTACTACCTGTTTGCACGACTCCTTTGAGCCATGGTAGGGTAGTAATCTAAGTACAGTGGGAACACACTCGAAGCGAAGTAGCAGTGTCAAGTCGACGGAGTAAGCTGTACTCATGTCACCTGGGAACTGCAATCTGACGATGGGTATAGAACCAACCTGCAGTTCCGGGCGAGTCATGTCCGGTGTACCCGTAACCTAACGAGCACCTACATACTATCTCCAGTACGACGTACTGATTGCTGTGGGACAGACCATCTCCCCAACCGGGATAAGAAGCGTACACACCAGTCTACTCCGGAGTATCGATGCCCCATCTCGATAATCCTACGACCAGGGACCAGTATAGGATGTTGCTTATAGACTACCCAGCCCCCACTAGTGTGATTGCCATCACAACGTTGGTAATCAAGTAAAGATCCTAAGGGCTCTACTAATATGTATAAGCGATATGTTAAAAGAAACATATGCACATATTAAAATAGAAACAAACCAAGAAGCATACTACCATTTTTAGCAAGACTGTTAATATAACTGTGAATATCCCAAGCTTCCATTAAGTAATATACAAACTAGTATGATACAGTAATGGCCTCTAGGGAATAAACACTAACAATCTCCCACTTGCACTAGGGCCATGTACTGGTATATTGCAGACCTATCATCCCGAATAGCCTCTCGAACTGCGTCTGAGGAATGGCCTTAGTGAATGGATCAGCAGTGATATTCTCCGTATCTACTCTCTTTACCTCGATCTCCCGGCGATCTACGATCTCCCTGATCAGGTGATACCGCCTTAAGATGTGTATGGACTTCTGATGAGACATGGGTTCCTTCGCTAAAGCTATAGCGCCGTTGTTGTCGCGATACAGAGGTATTGGATCAACACTGGTAGGAACCACTTGAAGTTCTGTTAGGAACTTCTTCATCCAGACAGCTTCTTTTGCGGCATCGTAAGCAGCTATGTACTCCGCTTCCATCGTTGAGTCAGCAACGGTGTCCTGCTTGGAACTCTTCCAACAGACCACCCCTCCATTGAGGGTAAAGACATAACCCGATATGGACTTGGAGTCGTCCTTGTCACTCTGGAAGCTGGAGTTAGCAAAGGCCTCGATCTGGAGGTCTTTTCCGCCATACACCAAGAACATCTCCTTAGTCCTCCTCAGGTATTGAGAATGTTCTTTACTGCTATCCAGTGCTTCTCCCCTGGGTTTGCCTGATACCGGCTTACAACGCTCAATAATCTGGTCCAAGTCCTCGATGCTGGACTCTGTCTCCAGAAGGTCCGAAACACCTGACGACATTCAAATAAGAAAGAAAAAGAATGTCGTCAGCGAACAAATCGCTCGGTAAGTCTCAAAGATAAGGGAGAAGTAGAAAAGAAGAAAGAGAGAGTGTAGCTTTTAAAATTGTATTATATTGTTATAGTATTGATGTTGTTATCGTAAGTTCAAGGGTGGATGTCAACTAATCTCAAGAGTATTCTCAAACCCAACAATCCGCAGTCCAGGGGTAGGGAACCACGGGCCCAAATGATATGTTAGTAGCGGGACTTCGACCGTCGTCGAAGTATTCCAAACTCAATAGGCTACAGTCCAGGAGCATGGAAACACGGGCCCTCATGATTGCTTGCTTGTGTTAGTAGACATGGATTCATGATCTAGGAAGACTCTTAAGATTCTATTGGATTCACGATTGAACTACCCCAATACCCCGTGTAGTTATTGTATTGATAGTATTGTATTGCATTGTAATGTCTTGTAAATTGAATTGTATAATTGGATGACTTGCCGAAACCATGATGTCAGTAAACGGATGTAACTGTAGAATCATGTATGTAACTGGAGAATCATGTAAACTGGATAATCATGTAAATGGAATGTATATTCATGGTTCGGTTCAGTCAAGTTGTATAGATTGATAGATTGAATATATGGAATAATGGTGTCATGCCCCGCTTCCCAAAATACGGAAAACGAGGGATGACTAGGCCAGCCATGCTCCTACGGTCAAGGAATAATCCCGCCGTAGTCACACTTTGGCTTCTAGCATTACATGGTAATCAGTAAACAGAGCACAGAAGTAAAGGAAATACATCACTAAATCATTACATCAACTTTCATTCTTCACAATTTACAATAAAAGAAGGAAAAAAAAACTACTAACCAAGTGCGAATACAAGGTTACTTTAGAAAAAGCAGTAAAAGTGAAGGAGATACTCCCGACTAAATCTCCGCAAGCTCGAACGGCAAGTCCGACTCCTGTACTGGTTCTTCCTCGAGGTCTGAGCATGTATACTCATGTCGTCAGAGCGACGTAATAGCAATATTATAATAGTGACAAGAAGCAAGCAAAGAAGGCAATAACAGTGGAAGTAAAATGCAGGTAATCAATATGTCACTAACTGATGCAAAGTATGATATGTGTCCCTATCAGTCTTTAAGTCATCTTTGAAATAGAGTTGTGAAAAGGAGGATCATGTTTAACGAGGGTCTCGTACATACCCGAGACTACGGCCCGCTATCGCCCGGGACATAACCCTATCAACCGGACCGCTAGGCCCAACCTAATATATATAAGAGTCGTTGTTCGAATGATCATCCTCTAAATCACCGTCCTCGCTAAATACAATTCTATTTCCACTTCGATTTCCCCCTTTTCCCAGGTTTACACTATTTATGAGTATGGCCTAGTCGTATACAAGTACGCACCAATAACACGGGTTTTGTCACTGTTCACTGTATTGTTCACTATCACGAATCATTCACTTTTTCACTAGCGTACTTGACACTCCTAAACCAATACCATTCACGCACGACAATGCATTGTACACTGAATAATAACGCGCACCATCACTAGAAGTATGGCAATCGGGTAAAATATGTGCATTTATGCAGTTAACAAGTCATGTGCGATACGAACTATTATGCATCTTATGAACTTATAAAAATTGCATTAAATCATACATTCAAAATTCAGTAAAATGATACAAAGGCGGCAGTAAGTAAGCTCAGTCGGAAGTTCAAAAAAAATTATTTCAGGGCAATCGGATTTCGGGTTTGCAAGTTACAGCCGTTTCATTTTAAGTGTTCGTTGCTGTAATTACAGTTCCTGAACTGAATGTCCATTTCGCAACACAATTTTCACCCTGTTGGGATCAAAATTTGGCGACGCTATAGTTGAACGAAATTTAGGTTTTTCAATTGGGTTTCCAATGCATTAGAAGGATTCTCAATCACGCCTCTACGTCAAAAGTTATGTACTTTACAACAATGGGGTATAAGTTCTGTTTCTGTTTGGGACTGCTATACGTCCTGTTGATCTAAAATACAGTTTAAATAGTAAACGACAGTGAAAAGGGGTGAAATAACTTTCATTAGTTATCTAACTGTTTCATCTTCACTATGGTGTAGGGTTCCGCAATATAACATGTCCAAGCAGTAGGGGGTAAGCATTACAAGATGGGAATCAATAGCCAGAGCTGCTCTGGACTGCAGTCCAGAGCCGCTCTCCGAACCAGTTTCCGTCGTCTTTTCAGCATAGAAACAATTTAAAACTTTTATGGGGTTCTAGGTCGTCGAGTCGGCTTCGATTTGAACCCTCGAACGCATCATTCCAATTTATAAACAATTAGTTATGATTTTTACAACGCGGAAAATTTTCAGTTTTACGGGTGTAAATGGGGATGATCGATCGCGTCAGTAACGACTGTATTTTTCAGCCAAATTTTAACACGACGTTCATTACTATACGGTCCAACTTATATAATCAGTTTCCGTCAATTTAATGGGAGTTTTCCTCTCGGGTTTTGCATCAAACACTTGCGTCATATAAATTTACATGAATTATATACACGGAATTCATAGGATTTTGAATTGTAATATAACAATTTAGCATGAACCAAGCAGGGTACTTTCCTGATGACGCGCTGACGACGCACGGCAGCGGCAACGGCGAGATCGCGCCACGAACGGCGCGGTTAGGGTTCACGGCCTCGGCTCGAGTTTGGGTTCGTCGTCAGAGTTGCTCGGGGATGGCTCTGTTGGCGTCGAGGATGGTTGAGGAGGTTGTAGGGAGATCTTGACGATGGTGGCTGCGATGGTGGATGGCCGGAATTGCAAGCGGTGGTCACCGGAGAGGGTGCGGCGAGGGGGTCGCCTCGGGTTGGTGAAGGTGATGGGAGTTGGAGAGAGAAGCGGTGCAGGGGAGGAGTGGCCGGCGGTGGCAAGCTCGGTGGTGATGAGTGAAGGTGGAGTCGAGAGGGGATCGAGGAGCTCGAGGCAGCGACGGTGCAGATATGGCTCCGACGAGGTGAGGAGTCGCGATGGGTTTAGGTGGTGGTCGGTGGTCGTCGTCGATGGTCGGGGGTGAGGAGACGAGGGGGAAGGAGGCGACGATGAGATCAGTGGCGGTGGACGCGCGTGACGGCGAGGCAGGCGAGTGCAGGTGTGGCGTGGGCGTGGGTTCGAGAGAGGGATGGTGCAGGGTGTTTTTGGAGAGAGGAGAGGAGAAGGAAGGAAGGGGAGAGAGTTCGAGAGACGAGGTGGGCTTGAATGGCGTGCGCGATTTCGGTCGACGAGTGGGGACGTGGGGCGACGAGGCGGGGACGTAGGCGACGACGTGGGGAACGTAGGGAAAAGAAGCGGGAAAACAATTGGCGAGTGGGGAAGAGGGGATAACGGGTCGGGTACGGGGCATGGGGCCGGGTTTGGTGCATGGGCTGGGCTTGGGGAAAAATAGAGGTTTATTTGTTTATTTAGTTTTGTAAAGGAATATGGGAGTGGGCTGGGTTTATTTATTTAATTCAAATTTTGTCTTGGGCTTTATTTGTATAAGAAAAATCAATTTTGAGAATTAAAGTAAACACAAGGATTCTAAATTCCTCCAGAAATGACGGAAAAATAGAAAATATTCAGGGGACTTGGAAAAATTTTAGAAAAATTTTTATTGATGGAATCGGGAATTTACAAATGGATTCATGGATTCGTGTTGAATTGTAATATTGTAAATTGTAGATTGTAGATTGTAAATTATAGATTGTACTTGAATCATATTGAAGTCAGATTATAGAGAGACTCAATCTGAGTCAGACAATTAGAAAAGTAAATTGAAGTCCTGATTGTTTTGATGTTATCGGTAACCGCTGCACATGGATGGCAGGATTTGTGTCTTTTTCAAAGATTACCGTATTGATAATATCGTTGTTAAGTTGTCTACCTTAGATAGGCAAGCACCCACTTCTCCGGCTCCCTGAGGCTCAAGAAATTGGTCCCACTTAAACCTATGTTTACTAGGGTCCTTAGGGTAATTTATAGAACTTGAGGGGGTTTTATGTAAAAATACTTTTATATACTTTTCAAAATACTCCCCAAGTATTTATTTATCATCTTTGAAATTATCATGAATGTAGATTTTATACATGTGACATTTCTAGTAAGAATGACCTAATTTCCATAATATATGGTATTAACTTGTAATACTGATCTTGTATGGAATTAATGGTATTTTAATGTAAAGTGATTCTTGTGATTTTTGAAAAGAGTTGGAATATTTATATTATTTTCAAAATAGATATTTTAATGTTACTTATATATATATATATATTTATATAAAAATAATTTTAATATATATTTATTATTTCTAAAAATCTCATTTTCTTAAGATGTCGTATTTTAAATTTTTCGAGACCGAATGCTCCTTGCGGAGGTCTGCATCTCGCACTACTAAGCCCGAGGATGTGTGATAATCCGCACCATCCCGAACGGGTTCCTCAAATTGGTTGTAGCGGCGCTTTGCAAAGATTTGTGTCAAATACTAATCATTAAGAGAAATGGTTTTATTAGTAATGGTATTTATTTGAAAAGATGTCGTTTTCCCGTATTCTATATTTCCGAGGGTATTGTGCTATGTTTCATATGAGTGTGTGAGGAGGTAGGGCATTATCTCGTGATCTACTTAAAGGTATAGCAAGTTTAAGATGATTAAATGTCTAAATGAAACTACATGGTATTTAAATGAAAAAGTACGGTAAAATGGAAATAGCAATTTATTTTGATATGGAACTTGTTCAATATGATTAGTTAGTGTTTAATAGTGAACATGTAATGGTTTAACAAGATTGTATTAAAGAAAAGTGAGAGTTTTAGAAATAAACCGAATCGGAAATCGGATTTGCTCTGATTCCGTCGGGTTTTATAATTCCGTATTTTTATAAAGAGTAGAGAAGGGGGAAAGTGGGACTTACGGGTTACGAACTAGACAAGAGGAAAGATGGAATGAACGTAGCTTCCGGTGCGTCGTTTCGTCGCCGGGAACTCCTAGAGTCGTCGTCGGAATTTCGTCGGTGCTTCGCCTCTTGCTCACTTCGATTGCACACTAGGGTTTTCTAAAGAATTCTTGAGAGTTGGCTCAGAGTTTTGGGGTGAAGGGGTAGAGTGTAGGGGTGGTATTTATAGGGTTAGGGTAGATGAAGAGTTAAATAATAAAAAATGTAATAAAATGTGATAAATTGTAATAAAATGGAGTAAATAGGGCTTTATGACTTCTCTGGAACTGATCTGGGAAAAAGAAGTGTGCAGGGGGGGTTCAGAATAGGAAAAGACACAACATTGATGAAGGGGACTCGACGGTCCGGCCGAGTCCGGCCGGCGGCGCCGGCCCGAGTCGGTCGGTCCGCCGGCTGATCCCGGCCGAGTCGAGGGGTTGGGGGTGGCTGGTCGGTTGAGGTGCTCACTGGTATATTTAGTTTTGTGGGTGTAGTAGGTTTTTTATGAGAAATGCACGTGTAAACCTTTGGTATTCTAAAAATACAAAATAAAACAATATTAAAAATAATGTGGGGTATGGGATTTGACAGTGCAAGGCAATAAATTGCTAATTAATTACTTATGTCTTGTGCTTAGGCAATAAATACTCTTTTATGGATTTTGAAAAAAAAATTGTAAAGAAAGTTGTATAGGAAAATTAGGGTTGTTACAATGACGAAGTGTTGGAATTAATATGGTTTATTTTTCGTTATACTATTTATCACACATAGATAACTGTATTTCATAATGACCCATTTGCACGATTTGTTACAAATAAACACTTTATTTAAATTAATATACTACATCGACATGCTTATAACTCATTATCTTGTTACAAATATGGCTATCATGCTTGTACATGTTTATCTGCAATATTTACCGATGCCAGCAATCCTGACTTGTTGTCCTGATGGACATGACCTGTTGTCTAGATAGATATAAATATACATGCATGTTCATGTGTTGGAATTAGGTAGATATTATTCATACTTGACTTGGAAAACGAAACCTGGGGAAATCAAAAGTGTAACTTAAAAGGATATTACTTGATCCGTGGTCCCGGAGGGTAATGGGGTATCTCTTGGTCCGTGGTCCCGGGGAGGTAACGGGATATATACTTTTGAATTATATGAAGAAGTACATTCATTGGTTTCAAATACATGTAGGATAGTTAACCTATAATCACAGACTTTAGAATACATCTGACATACATATAGCCTGATGTTATAACACCTGTGATTGTTTTGTTTATACTCGTACTTCACTCTTGCACGTGACATCCTATATAGCACATTATTCAGTTTATTATTATTATTATGATATTTATGACGCACTGGCGTCTGGGTTTTGTATGGACCGGTTCCTTTAACCTTATCGCAGGAAGATCGAGAATACTTTGACAGGTAAGCTGAGCAGTGAAGAGCTTTGCTTATTTAGTTTTATGATATTTTAGATTTATTTTCTAGTTATGGTTTTGTCGTTGTGATCCCATAAGGGATGAGACTAAGATATTATTTTTTATTGGATCCTTATTTGTTTCCGCTACGTTTCTCGTTATTATTTATTGTGGCAGTTGGATATGTGATAGTTAGATATTTATTTTACTGTTCTTGATATCTGATTGACAGCCGTAATGTGATTATGGAAGGATAATTTCTCACCATAGGTAGTATGATTGGTTTTGTCGCATTCCGTATTTACGTATTTTAAAAAGCGAAACGTGATACTAGACCTCAGTAAATACGAGTTCGATTCCACCATCGATTCCCTATTTCCCACAGGTTATAGTATATGTTCAAGTATCATATTGTGTATAAGTACGTATCACTTTCACTATTCAATCACGTTTTCGCTTATAACGCTTTCGCTTTCAATCGCTTATTCACTGACGTACTTGTCACAACACAATCCAATGACACTCATCACACGACAATACAATACTGTCACTAGGGTATCACATGTCACTAGGGTATCACAGTATATAGTCACTAATCAATGGGTATAAAGCAATCACACGACATGATAGAAATACAATAAATAAACTTTCACTAAAATAAGGACTGCCAATGTCATTCAGTTTGAAAAATTCATTATAATTCATACATGCAGGATCAGGTAAAATAATATAAAAGACATATAAAGTAGACTCGTTTATCTAACCAGTAAAATTGGTTTCGTATCAATAGGTGTCCTGGTTAAAGAGTTATGCTCATTTTAAAACGGATGCAAGCTGCTAGAATTCTAGTTTCAGAACTGAAAGTCCAACTTCAACGCAGTTTGCTATGAATTATGTTCAAAATTAAAGGTCTCTAGAGTTCAATAAAATCTAGACTTATCAGTGAAGTTTCTAACGCAACAGACGGATCTGTAATATCAATTGTATACAAGGAGTTATGACCTTTTTACGGTTGAAACGTATAAATGTTACTGCAGAAAATCAACAAGACATGCCGACAGTTTAAAATGCCTTTAAAATATGAAACAACAATTAATTTTAATGAAACTAATACCAAAAGTTAGCTAACTTGATTATCTACGCAACGATATAGGGATCCGTATATTATCGGATTTATACAGGGATATATGGATATTTCAATTCAGGTATCGACAGAAAAAACTGCTCTGGACTATAGTCCAGAGCCGTATTTCTCTCCAATTTTCATTATCGTAACGTGGAAATATTCAGTAACAGCTAACATAGATCTATAGTTTATATAACTGGCTTTGATGCCCTAGAACGTTACACTATGGATTTTGTGACCGCTTTACCGCGGAGTCCACGAGGCAACAACGCCGTTTGGGTTATTGTACACCGACTTACGAAAGCAGCACACTTTATACCCTTCCGGGTGGGGCAATCGACAGAGTCGCTTGAGGAGAAATACATGCAAGAGGTAGTGCGACTACACGGGGTTCCGGTAAGTATAGTATCAGATCGGGACACCAGATTCATTTCGCACTTTTGGAAGAGTTTACAGGAGAGTCTTGGTACACGTCTCAAGTTCAGCACGGCTTACCATCCACAGACGGACGGACAATCCGAGCGTACTATTCAGACGCTTGAGGACATGTTGAGGGCGTGCATGCTTGACTTTCAAGGTTCTTGGGAGGATCATCTCCATCTAGTGGAGTTTTCTTATAACAACAGTTTCCAAGCGAGCATCCAAATGGCCCCATTCGAAGCACTGTACGGACGGAAATGTCGATCTCCTGTTTGTTGGGATGACGTGGGTGAGCGAAGACTATTGGGTCCCGAACTTATTGTTCAGACGGTAGATAAGATTCAGATGATCAGACAGTGCATTAAGACGGCTCAGGACCAACAGAAGAGTTGGGCGGATGCTAGCAGAAGAGCACTAGAATTCGAGGTCGGAGATCATGTGTTTCTGAAGATTTCTCCTACCCGCGGTGTTATCAGGTTTGGAAGTCGCGGGAAACTCAGTCCCCGATTCATCGAACCATTCGAAGTTTTGGAACGGGTCGGAGAAGTGGCTTACAGACTTGCCTTACCCCCTTCGTTAGCGGGCGTACACAACACATTTCATGTGTCGCAGTTGCAGCGCTATGTTCGAGACGATGGTCATGTTCTCGATCATTCTGAATTGATCTTGGGTGCCGATTTGACTTATGTGGAGCATCCTACTACTATACTCGACCATAGAGAGAAGGTACTGAAGAATAAAGTCATTCCGTTAGTCCGAGTGTCTTGGGGTGGCCGTTCACCGGGGGAATCTACCTGGGAACGTGAGGACGATATCCGTTCACGATTCCCATATCTTTTCGAGTGACCGTTTTGTATCGCCATTTTCTATTTCGTTCCTTTAATTTCGAGGACGAAATTTTTGTAAGGGTGGTATGATATAATATCCGGTCTTCATCTACGCCAATACCTGTATTCAAATAAAATATTTTATCCATTTTACTTTTTATATTAATTTCTAACTATTTTTTTTGCTTTCCTATGAACCCAACCCTAAGCCCAAGTCCATATTTAAATACCACACATTTTCCTTCAAAATTTTCGTGAGCCCAACAACCCTAGGCCTTATTTTAAAAACAACAAATTATTCCAATTACTTACCTTCTCTTCCCTTTTCAAAATTCAAATTTTATACCCTCATTTAAAACACAAATCCTACACAAATAAAATTCATTTAAAACACATTAAATTTCCCGTTAATTCTTTCTCTCCTTTCTTTAAAATTTTCTTTATTAAAAAAATAATAATACACGTTTCTCTCTCTCCCTCAATAAAACATCTCCCGTTCCCTCCTTATCTCTCTCCCTTAAATTAATTCTCTCTCTCTCTCTTCCCTAAATTTCCAATTACCATTCCTTACGTTAAATTCTTTCTCTCTCTCCCTCAATTAAATCTCCCACGTTACCCTCTCTCTTCCCCTCACATTCTCTCTCTCTTCCTTTCTCCCATATTTTCCTCCTTACCCGCTTCCTTTCTAGAACCCACGCCCACGCCGCACTCGCCCCGTTGCCGTCGTCACGACCCCCGGCATCACCTCCGGTTTCGTCTCCCCTCTCTCCTCTCCCCAAAACACCCGAGCCGACCTCCTCCCCACCTCGCCTGCACACCAAGCCGACCTCTCCCCACCATTGTTCCAACCACCGCCGAGCTCCCCTCCACCTCGCCTGCCACCTTCGACCACCGTGCAACTTCCCCGACGCACCCACCACCGTCGACGACCCACCACTTCTCCCCACTCCTTCCTCTATTCACAGCCGCGACACCCAACCGCTACCGAGCTCCCTGCAATTCCGGCGACCATCGCCTGCAAGCTCCGGCCATCCACCAGCGCAACCACCAACGTCGAACTCCCCGCTGCACAACGCCGAGCCTTCACCCCCTCCATTCTGGAACCGAGCACACCTTGCAGCCGTCACAATCGTCGTCGCCGTTGTCGCCATTGACAGCGTCATCTCTGTCCCAGCCATCGCCTCTGTCACCGTGGATATCACCGCCGTAGTTGTTGCCTCCATCATTGTCTTCAGGCAAGTGATCACCACTTGCTTTACATGCTATTAGTTTTCTTCTCACATAGTATATATATTGTATTTAACAATCAAGTTAATTAGAAAATCATGGATTTTGGATAAGTCTTACAATCCCCTGTTTATACATAGATTGACATAGTTTATAAGTCGGGCCTTTTATTCGGCTCTAACCACGTTACGAAAATATATTGACCGATTAAACGAAACAAAAGCTCTGATTACCATACATATAAACAAGTAGTTGATACTAAACTTTACGTGAAAACCTATCTGTAAATGGCAGAACTTGTGATCATTAAACCCGATTACTATTTACATAGGTATTGCAGAATTTTGGTTGAAAATCAATATTGTTTCACCCATAAAGTGTTACCCCGATAACCATTGCGAAATCAGAATTTTCCTGAACACGCTAGACCGTTAAATTCACGATAAATCTTTTACAAATCGGATTTGAGCGTTCCATCGCTCGTATTGAAGATAACAAATTAACCTACAGTACTCTATAATTTATTTCTAAATTTGAACTAGTTATGATAGAGAAAACTGGGGAGAATTACGACTCTGGACTGCAGTCCAGAGCAGTAATCCCAGTTCACCCTTGTTTTGAGATCACCGTATAACATTGTTAAAATGCGAAAATGTGCGGAACCCTATATCGTTACGTAGAAAATTGAGTTAGATTTCTTACCCCACTAGTTTCACTGGATTCCTTAACTGTATAATATTTTTAACACATTTTATAACGACGATGTGTTCTGCTGAATTCTGCAGTGGCAGATTTTACACATCGAACTTAACCTGACCATAACTCCCTGTTGAAATAGAATATTACTGATCCGCCAATTTCATTGGAAACATAAATGATAACCTTAAAAATTGTTCAACTATAGTGTTGCCTAATTTTGATCCCAACAGGGTGAAAACTGTGTTGCGAAATGGACTTTCAGTTCAGGAACTGAATTTCCAGTAGCGAACACTTAAAATGAAACTAATGTAATTTGCGAACCCGAAACCCGATCGACTTGGAATAAATCTCGTTGAACTTCCGACTGAGTTTACTTATTACCGCTTTTGTATCATTTTATTTAATTCTGAACGTATGATTTAATGTGATTTTTATGAGTTCATAAGATGCATAATAACTTTCATTGCACATGAATGTTTAGTGGCATAAATGCACATATTATACCCGGCCGTAATACCTCTAGTGATAGTGCGCTTCATTATTAAGTTTCAGTGTACCATGCATTGTCGAGCGTGAATGGTATCGGTCTAGGAGTGTCAAGTACGCCAGTGAAAAGTGAATGGTTCGTGATAGTGACAATACAGTGAACAGTGAATAAAACCGCATTATTGGTGCGTGCTTGTACACAACTAGCCTATACTCATAAATAGTGAAACCTGGGGAAAAGAGGGAAATCGTAGTGGAAAGGAAATTGTATTTAGCGGGGTCAGTGTTTTAGAGAATGATCATTCGAACAGCGACTCTTATATATTAGGTTGGACCTAGCGGTCTGGCTGACAGGGTTATGTCCCGGGCATCGTGGGCCGTAGTCTTGGGTATGTACGAGACCCTCGTTAAACATGATCACTCCTTTCCGCATTTCGATTTCAAAATGACTTAGAGACAGATAGGGACACAGAACATACCTACCTTACATCAGTTCACGACATATTGATTGTATGCATTTATTACCTCCACCGTTATTGCTTTATTTTCTTGTCTTTCATGATTATTATAATATTGCTATTGCGTCGTCCTGACGACCTGAGTATGCATGCTCAGAGATTGCAGAGGATCGGATTCAAGAGTCAGACCTACCCTTCGAGCTCGCAGAGATCTAGACGGTCGTGCCCTCAGTACTTTTACTGTTTTCCATAAATCAACCTTGTATTCGCACTTGGTTAGTAGTTTCTTTTATTTCATCCTATTGTAAACTATGAACAATGAAAGTTGGTGTAATAAACTAGTATTGTTTTCCTTTATTTCTGTGCTGTATTTACTGATTACCATATAATTCTAGAAGCCGATATGTGACTATGACAGGATTCTTCCTTGATCGTAGGAGCATGGCTGGTCTTGTCACCCTTGTATTCCGTATTTTGGGAAGCGGGGCGTGACATGGTTTAGAGTTGTATCCAATTTACTATGAATTTTACAATGTGACATGTACGATAAATTCCAGATTTAACAATATAAATATATCAATATAATTATAATCAAGATTATCGAACTAACTAATATAGTTATAGCATGTAAAGCAAGTGAGGAGGGTTCGCTTGTCTTGGGTCGCTGATATAGAAGCGACATGACATGAAAAGTATCCGCCTTGACACCCGAGACGGCGTCTACACGACGCAAAACGAGTGAGGCTCGAACGCAATACGGCTGTGACGGACGTGCACTGGCGTTGCGACGGCTACTACGTTGACGACGGTGACGGACACAGCGATGGTGGCGAAGGCTTGGTCGGCAACTAGAACAACGGCGATTTCGATGGATACAGGTGTTCAATGAAATGGCTGGGGGCTCGGCTGTGACTTGTGAAGCTCGGGTGTTGCGCAGCAAGGGGCTCAAGGGTGGGAGATGATGAAGATAGTGGTCCCGGAGTTCAGTGGCGGTGAAGTGGTGGCAGCAAGGTGATGGGTAAAGAGGAGGGACTCGGATGATCGGGAGAGGAGAAAGTGGTTGCGGTGGTGACAGTGGGCTGATGGAGTGTTATCGAAGGTGGAGGGTGATGAGAAGTGGTCGAAGGTGGCTCTGGGGGTGTCGCCAGTGACGTGGGTGGCCGGCGGTGAGCGCGGCTGCTTAGGCGGCGTAGGGTGGTTCCGACGGTGGAGGTACGTTGGCGAGAGGAGGCATCGGCTGTTGGGGTTGGGTCGAGGTGGAGAGGAAGTGGGGAGCTCGGGTGAAGAAGACGAGGATGAAGAGCTCGGGTGAAGAAGTGGCTCGTCGATGGTGCGGTCGTGGCACGGCGCCGGTGTGGAGGTGAAAGAAATTTTTAGAGAGGCGAAGAAAGAGGAGAGGAGAGAGTTGTGCTTTAAAATTGAGAGAAAGGTATGAGGGATTAAAGGGGATTTAAGAGAAATTAGGAGGGGATTAAATGAGGAGTTTAAAGTGTGGTTAAGTGGGAATTTATTGATAAAATTTCGGTTGAGATTTGAGGAAATTTGAAAAGAAGGAAATTCAAAAAGAGAATAAGAAGAAGAAGGAAAGAGAGGGTGTTGGGGCTTGGCTTGGGTATTGGATGGGCTCGGATTGGCCAACAAAAAAAAACAGAACATGAGAAAAAGAAAAAAAGGAGGGGTTGAGCTTGGGTTGGGCCAGGCTAGGGATGTGGGTTTGGGTTTGGGTTTAGGTTGTAGGCTTAGAGAAAAAGAAAAATAGGAAAAGAAAAATGTCTAGAAAGGAAATGGAAAAATGCAAAGAGAATCAATTAGAAAATTTAAGGGAAAATATTATTAAAAATACGGATAATTATAAAGGAAACCTGGGTATTACACATGAATACATAGGAGAGAGTACAAGTTCAAGTTTCAAATAGAATTCATGTTTAGTGCCAAGTATTCATGTAAAATGTCAAGCATTCATGTAAAGTGTCAAGCATTCATATCAAATGATATTCATAATTCGAGTTGAGTCAAGTGAAGTATGTACTAGATTTTATTCATATAAGTCATATAGGTTCAGCGATAGAGAGTACATAGTATGAGATGACATATATATATAGTGTAGTAAAACAAGCAAGGGGGATGTATATCCAATTAAATCACATGTCAGATATTGATTCAGTGTGAATATCAGTTTGAGACGGCTCAAGTATGCTTGAAACGGCTCACAAGTTATCTACAATTATGTTTTGGATATCTGGGTGCAAGAGACGAATCGAAATGTTCTTGAGACGGCTCAATAAAATTTGAGACGGCTCAACAATCACTGACATATCATGTTTTTCTCCTTGTTACCATGAGACGGCTCATATTATGTTGAGCCGGCTCGACTTGATCTTAAGACAGCTCAAGTTCAAACTTGAGACGGCTCATGACATGTCAAGAGGTGGGTTTTAACTCTCTGGGTGTATGAGACGGTTCAGGTTATTTTGAGCCGGCTCAAAGCCTGTTCGTTCAGGCAATCAGACTTATAGTTCAATTATATTTTCATGTCGATACAACTTTTGTTTAAACTCATTCCGTAGCATCAAATATGTGTATTTTCAATGTCTATGGCATGCATGAGTTATCATTATCATGATGAGCAAAATTTGATATACACTTGAACGAGAATAACAATTAATTCTAACCAACTCATGTGTAACCAAATCTATGCATTTAAAGCCATAATTCATTACGGATTTTTACGAGGCAAGAGCAATGGTTTTGTAGAAGAGTCCAGACAAGAAAAAGAGAGAGAAGCAGACAAAGAGATAGATCAAGGGGAGGATGAGAACTTACTCACGTCGTGATTCGGTATAACAACCGGACCGCCGTTTGAAAGAGAAAAGAACTTGATCGAAATTACGACGTCTAGATGAAGGAGTTTTCGATTGGGTTGTGGAGATTTTTGAAGTAGGATTTCAGAGAATATTTTTTAGAGGAGAAATAAGTTTGATGGTTATGGGAAAAATGAAAGAGGGAGAGATAATTTTAAGATTAAGGAATTAAAAGAGATTTAAGGACCATTAAAAAGGAAATTTAATGGGGAATTGAATGGGTTTGAGGTTATCGGAATTTAATTGGCTGTTTAAAGAAATGAAAATGATGGTTTTAATAGAAGAACGAACAGTTACAAGACCAAAGAATTCATTAAATGGATGTCTTGGACGTTTCAGCTTCCAACGAGACATGAGCCAGCTCAAGAATAGCTTGAACCGTCTCATGCAGACAGTGAAAAAATATAGCGTTCCAGGCTTGGGTTGAGACGGCTCAGTGTTGCTTTGAGCCTGTTCAAGAGGACAAAGAAAGCATGATCATTGGAACTGATACATGAGCCGGCTCACACTATTGTGAGCCGCCTCACACAAGTTTTCAAGAGTTTAAATATGATTTAGTTCTTGAAAAGAAACGGCAATTTATTAATGACGATATTTACAAAAGTGTACACGAAATTTAGGATCTTTACACCTGGTAAGAGTTGAAGATCGATCCAACTGGAAACTTGCTCGAGGGGATAAAAAAATTAGGAAGAAAAAATGAGAGAAAAAGAGATTTGGGGACGATTTGAAGGAGAAGAGTTTTTAAGGGTTTTAATTCATGAAAATTATGAGGATTCCCGCTCCTGCACGGGTTTATTTTCATAGGTATTAGAGACAGTTTATACGGGCGCTACTACCTTGACGGACGCTAATACCTGGGGTTTAAAATGCGTTAAAACTGATGATGCTCGCGAGTTTATTTCCTAGGTATTTGCGATCATTTACACGGTCTCTAATACCTACATGGTCTCTAATACTGTATTAGAGACCGTTCAAAATTAACGATTTCTAATATGCAGTCTCTAATACCTACGTTTTTAGTGGTGAGTGGAAGAATTTGAATCCAGTTACTCTTACCTAGTGGGAGAGTGTCCTTGCAAATTGAGCTAAGACTCTCTCTCTCTCTCTCTCTCTCTCTCTCTATATATATATATATATATATATCATTGCTTACTTTCACAAAAGGGTCAGAGGTCTTTAAAAAATTAACCAAAACTGGCAGTTATGGATTCTGGTTGACCTTTTATTTATTTATTTTTTGAACTGGTCCTAAGCCTTACTCAAACGCACACCACACCCACACACACAGCACACACAACACACGCTCGCACCCAAGGAACCTGCAAATTTGCCCGGAAAACGTTAATTTATACCAACTTCACTTTTCGAACCCGCACGCACCTCAGGAGGGAAATTGTCATACCAACATGCACCTAGGGGACAAACAAAAACCATATACTTCACCCATAGAGCACTTATACCCCCTCAAATGACTTATAAACACAAACACCCCCTTTTGTTTACAAGACACTCAAATTTTGCTCTAATCAACACAAACAAGTTCCGAAAGGTAAGAAATGGGCATCAAATGGTATTACGAAAGGTAAGAAATTGGCAAACTGAATAATAAATGCAATTATAACATATATATAGAATTTTTCTTATCAATACAGCCCATTTGTCTTACATTTTCACTACCTAGCTACGACACGGTTAAAAATAAAATAAGACCGGTGAGCTCCCCTGCGCACAACAACAACAAACAAACTGTTATTCTGAATTTTTGGGGTCGGCTAATATCACTATACAAGAGGAAACAATGTATATTCGGCATAAGATAGGTTACAAATAAATCTATAGAACTGCAATAATACTTCCTGCAAAAAAAAGATTAGTGTTTGGATCACCTCCACGCAGATTAATTTAAAGAAACAAGAAAAAAAATGCTTACCAGAAAGAAGAACATAAAATGGCTATATAACAGGGAACATGGCATATTGAGCGTAGTAAAGTTTCCATATAAATTGATAGAACCGTGCAATCGCTTTCTGCAAAGAACAGAAGGATTAAAACAAATATTGAATTAATCTTTCATATCGCCAATTCTTTCTATTAGTACCATATTTCTTAAATAGCAAACTTATATTCACTTCCGGAACATATGGTTCATTTTACATTAATGTTCGACCCGTGTAGTGTTATGATTGAAAATTGCATATTTGCAACAAAGAAATCATATAACAAAATAAAATAAAAATCCAAGAAGTTGATAGGAATTTTTTACCTTGCCGTATTTTTCTTTGTCCAGAATCCAAGTCTAAAATAAAATGAACACATAAATCGTGAGACAAACAAAATAGATAAAATGAATGAAAGTTAAGTTGATAATTTTTTTCTTTAATCTTAATTTTAAATTAAAGAAACGGACTATATCATAATATATTTTTTTTAAATGTATATACCTTAAATCTAGAGAGAGAGAGAGAGAGAGAGAGAGAGTAATTCCAATTATTCAAAAAGTAGAGTCATAACAGAAAAAACCTGGAAAATCAATGTCATCGCTAATAGAGCATGTGCTGGTATCATTATGCTTCGTTTAAAAGCCTGCACAAGTGAAATACGTCGCATATTGTGTCAGCTGATAGAAGTTAGCTTAAAATGTTGGATCTACGCCCTTAGGGTGGGCAAAAAACAAGCAAATGAGCAGTAATGAGATAAAAATTTCACCTGAGGAAAATAAGCTGCGACAAAAATGGCACCTAGATAATTCGCCAGCAAAATCCCAGAACCTAAAAGTGCTGTAGTCTTGGCACCAAGCTTTGCTGCCAAAGTTGATACTTGGTTTCTACATCATGAACACAAGTATCTTAACAGACTGTACCAATTTTTCATATGTATTTTGAACATTATATATGCGGTATATTCATCACGTCGTAATATAATACAACCACTATACCCTTTATGTAATTCTATAATGACCATTTGAAATTTACTCACTTGCTATCTCCTTCTATATCTGAAATATCTTTAGTTACCCCGATGACAAAAGCGGTTAACGTCGTTGATGCTAAGATGAAAGCAAAAGGTACACTGCAGATAGAAATAAGATGGATGGGATGTGAAAACAACTTTCTCCCATTTGCTCAATCCATGACACACACACAGAGTTCATTTATTTAGATGTATATACAAAAACAGGAAAAAAAAATATTGAAGGAATACTGATCACCTCCATTTAAAGGCAAGCCCCAAAGCACTTCTACTGGCATAATATATGGCGTAATTGAAAAGAAGCCCCCGTGCCTATGGAAACCAAAATAATACATTGATGATTACAAGTGATTAATCCTCGACACAAGTTCTTAGTTAATTAGCCATCATAAACATCCATGAAGGAGCGGGAAAAAAATATACATGAAAAACAAAACAGAGGAGAATATAACGTACCGCGATCATATAAAAACCTGGGCCGAAAACATATTTCTTTATCCTAATTGGAGAAACAGAATAGATAGTCCCAAAAAAGATTGCCAAACAATAAAGAGAGGTGAGGAATGGAACGGAGTTCAATCCAACAATTGATATTCCTGTAATCGCAAAAGAGAACACCAAAGCCCAGGCTGATTGAACGGATAGCTCTCCTGCGGCTATAGGCAACTCTGGGTGGCTCACCCTATAAAATTACAAAAATTAGATAAATAATAGAGATAACATAAAGATTTTGAACAGAGATATACAATTTCCTGGATTTGGATTTGGACTGGATTTCTGTGTTGAATTTGGATTTGAATTTGGACTTGGACTTCATGTGTCTGAATTGGATTTGGATTTGGATTTTTGGCTCGGATTTGGACAATTTGTATCATGGTGTGTTTGGATAACTTTTACATGACTTTTGATGCCATGGTAATTTTTGTATTTCTTACTTCAAAATTGTTCAAACTAATTTATGGTTTCAAAATCAGAAGAACTTTTTCTCGAATAGTTTTTTTTTATCAAGGTGAAAGACAAATTTAATGTTTTGATTGGCGAGCAAATTCAAAGATATATATATATATATATATATATCACATGTTGTAAACTTCTAAAATATAAGAAATTAACACAGCAAAATGAATAAATTATTCAATCCAATTTGAGTATAAAAACATTACTAGGGTTTATGAAGAAGTTTTAATATATAATTTAAAAAATCAAACTCTACTCTACAACAAATTCTAGGGTTTTATATTATAGCTAGGGTTTTGTGAATAAGTTGAATGTTAATCAATCAAATCCAAGACTAAAATCTTGTCTAGGGTTTTACGGAAGAATCACAGTATATAATTTAGCCAATCAAAATATAAATAAAAATGAGATTAAAATTGAGATTAGATCAAGAACAAAAAACTTTTCTGGTTTTATGAAAGTTGCAATATGTAATTTAATAAATCATGGCTAAAATGAGATGAGATTAAGAAAGAAATTTTTTCTAAGGATTAATGAAAAACTTGCAATATATAGTTTAATCAATCAAAACATAAATAATAATAAGATGAGATGAACATTAAAAAAAACATTTTTCTGGGGTGTGAGAAAGTTGATGAAGAAGCCAGAGTCTAAGCACACAAAAAATCTTCAAATTTTCTTATTGGCTTTTACTTTATAGTTATCATGATTTACTTCATATCGTTGGACTCAGACTCGGACTTCTAAAATCCGAATCCGAATCCAATAAACCAACAATACCGAGTTTTAAATCTGAGTCCGAGTCCAAAACCAATGATACCGAAAAAGTGAAGTCCTTATAAAAGTCCAAATCCAACCAAAGAACCCAAAATAAATAACCCGGCTAAAATGTTCATATGCATGTGCATAGCCACATTATCTAGGTTTCGAGACAAAAAAGACGGACAATGTGTCTGCGTTGCACAACCACATTATTACTCATCAATAAAACTATAGTTAATTTTATCCTATATATAATCAAATCTATTATATATATAAGGAATGTGGGGGTCACCTGACATAGCAAAGAAAACTTTCTAAGTCAATCAAAAATGGGTTTATTGCAATGTAATACCTCAATGTTTCACCCATGTTGCAGTTATATACCTTATTATTTTTTCTTGCATTGATATACTTTGTTGTACACACTGTCACCATTTAACTACACCCATTTAACCTTCGAATAGAATATTCCAAAAGGATTCACATATGCATAACATTTAACTATTCTTGGAACTCTTTTACCCCTGGTCATCTTATAAAGGGTCAATTGTCAAAATCCCCCAAGTTGGTTTCCCGCTGAAAAAAAACCCTAAGCTCGAAACGGTTCTCAAAAACCCTCTTAGAAAGTTTTCAAGATCAAGGATGGACTTTGGGGAGAAGGGGGAAGGGGAAGGATAGATCCCATCACACTAGCATAGAATCACAAATACATTTTCCCACAATAATAAGGTACTAGACTTCCATCCTATGGATAACGCATGGGACCAAACACGATTTAAAATGTTTATAGCTGAATCTGTATATTACACATGGTGGTTATATCTTAACATGTAAGTAATATGGTGTAAAAGAATGTATGGATCCGGCTTCTTCTAGCTCAAAATAATATTCATGAATTAAAGTTCTTATGGGTTGTAATATTTCTTTATAAACACTGTAGATTTGGAAAAATTAATAAAGTCGGCATTTATATTTAGCTTTGTATGAGTTATAAGTACATTATTTGTTTTTGATAGAAAAAAATATTATTGAATGCAATTAAAAAATGAATAATTATATATTTTATACTTTGCATTATAAGTAATTTACTATGATTTAAACAAAAACTACTAAAAATATTTAGGGATGTCCATATAATATACTCTTAGTAAATCTTCTTATATGATTCAACTTTTTACCATTTTATGGAACTAATAATTGCCTATCAACAACTTATAATTAATGATTAACGACATATTAGCACATACACTACCTATAATAACTAAAAACATTTTAGCATATAACTATTTATAATAACTGATAAAAAAACTTAGTAGGTCCACTAAACATTCATTTTTTGAAGGCTTTTTATAATGGGTCATCAGCGAAGTATAAGAAAGAAATATGAATAAGGAGAAAGGCAAAATAAGAAAATCTAAAATTAGTGTTTTTACTTGCAAAAGATTCCTTGACTAACTGTATTAGAGTAATTAGATTTTGACCCCACGCATAACACGTGGGATCAAAGATAATTGAATATATTTATGGACAAATATTATTTTTTGCTATATTTTAAAAAATACAAATATTATTTTGTATTGATTTGTTTTCTTTATGTTTGGAAAATAGACATACGATGTTAGTTATTTTTTGTTATTAGATACACATTATTTTTTATAGACGAATTTGTAAATTACATACAGTTGTAAAATGTAAACACCGCCGAATAAAAAGTACATAATTATATTGTTTATAAAAAAATATTTTATGTTTAATTTAAATCTTAGTTTGATATATCACGATTGCACAAACGCATTTGGTACTTTTTTTAATATAAATACTATATACTTTGTGACTTGTAAATAGATACCAAGAACAATCATGATTGCTATATAAATAATATGTTTGATTAAAAATTCACAAATACAAATGTCAAGCTTGTATTATGCACTATGAACCAATGCAAATAACAAACTATGTCAACATTTTAGATACAAAAATTCTTTTTCCATGAATCCATTACCTAATAAATTTTTAAATAACGATGATTATTTGAACCCCGTGAAATTTTAGCATCGACTTTAAAGAAAGCAGAGTTTGTATATGCAAATGTAAAGCAATTATTGTTATTTAAAATATTCTTGTTTTCATCATATTTGGAAAAATGATATTTCATGTTGTTAGTTATTTTTGTTAAAAATCCAAAAAGTAAAACCAAGGGCAAAGGGATAAAAATTGGAAACAAAATAATTAAAAAATACTATCATTTAAAGATTAAAAAAATGAGCCAATGGGATTTTCCAAAAAAAGCCAACCTAAAAAAAGGAAAAATAACTTTAACAAAATTGCTAAAATTCCATATAGCAGTGATCTCGTCCCAAAGAAAGAGCTTTGCAAGAAACTCATTCATAAACATTATTCAATGCTTAGAATAAAAAAAATAACGAAAATTTACTTATGGGAAATTCTTTTTTTTTTAAAATCTATGGGAAATTCTTGGAAAATAACTTTTTAGCCAAATGAAATAAAATCAAATCAAATTATTAAAAAAAATTAGCCACAAACAAATATTTCAATGTTCTTAGTCTTCATATTTAATGGGTATTTTGGAAATGAATAAAGGAAAAGGACATGGAAATAAATATAAATAAAGGTAAGAGCAAAAGGGAAAATGGCAAAATTAGTGTTTTGACTTACAAAAGATTTCTTAACCAATCCAATTTTGTATTAGATTAATAGATAGATTGATGACAAATCTTGTATAAGGATTTAGAAAACTTACTTATCGATTTCGATGTCGTATATTTGATTAATCCCAGTGTTATAGGCATTGCTACAGACAAGTGCTATAAGTCCATATACCGCCTTCATCAAGGACCAGTTGATCAAATTTGGGTTTTCAACCATCACTCTCGCCAACAAAGCTCTGTCATCATAATAAAATAAATGAGTTCATGTAAGCAAAGCTATATATAAGAACTTGCAAGCTGATGGTGAATGGATCAAGAATTTGAATATTTACGCGGATCCAACAATAGTTCCATGAATTGTGTAAGGCCTTGTAAATCTCCATATGAGATTTATGGACTTGGAAATTCTTTCTAAAAACGGAGGGGACGAATTGTGGTGAACTTGTGAGGATGCCTGTCAAACATATGCAAAGTTAATATATCATTAGGTATTTAAAACAGAATAATGAAGAAAAGAAAAGAGGCCCCGAGAAGTTTTTTTTGTTAGATGGTGACAAAAATCTATATCCGTCACCATTTTTTTCGACGATCGGCATCCATCATCTTCATCTTTATCATCTAAGATGTGGATACACCAATTTTCACATGATTCTACCATTTTTTTATCGTTGAATTAGCGATATAAAAAGCTCTATTGTCGGTAAACCGTTAATTTTGCATTCACTAAATCCACGATGAAAAACTGATAGAGCCATATAAAATTTGGTGTAGCAACATCTTAAACGATGAATATAGAGGTGATAGATGCCGATTGTCAAAAAAAATCATGCATGGAGTATTTTTTCGACGCCATAAGAGGAAATTCACTCCTATGGCATATTTTCTCCATTATCCTCTATTTAAAATGTAATAGTGATATAGTATATACATGTGTGAGACAAATCCTTACCCAATGTGTCCATATTAAATGTTAGTAGGCGTCCAGCCTCATTAATGTGAAGGGAATCCACCTAGCAAAGGTATGGTTGAAACTTTCAACCATCATCCATCGAAGATAATCCATCCGAGAGATATAGTTCATGACTCTAACTCCACACTAAAAATCAAGTGGAACAACTAAAAGCTCTAGATTGCTAATCTAGAATATCTAGTGATATAGTGAGTTGTTCTAGAGTAATTCTATCTCTCTTCCACTCTTGATTCTCAACTCATGATATGGTAGGAAGGAAGATGAAGAAGGAGGAGGAGCTCAAGAAAGGCTAGTGGGAAGAGAGAAGCAAATGGTGAGAATAATTTTTCATCAACCGAGAGAAATAATCAAGCATGATTTTGTATAAAAGTTTTTTCAAATAAAAATATATCAACCACACTTGAATAGTTTGCACAAATGAAAATACAATTCATTTGTCAACACTATTCAAGTATGGTTCTCACCATTCTTACCTCACTACCTTTACACCTCATTTTCCATTTAAATAAATAAATGGATAAACAAAAAATGAGGAGTCCACCTTCTAGAATATTTTCCGTATAAATACGGAATACACTCTACCGTATATATACCCGTATTTGTATCAAAATACGAATACTCAAATAGATAGAATAATACAAACAACATAATACCAGAATATACATATCGAAATATATATATATATATGTGTGTGTGTGTGTGTGTGTGTATGTATGTATGTAAATTATTAAATCAATACCTGATTTAATAATCCGGCTCAATCCTAAGCCGGCTAGTATTATCAACCGTCCGATCGAAAGTCCGGATAGCTAGTACAATCATTCGATCGGAACTCTACACGTATCAAAATACGGCTACTACATCATTTCGCCTAAACCAGAGAAACTCTCTGTGTGGGACTCTATAGACTCAATAATATGCCGACAGTGAGTTACTGGATAAATCCATAACCACAAACACGTCAGCGGCACTAGCTGTACATAACGGCTACCCGGTACCTGTCGAAAAGGAAGGCCGATGAGCAAACTCATCCGAACCCCTACTGAGCATATCCGTGGCAATCTCCGTACAGTCTGGTCTCTTCATCTAAGAGTATAACATACCGGGTCTAGTGGTGGTAAACATCAAACCCTAATAATCCGATAATTCATGCCGATGTGGCTCAAGACCAATCCGGGAAACTATTGACCTAACTATCAGTAAATCCCAACTGCCTTGGCCAAGATCTTATGGTGTTGGCCAACCGAACACAGTGCGATATGGACTTCCTGTAATGAGAGAGACGAATCCCTAACAATCGCTTACTGCCTCCATGTGACTCGGGATTGTACCCAATTTAAACATGTTTGCATGACTCTGTAGAGCCGTGGTAGAGTAGTAATCTAAGTACAATAGGAACTCACACGGGACAAATGACGATTTAAAGTCTAAAGACTAACTCATACTCATGTCACCTGAGAACTGCTATCTGACGATAGGTATAATATCATTTAGAATTTCTCGGCGAGTCCGTCTAGTGTACTCACCTCCAATGAGAACATATATACGATCTTAGGTGTGAAAGACCAATGGCTGTGGGACCAACCATCGCCCCTTGTCGGGGTCTAGAAACGTATACACCAGTCTACTCCGGAATATCGATGCCCAGTCTCGATACTCCCACGACTAGGGACATTTAAGGATGTGCTTATGGACTACCCAGCCCCCACATGTATGATCGCCATCATAACGTTGGTAGTCAAGTAATGATCATACGGGTATTATCAACATGTATTAATGATACGTGATAACAAATAAAACATATACACATGTTGGAATAAAGACAAACCAAATAGCATACTATCATGTCGAATAAGTTTGTCCTGTATATACATATGTCCAAGCATTCACTATATATACATATACAATAATGGTCTCTAGAACATACATATCCAACATGAGGGTGACTTCATTTTTGTGGAGCAAGCTAAGCGAAAAATACACAGAGTTTGCATGGAGAGAAAAATAGAGAGAAAGAGAGGTATTTGTTATCTTCGTTGGTTGATTTAACGGCGGATCTTTTTCCGATCGACCTCAAACCGTAAGGGTTCGTAGCCAGTGACGAGCTCTACACATCCACCGGTTCGGATCGAGTTTTCTTTTCCATTTCATCTCTACTTCGGTGAATTCTTTCAAACTCCTTTATTAGTAGTTGTTGAAATCTACCTCTAAAGACGACGCTCTTAGTATTGTGATCCTCTGGTTTTGTCTAGAGAAGAAATATTATGTAATCTCATTATTTTTATAGTGAAAGAATATAGCAGTTGATCGTTGGCCGTGGTTTTTCCCGCAAGGGTTTTCCACATAAAAATCGGTGTTCTTGTTTTGTGTGGTTGGGTCACTTATTTCCGCTGTGTTATTCCCGCATATGTTTTGGTGATTGTCAAGCGGTATCAGAGCTGAAGGTTAATTATCTCAGTTATGGAAAAGACGGAAGACTCCGGAGCGGGTATGATCAAATTGACGTCATCAAATTATTCGATTTTGAAGTTGAGAATGGAGGAGCTCCTTTACTACAAAGATTTATCTGAGCCCGTTCAAGGCGATAGCGGCCGATCAGATAATAAAACCGATAAAGAGTGGGCAATTATGTATCGAAAGACTGTTGCTTGTATTCAATAATGGGTCGATCAGAGTGTGTTTCATCACGTTGCACAAGAAACTAAAGCTGATGTCTGGTGGGCGAAATTGGGGTCTATGTACGAGCGTCAAGCGACTCAAAACAAGGATTCGTTGATCAAAAAGCTTGTGAACCTCAAATATAGATATGGAAAGAACGTCACCGAGTATCTCAGTGACTTTCAGGGCTTAGTGAATCAGTTGACTACTATGAAGATGTTGCTTGAAGATGAATTCCAAGCGTTGTTGTTGCTCAGTTCCTTACCTGACAGTTGGGATACCTAAGTAGTTTCAGTAAGCAATTTGGCACCGAATGAAAAGCTAACCATGGATGTGGTTAAAGATAGTCTGCTTAATGAGGAAGCTAGAAGAAAGAGGAAGCTAGAAGAAGGGAAATTGGTACAACTTCTTCTGATGGAGATGCACTTGTCTTGGGAAAAGCATGAAAGGTGGGGAAGAAGTCAGATCAGATCTCGTCAAAATCAGAACGAAGATCGGTATAGAGAGGAATCGTTGTCCCGACAAAATATGCAATGTCGCTATTGCAAGAAATTTGGTCATATTGTTAGAGAGTGCAGAAAGTTAAAAGCCAAGAAAAAAGCTGAAGGAAAGAAAGAAGAGGAAGACACATCCGCAGCTGTATTTGATGTCTATATTGTTCGTGATGACACTTGTATCAATGTTTCTACTCTTGACAGCAATTGGGTTATTGATTCAGCTGCTTCGTTTCATGTTACCTCTTGTGCCGAGTTCTTCACATCCTCTACTAGTGGCAACTTTGGTTGTGTTAAAATAGGAAATGATTGTTCGTATAAAATCGCAGACATGGATGATATATGTTTAGAAACTAGTGTTGGTTGCAAGTTAGTACTCCGAAATGTCAGGCATGTTCCGGATATTCATCTTAATTTGATCTCCGCCGACAAGCTTAATGACGGATGCTACGATAATCACTTTGGTGAAGGTAAATGGAAGCTCACCCGGGGTTCTTTAATAGTTGCCAGAGGATAGAAGTCCAATACTCTCTATGTTCTGCATGCAAAGCTTTATAAAGGAGTAGCAAATGCAGTTGAAAGCCGAGTTAATTTAGATCCAATTCCTCCATCAGTTGTTAATGATACTCCTACAGAGGCTGCACAAGTTAAGAATCATGTGACAGATGTACCAGCAGAAGAGCCAGTTGAGCCAACACCTTCAGTGCGTTTGGTAGAGTCTCAGAGAAGATTTATGAGAAACATATAGCCTCCACAAGATACTCGATGAATGGATATATGTTTCTTACTGACGGGGGAGCACCCGAAGATTATCGGAAGGCTATTAGTCATAAGAAGAAAAATCAATGGTTCGTAGCTATGCAAGAAGAGATGCAATCCTTGCATGAGGATCATACTAATGACTTGGTTGAGCTGTCTAAGGGCAAAAAGGCATTGAAGAATTAGTGGGTTTATCGAATAAAACCCCATGAGAAAACCTCACAGCCAAGGTACAATGTGTGATTGGTTGTGAAAGAATCTAGTCACAAAAGATGCGTCAAATTCGATGACAGAATCCATATCGAAAAAAACAAATCCATAAGATGACCAATACGTTGTCGAAAAGAAAGCTACCCATTTACGGTAAGAAGTCCGGGATAGCGGAGCCCTCCCCATGAATCTGGAAGGGGAGTTTGTTAGGTAGGGGCCAACTTCATTAATGTGAGGGGGACCCGCCTCATTAATGTATGGTTGAAATTATCAACCATCAATGACTTTGGAGCAAATAATTATTTGGATGCTCCTGCTACATCATTATTGTGTGTTGTGTGTGAGAGTAACTTCATTTTTGTGGAGCAAGCTAAGAGAAAAATACACAGGGAATTTGCATAGAGAGAAAAATAGAGAGAAAGAGAGACATTTTTTTATCTTCGCCGGTTGATTTAACGGCGAATCTTTCTCCGATTGACCTCAAACTGTAAGGGTTCGTAGCTAACGACAAGCTTTACACATCCACCGGTTCGGATCGTATTTTCTTCTCCATTGCATCTCTACTTCGGTGATATTCTTTCAAACTCTTTTGTTTGTAGTTGTTGAAATCTACCTCTAAAGGTGAATCTTTTGGTATTGTGATTCTCTAGTTTTTTCTAGAGAAGAAATAGTTTGTAATCCCATTATTTTCATAGTGAAAGGATATAGCAGTTGATTGTTGGCCGTGGTTTTTCCCGCAAGGGTTTTCCACGTAAAAATCGGTGTTCTTGTTTTGTGTGGTTAGTTCGCTTGTTTATTTCCACTATATTATTTCCAAATTTATTTCGGTGATTGTCAAGTTCATGATTTTGTATCAATCCCGTCTCATCCATTCTACTATTTTTCTCTCTGATGCTTTTATTTCATTTCTTGGAATTTCAAGTTTTATTTTGTTGTAATTTGCAATTATGTTTCTCTATTACTTGTGGAATGAAGTGAATTATGTTGTATTTGTAGTTAGAAATTCACCACTTATAGGAATGTACAATGGATAATTTAGGGCTTTGTGTATTTTTTTTGTTGTGAAGAAATATATTTAATTTTATGGAAAATTAGATTGGAATTTGAAATTTTGATTATCATGAAAATTATTAATGTCATGCTTGGTAACAACATATATCGAACGGCATAAATTTAGTATTAATTATCAATTATAAAACTATAATGAAATTCTTTCAAAATATAAAGCATCTAAAAAATGTTAGTGTAAACTATACTGTCTTTATGTTTATGGTTAAACTAATTTAAAATGTTTATCCAATTTAAAATTTGTATTAGAACTTTTATATAGTATTAGCTTGGAGTTTTTAATGGATCTTCAAATCTTTTATTACGGTGTCTATCAAAATTTCGACCATAACCCATTGCAAATCATACCACAATGTTTCATGAAGGAAAATTTGTTTTCCGTCCAATTTGAAAAGATGGCTTATTTTTAAACCCACAAAGTTCCAAAATTATATTTTTAAAAAAAACAAAAATATACATTAATATTATTTTAAATCCTGATCCTAGAACATGGGGTTTTTTGAATTCCGAACATATTAGAACATGGGATATTTAATAATATACATATAGTTTTCAATTGCTTCTTTATTATTCTCTTTTGGCTAAAATGCTCGAAAACCCCTCATTTTTGCATGAAAAGCAGAGAACTCCCTAGACTCAAAAAATGTACACTTTACCCTAAAAAATTAACACCATCAATTTTTTGTGTATGTTTCCTAAAATGCCCCTCAGGGTGCGCTTAGTAGAAGATAATCTAATTGGTAATATATACTAGATTACCATGAAATAATATCACGCCTGTATAGGTGTAAAAGATATTTCCGGGATATAGGATTATCATGGTAAATAAATGACCGCATTTCTTGGTAATCATATTCATTCCAAAACATATGTCTATCCTAAATTACCATAAAATATTCCCGCCTAACATGAAATGGGCCATGATCATCCGCCGCCGACGTCCCTCGCCACTCGTCAGTCGGTCAACCCTGCCGTCCATAGTTGGTGGTCCTTCAGACAGACCGCCACCGATCGAATGTTCGCAGCCGGCTGGCAGTAGTTCGACTCCAGTCATCCGTAGTTCGTCACCGGCCGGCCCGCTGCCGATCGATCATTCATCGCCGGCCTCGCCGCCATCCATTGGCCTTTCTCCGGCCTCGCATTCGGTTGTACATACATATATTACCGGGAATGATTAAAATATACCAAGCACGTTAATTCAAGATTTCTTGGAATTAAATACCTGGTCATCCTATTTCCGGGAATACGAGAATTCCCGGTAATCTTCCATTGCGTGTACCAAGCGCAACCTCAAGCCTTTCTTCTCTAATTTTCCATTTTCTCTTTTCTGAGATTTTTGTTTTTCCCATTAAAACTTGTATTTCTCATTTTTTTCCTCTTAAAATCTCTAATTTTAATTGCCACTTCTCTTCTCTCTTTTCCTCTAAAAGTAAGTATGGATTCAAAAAATATGAATTTGAAAAGGATGAAGAAAAAAAAAGAAAGTGTTCGTTCAGTCAATTAAATTTATTAGAGGGGTATTTTTGGCATTAAAATATTTTATGGATGGAAAAGTTAACACCATTAGGGGTTTTGGGGTGAAATGCACGTTTTTTTGAATTTAGGAAGGTTTCCTGCTTTTTATGCAAAAGTGAAGGAGGTTTCCTGCATTTTAGCCTTCTCCTTTTATCATTGCTTGACCTAATTTCTTTTCTAAACCCATTTTCTTTTTAAGCCTATCTTTTTTATTGTTGCTTGTCCACTTTATTATTGCTTGTCCTAATTTCCAACTTCTTTATTATTTCCTCTTTTTTATTGATTGCCTTAGTTTCTGCCGTTACGTGACTGGAGATGTCGGAATCGGAAGAGAGGATTAAGGGGTTGGGAGTGGAAATAGGGGAATCTGGGAAATTGGACTCAAGATTACGAATTTGAAAGCGCGGATGTAGAAATTCGAAACAAAGATACAGAAATCGGAGGAATTGAATTGGAAATGAAGAATCTGAAAAAGGAGATGCAGATTTTCGGAAATGAGATTGGGGAGGGAAAAAATGAAGAATTGGAACAGAAGCACCGAGGAATAAGGAGCGAACCATAGCCATCGTGAGAGCAAATCATATGGATAATTTTCTAAACTGGTTTTCTTTTTTAACTCGTTTTTTTTATTGTTGCTTCTTCTCTTTATTATTACTTGTCCTAGTCTCCGAGTTCTTTATTATTCCATCTTTTTTATTGATTGGCCTAATTTCGGCTGTTATGTGAGTGGAGATGTCGGAATGGGAAGAGATGATTGAGGGATTGGGAGCCATGATTGGGAAATCATGGGGATTGGGAGCGATGATTGGGGAATCAGGGGAATTTGATCGAAGATTAGAAATTCAAAACAGAGATGCAGAAATTAAAAACAGAGAAATTAAAAACAGAGATGTAGAAATCAGAGGTATTGGATTGGAGATGAAGGATTTGAAAACGAGATATAGATTTTGGGAGATGAAATTGGGGAGGAAAAAAATGGAGAATTGAAACAGAAGCACCGAGGAATAAGATAGCCAAATTGAGAGGAAATCATATGGATAATTTTTTTTGAGAAGACAACCATACATGTATTTGATTAAAAGGAACGAGGATAAATCTGGATATTTTGCAAACATGTCCTAACCATAATACACACAATCTATTTTGGACTTGAAACATCTGTATTTTGTAAGTATTGGGTATTTTCATAATTTTGAAAATATGTGGCTTTAAAAATACGTCATCTCTCCAAACGGGGCCCGTAAAATTTCCCCCCTTAATTTAGACATGAATTAAAGCAATACAATTACTTTAAAATGAGGTTTTGACAAGAAATTCGAATTAAATACCTGGATGGAAAAAGAAGTTGAACAACGTTGCTTTGGTGCACATCCTGACAAATCTTTGCCCCAAACAGAGAGCAAAGGAGAAGAAGAAATGCAAAGAGAATTATTTGTTGGGTTTAAAAATGAGTGAGAGTTCTTGGTTTTTGCAGTGAAATTAGAAGCAAGTGATGTGGGAGGATAATGAGAAGGAGAGCAGCATTTTGATTGAAAATAGAATGTTGAGAGAGCCATTAATGAAGAAGGGGCAAAAGGATTCTTTGTTGTTTTCAGAAAGACATGTGGATGCATTATATATAGTTTCATTCTCCATGTGGATGCAAATCCCAAGGTTATTGGGTAAAATAAATGCTTTGAACAAAAATGCTATCCTACAACTTAATTACCCTAGTGTTCATCTCGACAGAAAATGATTATAAATAAGTCCTATAAAAAATATTGCATTTATTCATAGTATTAAAAAAAAGTTACGTACTATGACAACTAATTCAAGACAGGGATGGGAAGCAAGGTTTAAATATTTATAACTGCAACCGTTGATAATTTCAGGGGCATAAATCTAACTTTTTATCTAAATGGCATGATAATTCTATAACCGTAGCTCCCAAATAACCCTAAAGATGAAGAAAACACGAAATAATAGAGATCCACATAATTAACAGTAAAATTACTAATACACCTACAATTATTATCTTAAATTTTTTATTAGATTTATGGTAGGTAATGTACTTTAATAAATTGATGAGGGGTGAGTGTAAAATTACAAGAAAGGGAGGGTAATTGCAAATTTGACGCAATAATTGCTTCTCATGAGCTCAGGATGTTGGGAATAATTTTGCCAGGAATTACTCCTAACTATATACAACCTCCACTTTGGCTCCCTCAACTTTAAGTTACTCCTAAATGTACTTCATTTAAATATTTAAATAAAATAAAAAAGATAGAAAATGATATATTTTTTAATTAGATATTTAAATAAAAGACATTTTAAAAATAAATTAAAGTTATTGGAACAAAGTGCAAGTTCTATATAGTTTTGAGGTATTTTCTATTATTGGGACAAAAATTAGAGATATTTCCTGCAAATTAGCCATACATCGAAATGATAATAGCAGGCCCTTCTTCCAATGAACCTTTGATTGCTGAATGGAACTTATTGCTAAAATGCGATAGTCAAAATAATCCATTTATAGTATTCAAAACACATCCATATGGGGAAAAAATTAGAGTTATAAATTTTTTTATATATACAAAAACCATTTGAGCCCTATAAGTTATAATTTATCAATTTTCATTGTAAGACCATAAGTTATTTTTGGTGGAAGAACATCGAGTCCCATAAAAATCTTGCCAAAAACAGTGCTTGATATTGGATTGAATAATTAGTCAAATAACATGTTTCATATTTGAAAATCATTCAGTTTACCAAATCATTTTTCCATGTTTAAAATGCAAAGATTAATAGTTATTAAAAAAAAGTCTACAGCGATTATGATAATTAAATTTATTAAGCAGATAAAAAGGGGTTTGCTCCAGTTCTCCAAGAGACTAAAATGAATAACTTAAGAGATTTGGAGCCCTTATTTAGAAATATAATGAGTTGTTTGTCTATTTTAATTACTTTCTTTATTTGGGAACCGATCCGAAAGCCCTGATCTATCTATATGCATACAACACATCACCCACCCGCACGCTGGGGATTGAACCCCGCACTTTCCCCAAAAAGAAAAGTGTCATAACAACTAAGCTATTACTTATTGGTTTGTCTTATTTAAAACTAAGGAAGATTTGAGGGTTCAAGACTAGGAAGCACCACATGGCCAAAGAATAAGGAGGAAATTTTGGTATACCTAGGTTTACTTAGAATAAATACACACACATAAATATATAAATGGAAAAATGTTTCTAGCAACTAAAAACAATTTATTTTAAACCTCTTCAACCTGTTTGTGTATTTTTTTTTATATAAAACACAAAACAAAGTCAAAGTCTCTAAACAATAATGAAGGAAAATAATTGTTTTGTTTGAAAGAATGTGAGCTAAAAGAGCATATCCTATAGAGCTACAGATCGTAAGCAAACCAATATTATAATCTCGATAATTTTGGGTCATATAGTTCGGATTCTATTTTATTTTCTAACCTAATCAATTAGCATAATTTTTGTTTCTTCTCAAAGGAATTATTATCAAGTATATTTTTTGTTCCAATGAAAATTGTAATTCATAAGAAGGGATTTAAACAAAGAGAAAAGTCGGTATCCTTCGACATAAAAGAGTTTATTCCTTTACTTATTTCGGTCTAAACACACAGCATATGTAACAACCCAGATGACTTTTTTTTATTCCTTTGGGTTTTTTTTTTCTTTTATTGGGTAAACTGTTGCTGGGAGATGCCTTTGGGTTAATTATAGTGATTATGAAATTTTTTTTATATTTGGTAAACTAGAAATGTTAATCTTTCACCAAACACATAGCATATGCACAAGGTTGACCATTTTTTTAAAATTATTTCTTACTTGCCTTTTCTTTTCTTGGGTTAATGATTGTTGGGTAATGCGTCTTCGGATTTTTTATAGAGCTTTTAACAATCTGTGAAAATAAAATACAACGTGGTTGCATTTGTTATCCAATAGAAACAGAGTCATTGTTTGGAAGCAACCATTCGGCATCTTTGATGATTGATGCCTTTCACTCTCTGTCTTCGCGGAATCTTTTTGTTGTTTTCCAGAGCCTTTCTTTGCAAAGGAAAAAAATTGTTTTATTACCATATAATATTTTTAATTTATGTCACATTTAATAACACTAGTAAATTCAAATTAGGCCAACTTCCTAATTCAAACTATCCAAACTAGATTTTTGACACGTGTGCACGTGGTGTCATTTATAAGATGTAAAAATAAATTAAAAAAGATGTGTTTTTAATTAAAATATTCTTTACTTTGTCACTTTGACTTGTTATTAATTTATCATTTAAAAGATTTAGGGAGTTTGTTATGAACTTAGGAAAAATAGGTTTAGGCCCAAAAGCCGTAAGCTTTAATCTCAGAGCAAAAGACTAGTCAAAAACTCCAAATACTTAATGATTCCTTTGTTTTAGCCCTTGCAGTACATTAATTAATTAATGTGTTATGTCAATATTACCATTTCAGAGAAGATACTATATTTATCTTTAAAAATACTTATATTTATATTAAAATACTACATTTAACCTAAAGTGTTACATCTATTTATAAGTACTTTATAAGATAAATATAGTCGTTATAAGATAAATATATTACTTTAAATGGTAAATGTAGCGGTTTATGTAAAATGATAGTATTAGCATAACACATTAATCATGTATTGTAAAGACTAAAGCAAAGGAATCTTCATAGGTATGGAGTTTTTGACAAGATTTTTTTGGCCCAGATACTGAATGCTGTTGCTTTTCAGCCAAACTTTTCTAAAGATTTAATGGGAGTGCAAAACAAAAAATGGGCACATAAAATAAAATGGAATGGAGGTAGTATTTAGTAAAGAAATAATAAAATAGTTACTTATTCTTAAATTCAGACCATATTTATTAAACTTTAAATATTTAGTCAAATATTGTTATAATAATATATCTTGGGTAACATGCACTGGCCAGTTCATCGAGTGCCCCAGCCCCAATAAATTCATTTTAGAAAGTAAATAAAATGTGAAAATAAACCCTCTTTTTAAATTCTAATCAATGATCTCTCCTGTCACAATCATTAATCCACCAGCACTGTTTTTTAATCTATTTTTCAGAATCTTGAGTTTTAAAAAAAAAAAATCAGGCACTTCACGGATCAAAACTTTCGTATTGGAGAGGAAATTGATACCAACTGAGCTAATTACATTTGGTTTAGAATCTAAAGTTGGTTAGGTGATGTTTGAGTTTGTGCATTAAATATCGATATATAAACAAAAGCAAAATTTGACAACAAAACTTCATCTTAAGTTTTGGAATCTACTATATGAGATCATTTTCTTCAATTAGGTTATACTAAGGCCGGACTAAGCATTTTTCTAAGCAATGAACAATAACTCAGTTGGTATGGACGCACTTCCTGAAAGGGGAGAGTGTAAAGTACAAACCCAAGAATCCCAAGAGGGGAAATGACCATAAATTAATGCTTTTCGGGCAAATTCATGGGTCCTATGAGAGTGTGTGTGATGTGTGGTGTGTGTATATGTGTTGTGTGCATAGGTTAAGGCTTACGGAACCGGAGCCGAAAAAAGTATATTTTTCTAATCTCAGCAATTATAATGCAAACCAAAAGGTTTGACTCGAGCGACGTAGACACTTCCCTACAAGGTGGGAGGTCTTATGTTCAAATCCATACACTTGCTTGCAGTGAAGAGGAAGTGGCAATAAATTAACGCTTTTGGGGTAAATTCATGTGTTGTATAGGGGTGTGTGTGATGTGTATAAGTTAGGGCTTACTGGCCAATGCCAAGAAAAAAGAGCATTTTTTAATCTCAACTATTATAATGCAAACTAAGATTTAACTCGAGCGACGAAGACACTCACCCAAAATGGAAGGCCTTGGGTTCGAATCCCCCCACCTGCTTATGAGAAGGGTGAATTTTGCCTAAATATGTGGAGCAATTTTCCAAGCGGTATATAAAACAAAATTCTTAATATTTTGTACTCAGGGCAATTTTTCTTATTTTAAAATAGCATTCTATCTCTCAAGAAAAACCTCATCTTTCCAAATAAATATTTCTCTCCTCCTCCCTTCTCCCTTCCAAACAAAATAAATCATTTTTCCACCAATGTTTATAATTTTCAAATATGTATTTTCTTATATAAATTTCAAATATGTATTTTCTTATAAAAATAGTAAATTTATTTGTTTTGAAATCCACATTGAACGTGGATCTGGCACATGCGAAATGAGCATGGTTATGTTATGATAGAATCCTCATTTGATAAAAAAAATATATAGAAATGGGTTATGCACCTTTACGGTGTAATGCATGCATGGGCATTTGAGTTTTCAAAAGAAGAAATACTGGACTCAAAAATAGGAGCTAGTTTCTTCTTTTAATCTCAACCGTCCATGTATTATACCCTGGACGGTGGATAACCAGTTTCTACCTTTTTGCAGCAAATGGAGATTATATTGGAACTTTACTCATGCATGCAGAATACTACTTAACTAAAGGTTATCCTATTTTTAAGCCTTTTTAATCATTATTAATCTAGGAAATATTCTACAATGTGCTAGCCATATATGCCTGTGCTATGGATAAAACCAGGAGAAGATGCAATTACACGGACAATTGCTTACGACCAATCACGCAATAATAACCACGCAATAAACAACGAAAGACAATAAAACGATATTAAAGCGAGAATAAGAGAATCACAAAACAAGCGGCAAAGGGATTTGTTAATAAGGTTTACCCACCGTATGGCTGGTCCTCCGCAGAGTAGAATCTGTAAACGTCTACTAGATCTTAAATCAAGTATTACACCAAGCAACCCTAGGAGATTTCTCTCGAATTTCTCTAGATCTTAGCCGTCACCCTCTTTCTACACAATAGTCTCTCAAATTGGCCATACATATAATATAGGAGAGATCCCTATATATAGGCAAACTCTAATCCTATTTAAAATAAGAGATAAACCAAAATCTGAAATATTCAGTTTGCACAGAAAACCCTTCGACAGACGTCTGATCAAGACTTAGTCAGACGTCTACCTATTCTTTTTTAGGCTTCAACTCCTTAGGCAGATATCTGCACTTACTTGTTCAGACGTCTGCCGATTCTCTGGATTGGGCTTCAACTTCTCTAAACGTCTACCCCAGACGTCTGTCTATGCTCTGTATTTTGGTTAATACTTTACAGACGTCTGCATTTTGGCCTTAAGACGTCTGGCGTTGCTCAGGATTTCTGACATGAGTCTCGTGCATGTCCAGATGTTTGCACCTACTGCTTCAGACGCCTGAGGAAGAATTTTCCACAATTCAACAATCACCCGCTTGAAGAATTCTTCCATCTTAATTCCCATCCTAATAGACTTCACACAATTCCGCTCTACTCTTTCCTCATCAAATTTTCATGGAAAGGTTCACCAATTTGCAACAGAGATCCAGCTTATCTCTGTGTACGACTTTGGTGAACATATCTGCAGGATTCTTTTCTCCCGCGATCTTCTGTAATGTTAACTCCCTATTTTCCAACGCTATGCATATGAAGTGGTACCACATCTTGATATGCTTCGTCCGAGAGTGATATGGCGCATTCTTGGCCAAATGTATCATACTTTGGCTGTCGCTCCACAAGGTATTGAAGTCTTATTTCTTCCATAATTCTTCAAGTAGCCATTGCAACCATATCATCTCCTTACTGGCTTTCGTGATGGCCTCGTATTCAGCCTCCATCATTGACAATGCCACTACATTTTTGAACCGAGACACTTAACCCACCGATGTTCCCCCAACTGTGAATACATTCTCCGTTGTGCTCTTCTCACTATCTCGATCACCCGAGTAGTCCGCATCAACATAACCTTACAGCTTTAGAGAGTCACCTCCGAAACATAAGCAATAACTGGACGTTCCCCTGAGGTATCTCAATATTTACTTCACCGCATTCTGATGTTCCTTCTCCGGGTTTTGTATGTACATGCTCACAACTCCTATTACATGTGCAATATCTGGTCTTTTTCTTACCATTGAATACATCAAATTCCCCGCTGCAGATGCATAAGGCACTCTTACCATCTTATCTTTCTGCTTTTGAGTTGTCGGGCACAACTCCTTATTGAGTTTGAAGTGTTACGTTAAAGACGTACTCACTGGCTTTGAACCGCTTCATAACCTTTTTCACGTAGTCCTTTTGCGATAACCACAACTTTCGTTGCTTCCTATCTCTTACGATCTTCATGCCCAGAATTTGCTTGGCCGCTCCCAAATTCTTCTTGGAGAATTTTTCAGCCATCATCTTCTTCAGACTTTAAATTTTCTCGAAATTCAGACCCGCTACCAACATGTCATCTATGTAAAGTGACAAAATAATGTAGTCGCCATCCTTAAAATTCTGAACGTACACACAGTGATCTGATTCACAGCGCACAAATCCTAACTCTAACATGAACTGATCGAACTTGAGACACCTATTCTTAGGAGCTTTCTTGGGGCTATACAAGTTTTTTCGCAGTCTACATACCATATTCTCTTTCCCCTTCATCTCATATCCCGGTGGCTGCATCATATAGATCTCCTCCTCAAATCTCTATGAAGGAATGCCGTTTTCACATCTAGCTACTCTAAGTGCAAATCCTCCATCGCCACGATAATGAGAATCACTCAAATTGATGTCATCTTCACCACTGGAGAAAATATCTCTTGATGGTCAATCCCATGATGTTGTGCGTATCCCTTGATTACCAAGCGAGCCTTGTACCGCTTTACACCATCAGCCTCATCTTTTATCCTGTACACGCACCTATTCAGCAACGCTTTTCTACCCTTGGATTGCTTCACTAGATCCAACGTACAGTTCTTCTTCAAAGAATCCATCTCCTCGTTCATAACTTGCTCCCACTGCTTTCTAGCACCATCGCTTGTTGCTTCTGCAAGGGAATCAGGCTCTCCCGAATCTGTATACAAAATGAAGTCGATAACAAGTCTTTAAGGTAGCCTCCTCTCTCGTGTAGATCTCCTCAAAACCGGTACATCCGGTTGCTGAACTTGGTCTTGAACCTGATCCTGCACTGCCGTGCTCGTCTCCTCCAGATTCTGATCTCCACTTGTAAGTACCTGATTGCTCTTTTAAGTTCTACCTAACTCGACGAACTCTAACACTGCACCATCCTTGACTTACTTTTCTTCTTTGTACAAGTGTTGCTCATCAAAGATGATGTTCCATCTTTGTATTACCTTCTTACTTGTGTAATCCCACAGCCAATATCCGAATTCATCTCCACCATACTCGATGAAAGAATACTTCATAGACTTAGAGTCGAGCTTACTCTTTTCCGTCTTATCAATCAAAGCATACACAATGCAACCAAATACTTTGATGTGTGAGTAATTAACCGGTTTACCTGGCTAAATTTCTTCCGGATACCTCCATCGAGTGCATTTGTTGGGTTTCTGTTGATCGGATACACAGCAGTATCGACAGCTGCTTCCCACAGGAATTTTGGCACATCCGCATCCAAGGTCATGCTCCGCACCAGCTTTAGGATTGTTCTGTTCATTCTTTCAGCAGTACCGTTCTGTTGCGGCATCATCGGTATCGTCTTCAACCAATGAATACCTTTCTGCGCGCAAATCGCAACGAACTCTTATGTGTAATATTCCCCGCCATTGTCAGACTTCATGCGCTTAACCTTCATCCTCGTCTGGTTCTCCACCTGCGCAATCCAGTGTTTAAAGAGACCAAACATATCGGACTTCTTCTTCATCGCATAAAACCAGGTCTTCCAGCTTATATCATCTATGAAAGTTACGAAGTACCAGTTTCCTCCATAAGACTCCACCGAGTTCGGTCCCCATACATCCGTACGAACCATTTCTAGCTCCTTGGTCTTCCTAGCAACGCCTTCAATTTGAAATCTGAGTGCGCTTTACTTCCCACAAACGCAACTCTTGCAAAGTCCCAACTCCACCTTTTTCAGTCCAGAAAGAAGCCCCCTACTCTGAAGAATCTTCATATTTTTCTCGCTGAGGTGCCATGATCACTTGTGCCATAACGAAGACTCAGAATTTACTTCCGAACTTGCCGCTAATGCAATTGAACCTCCACTGCTCCCATTGAATGAGTACAATAAACCGTTCAATTTTCCCCTTGCGACCACCAACGCTCCTTTGGAAATCTTCCACCGAGAATTCCCAAACACCGTCATATAACCTTCGTTGTCTAACTAACTTATAGAAATTAGGCTTTTCTTCAGATCTGGAATATGTATCGCGTTCTTCAGCTTGATCTGACCTCCTCCTAACGGTTGTAGTATGATCGTCTCTTTTCCAATGATCTTGCACGGTTGACCTTTTCCTACCGTCACATATCCAAGGTCCTCTTGAATATACTCGCTAAAATGGCGCCCACCTGAAATGTAATGAAAGGATGCCTCCAAATTTAGGAACCATGTATCCGTATTTGTGCTGTCGTCCGCCGATAGACAAAGCCTTTGTTCCCCTTGTTCATGTATAGACACCACATTGGCTTCCTTTTCATCTACCTTCCCATCTGAATCTTTCTTCAAGATTCTACATTCACTTTTTGTGTGAACCTTATTTCCATTGTTCCAACAACTGCCTTGGATCTTCTCATTCAATTTTCCTCGGCTCTTTGACTTGCCCATCTTCCCTTTTCCCTTTCTATTGTTCTGCCACGATTCTCCATTGAAAGTGCAGAAGTTCCCGAACTCCTTGTCACGCCCCGCTTCCCGGTGTACGGCGAAGGGGACGCGACAAGGCCGCTACGTATTTACTCTGAAGTAATTACGTTAAGCGTATCTAAGCAATATAAAAGAAATGTACACAAGAGACAAATGAAATGAAACAACAACCTTATTTATTAACTTTCTTTTGTACAATGCATGGAAAAGTAAATATATCTGAATGAAAGTAATGCCTAAACAGTGGCATAACAGAAATGAAAAGTTCTATAATAAAATGTGTACAATGAATCTAAAGCTCTGGGTTGTAGGCTAGCTGATCCAAGTCCTCACTGGTGGGCTCGATCTCCTGAAGATCCGAATCACCAGACAACATTCCAAAAAAGAAAGAGAAGAAATGCCGTCAGCGAACAATCGCTCGGTAAGTCCCAAAGATAAGGGAGAAGTAGAATAGAGAGAGAGAGAGTAGTTTTTAAAGTTGTATTATATTGTTATATTGTTGTATTTAGTGTTAACGCTGTTGTTTGTAGTTTGGTACAGAAAGATGCCAGTGTATATGAGAGGAGTCTCTATATGCCAGAGACTAAAGGAAAATGGAAGTACAAGGCTCCGTTAGAAAGTCCGGAACAACGGCGTTGTATTCAGGTTAGGTGTCTTAAATCTTGCAGTCTCGTGCCACTTCTAACACTTTCCATACCAATCTACCCCTTAAACCCCGTGATGTCTTGTTTGTATTGTTTGTATTGTATTGCAACTTGTATTGTCTTGTAATATAAATTGTATAATTGGATGAAGTGCCGAAACCATGATATCAGTAAATGAATGTAACTGGAGAATCATGTAAATATAACTGGAGAATCATGTAAATGGAAGTATATCCATTGTTCGGTTCAGTCAATATAGATTGAATATATTGAATATATGGATTCATGAATTCATGTTAAATTGTAGTATTGTAGATTGTACTTGAATCATATTCAAGTCAGATTATTATAATGAGACTCAGTCTGAGTCAGAACAATTAGAAAAGAAATTGAAGTCCTGAATTAGGTTTTGATGTTATCGGTAACCACTGCACATGGACGGCAGGATTTGTGTCTTTTTCAAAGACGATTACCGTGTTGATAATACCATTTGTTAAGTTGTCTACCTTAAATAGGCAAGCACACACTTCTCCGGCTCCCTGAGGCTCAAGAGATTGATCCCGCTTAAACCTATGTTTACTAGGTTTCTTAGGGTAATTTATAGAACTTGAGGGGGTTTTATGTACAAATAATAATTGTATAATTTTCAAAATACACTTCAAGTAATTAATTATTGTCTTTACAGTTTCAAAGATGTATATTTTATATTTGTGATATTTCTAGTGAAAATAACATAATTTCATAATATAGGGTATTTAATTGTAATATTGAACTTGTATGCAATTTCATGGTATTTTCATGTAAGGTGATTCTTGTGATTTAGAAAGGTTGGAATATTTATAATATATCAAAAACAGATATTTTGATGACACACACACACACACACACATATAAATAATTTTATTTTATTATTTTCTAGAAATCTCATTTTCTTAAGATATTTGTATTTTAAATCTTTCGAGACCGAATACTCCTTGCAGAGGTCTGCATCTCGCACTACTAAGCCTGAGGATGTGTGATAATCCGCACCATCCCGATCGGGGTCCCCAAAATGGGTTGCAACGGCTCTTTGCAAAGATTTGTGTAAAATACATAATCTTGTAGAAAATGGTTTTAATAGTAAATGGTATTTATATGTAAAGTTTCTGTAAATTCCCGGTTTCGTCAATAAAATTTTTTTCTAAATTTTTTCCAAATCCCCTGTATATTTTCTTTTTCCAGTTATTTTTGGGAGGAATTTAGAATCCTTGTGTTTACTTTAATTCTCAAAATTTAAATTTTCCTAAACATTTAAACTAAAAAAGCCCAGAAGAAAAATAAAAACTAACTAAATAAACAAACCCATTCCCAGCCCACACCAAACCTGGCCCCATACCTCATACCCGACCCCAACACCTTTCTTCCTCACTCATTTTCTTTCCCGCTCCTTTCTTTTCCCTACGTGCCCCACGTCGTCGCCGCACACCCTACGCCCCCACCTTGTCTCTCTAACTCTCTCCCCCTCATTCTCGTTCTCCCTCTCTCCTTCCCCATATATTCCTGCTCCCTCTCTCGGCCCACGCCCACGCCCACGACCGCACTCGCCCCATCGCCGTAGCTACCACACCGGCATCACCCTCGTCATTCCTCCCTCACTCCTCTCTCCAAAACACCCGAGCCGACCTCCTCCCCACCTCGCCTGCACGATCGAACCCTGCACCCAACCTTTCACCGAGCCTCCCATGCACACCCTCTCACCGTCGGCGATCTCCTCTTTCCTCACCAGAGAAACCCCGAGCCCACCTAACAGCAACTCCCTCCTCTTTCCTCGCCAGAAAAAAACCCCGAGTCCCCACCTCACTTATGCCCCCGACTCCATGCGAACCTCTTCCCTCCTCCTCGTCGCCGTCCCCTCTCGCCGCCGGCACCTCCCTCTGCATCACCCGAGCTTCGACGTTGCAGCCACTCGAGCTCCTCAACCATCCTCGACGCCAACAGAGCCATTCCCCGAGCAACTCCGACGACGAACCCAAACTCGAGCCGAGGCCGCGAATCCTAGCCGTGCCGTTCGTGGCGCGATCTTGCCGTTGCCGCTGCCGTGCGTCGTCAATGCGTCATCAGGCAAGTACACTACTTGCTTCATGCTAAATTGATCTATTACAATTCGAAATACTAATGAATTCCGTGTATACAATTCGTGCAAATTAATATGATGCAAGTGTTTGATGCAAAACCCGAATGAAAAACTCTCATTAAATTGATGGAAACTGATCACATAGGTTAGCCCGTATAGTAATGAACATCGTGTTATAATTTGGCTGAAAAATACAGTCGTTACTGACGTGATCGACCATCCCCATTTAAGCCCGTTAAAACTGAAATTTTTCCGCGTTTGAAACTTGTAAAAATCACAACTAATTGACTATAGATTGGAATGCTGCGTTCGAGGGCTCAAATCGTAGCCGAATCGACGACCTAGAACCCCATAAGAATTTTAAATTGTTTATATCCTGAAAAGATGATGGAAACTGGTTCAGAGTGCGGCTCTGGACTGCAGTCCAGAGCAGCACTGGCTGTTGATTCTCATATTGTAATGCTTACCCTCTACTGTTTGAACATGTTATATTGCGGAATCCTATACCATAGCGAAGATGAAACAGTTATCTAACTAATGAAAGTGATTTCATCGCTTTTCACCGTCGTTTACTATTTAAACTGTAATTTTAATGAACAGGACGTATAGTAGTCCCAAACAGGGACAGAACTTATACCCCATTGTTGTACAATACATAATTTCTGACGTAGAGGCGTGATTGAGAATCCGTCTGAGGCGTTGGAAACCAAATTGATAAACCTAAATTTTTTTCAACTATAGCATCGCCTAATTTGTTGGAGATAGTGCCCTCATAGTCAATTATTGGATCGCAGGTACGTGATTGCAATGATTGCGGAGGACCTATCCCGGTAGGACAGTCTTACTCGAGATGATAGTATGCTATCTGGTTTGCCTTTATCAGTCGTGTACATGTTCAGGTGACTGATTGCATGTTACACTTTGATAGAGCCCTTAGGATCTTGCTTTACTACCAACAGTATGATGGCGATCATATACGTGAGAGTTGGGTAGTTTATATGCATATCCTTAATTGTGGTCCCTAGTCGTGGGAGTTTCGAGACAGGGCATCGATACTCCGGAGTAGACTAGTGTGTACAGTCGAGACCCCGACGAGGGACGGTGGCCGGTCTCACAAGCCACTGGTGTCAGTTGGATCACCTAAGATGTATACAGGTGCTCATTGGGTTATGAGTACACCGGACAGGACTCGCCGGGAATCTGCTAGTTAGTACTATACCTATCGTCGGATAGCTGTTCCCTGGTGACATGTGTACAGGTTAGTTCATCGACCTGAGGTCGTCATTTGTCTCGTGTGAGTTCCCACTGTGCTTTGATTTCTACCCTACCACGGCTCAAAGGAGTCGTGCAAACAGGTAGCTTTTGGGTACAGTCCCGAGCTATATGGAGGCACGTGAGCGGATCGGCAGGGGATTCGTCTCTCCCGGTATTGGGGGCGAGGTCGTGCTGTGTCTAGGAGAGCCATTACACAAATCCATGGCCATGGTAGGAGATTTACTGGTAGGTACTCCAGTAGTATCTCAGGGTGTATTTGGGCTTCACTCCGACACGACTTATACTGCTATTGGGGGTCTGACGTTACTAGCCCCCTAGACAGATATGCGATACTCATTGACGAACGGACCGGACTGTATATACATTGTCACTGTAAGGCTCAGTAGGGTTTTCCGGATGAGTGCGCTCATCGGCATCCCTTGAGGTCAGTCCATGGGCAGCCGTTACGCATAGCTAGTGCCGCTGACGGTTTGTGGTTAAACCCACTGCCAGGGTACTGACGAGTCATTAGAGTCCCCCACAGACAGTTTCCCAAGTTCGGGCGAAACGTTGTAGATGCCGTATGGTTTTATGGCAGGGTTCGGAAAATGCACGTGCGTTTACGCACGTGTTATTTTTCGGGCAGATAATACTGGTCGGCTTTGGTTTAAGCCGGATCCGAGTATTATATTGAGTAGGTATAATATCTTTGTCTCAGTTGCATTTGTATTCGGTCGTAATACAAATGCGGGTATATTTATACAGTTTCGGGGTTATCCTGAAAGTCGTTTCAGGATCACTTTTGGAAGTTGCCAGTTTCCAGTTTTCTATCAGCCGTCCTTTAACATTCGGTTAAAGACGGATTTATCTTTTTTGGATGAGAGTGAGTCATGCTTCTAGAAGATTCTAGAAGGTTCTAGATTGGGTGAGGTGTCGTGTGACTCATGCTTTGTAATCAACCATTTCTTGTTATGCTTAAGATCTTTTTGCAAGATATTTAGTTTGTGTTCATATTATGATAAGGATGTTTGGTTATGGTTACCTCCTTATCTTCTCCTACACTCACCCTCCTCCTTTATATATATTTAGCCTCCTCTCTCTCTCTCATTCCTACACTTGATTCATTTGAAAAGGTTATGATAGATATTTATCGGTGTATGGAATTTCACAGTCCATTTCATTCCATCACCCGATTTCCACGGCAACTTCATTAACCGATCGTCCACGGATTTGGACGAAGTGAGACAAAGTCATCTACTCATTCTCTACATCAATCTTGGTCGTCTCTTTTAGCAAACTTGACGATCGAGTTGCCTCGAGTCAGAGGCGGGAGCCCGTTTAAAGAACCGATCATGTAGTGCCACCTCGACGGAGGAGATCGGAGATCGACGAGATCGGAGCAGCCGCAACGGAGCGTGGGATAATGGTTGAAGAACGAAGGACTCGGATCGTTCGGTATAACCATTCTACACTCTTTACAGTTTGTTAGTTTAGCAATAATGGCAGATCCGGGTTAAAGTATACGATAGCGCCAGTTAAAAAGTTTTTGTTCCGCATTTGGCGTCTGTAGACGGCCGGGGCGCTAGCGTAGACTTATAGTGGTATCAGAGCCTAACCATTTTGCTATACTAACTTGTGCTAACGCGTTTAAAACATCGATCGAACCGGAAATCGAAAACTACAAAATCCATGCCCGACAGTTTCTGTTGATTTTAAACGGTCTGATAAAATTATTCTACACATCTCAGAATACTGTGCAGGCTTTTCTAAGAACCACGGCAAAATTTGGGCACGTGAACCCACCAAAGCGCCGCGGAAACGCGGTCAAACCCATGGTTTGACCGCGCTTCCGCGGCCATGTGGTGAGCTCGTGCTCCCAAATTTTTCCAGTGGCTTCTCTGTGGGATTTTGGGGTTTTTGGAATATATAGTTTTGGCCCAGATTTTGTTACTGTTCACCAGTAAGCTGTGGGGCCCACTTTTTGAAATTTGGTCTTTGGTCGATCGAAATTTAAACACGTTAGTTTACAGTGCTTACATTATATCTCCGACCGGGAATGTCATTTGATCGGTAAACCGCGTCTGATTGCTATAGTTCTTTTAGACGGGTTTGCGAACGTGACATTCGCGTTGATGTTCTGTGTTGTGCTGTGATGTTGCGGATTTGTCGTGGTGGATAGCAGTGTGCAATGGTAGTACAGTTTGTGTTCATTTGTACATTTGATATTGCTGGGCGAGCGTCCAACTTGTGGACAGCCGTCACTACCTGTTGTATAATATTCTTTTGGGGCACGACCAGGTTGCGGTCGATGTACCTATTGTACTATTTTTCATTACTGTACTAGGTTCTGCCCCGCGACGGAGTGCACGGATAGCCGGGTTCGGGAGGGCAACGGGTCCGCATCTCATGGCTTTGAGAGGCAGAGGGGTCCCACTTCAGAATTGGCAGACTATTCTCCGCACTCGTAGGGGGTACAAGTTGACCCAAGGAGGGGTGCCCAAGCTTACCGGATTCCGTGGAGTGCCGGGTGTTCCATTCACCATGCTGTGGGGACTACCTCGCTTCAGGTTTTGGCGGGTAACTTGCCGCACCCGTAGGGGTCTAGGTTTCATTGCACAGGCTATCCACACGACAGGGGAACGTCGAGTTTCAGCAGCGGCTCTGTGAAACTCGGGGATCCCAGATATCTGTATTGTTCTGTGATGCTTATTACTTTTCTGTAATGTTGCATATTATCACGCCTGGAGCGATTATGTATATTGGTTTATATACTATTAGATGTTGTATATGTTTTACACCCGCGCTAGTCCAGTCCCCGCTCTGTCGTTAGTTAAGTAACCTAACGGGTGATGACGGGACCCAGTGACGAATGCGGATGGCATATACGTACATTTTTGTTTTCGTTCTTTTCTGGTGTGATTAAATGATGGGACTGTGTTGATTCTGATCAACGCAAAGTAAAAACAAACCTGTATACAGTTGTTGGAACAATTTAAAAAGTGTTATTGCAAAGACGTTTCCTTTTGTTATGCATAGAGGTATTCAGTGGAATATCCTGCACCTCATTCGACGGGGCAAGGGCCGATATCCCTTCACCGGGACTAACCCCTTGGGCAGAAGTTTGCGTCAGAGTAATAACTTCACTATAGTCGATTACAAGTTGCTTTGCATAGCGGTATTCAGTGGAATATCCTGCACCTCATTCCACGAGGAAAGAGCCGAGATCCCTTTACCGGGAGTGACCTCTTTAGCAAAAGGTTTTCGCCACTATATTTTAAAAAGCTATCAGGTTCCTTCAGCGATATCAAGTTCACTACGCTAAAGGTTTTTCGCCAAAAACCAGTCGTAGCCCTCCGTCACTTCTTTTGGGTATTCAGTAGTATTCAAGCTACGTATTTTGACCAACGCCAAGGCATAGTGTTTGGTAGCTGCTGGGTATTCAATTGTTGCATAGATAGATGAGTTAGTTTGGGACAGTCGTTCTGCCATTTTGGCCAACGTCAAGGGCATGTGCGGGTGGGTTCAAATTGACAAGATAGTGACGGGTAGAACTTGGCATGTGACTTATGACATTTTGACCAACGCCAAGGTTATAAGAGCATGGGGCAAAAACTATATCGGGAGTTTCTAAAGAAACTGAAACTTGCCAAGTATGCGCATACCTTCTGGAGTATGAGTAACGTGGATGCATTCCATCACGTTATCATGCGATGAGAGTTGGATCCCGATTCCCACTGATGAGTTGGTTTACTCTTCGGGTGATCCCGATTGATTCTTCTTTAGGTTTGGAGGAGAATTTGACAGGACAGTGGGAGGTTTCCGGATTAGATAAAATGATGACCATTCCGATCTAGGTTAGAGTGCACGCAGAGTGTTTCTTTTCTCTCTCTCTCTTTGGCAGCGACCTTTGACCGACCCTAGACTATGACTCAGTGACCAGGTTGACCGAACCTTCTTAAAATACTGGCTTTTGGATTGTCTGAGTTGCATAAGTTATTGCCACTCCTTCTTTTACCCTTTGAATTTCTCAGAACACCCGTATACTGCGGATATCCACTTCCATTGGATAGATCCATCGTATGGTTATATACGAACTCGAAGGGACTTCTTCGGGGATGGATCCAGGTTCAGGAGAAATAGAATTGGTTTATTCAGTTGTCTTTTATTATCACCTTCTCTCAGGTTGCGAGAGCTCCTTGGTTTAGGAGAGTACACCTATTACGCCTATTGGATAGTCTTATTCCAAACCATAGGCTGGTGCCGAAAGGTAGGTGTTTCCTGATTTAAAATCAGGAAAGCTTCTGGGAAAAGCTTCAGAAGAGGGTCACGTGCTTACACGTGACCAGCAGTCACGTGTTGGCACGTGACACCTAAAAAGCATCATCAAGTCGAGTTCAGTCTCCTGACTACGCTGAAGAAAATGGGCTTCAGAAAGAGTCACGTGCTCCCATGTGACCAGGGTCACGTGGCGACACGTGACATTTAAATGCAAGCGTCGAAGACACACAAGTTCTCTGATCAAGTCAAGAAAAAGGCTTCAGAAGAGGTCACGTGTTCCCACGTGACCAGGGTCACGTGTTGGCACGTGACGTTCAAAGCAGCAGACTCGCTCTCCAATTGAACCAAGGAAAAAGGCGCCAAACAAGGGTCACGTGCTCACACGTGACCAGGGGTCACGTGGTAGCACGTGACGGCTAAGCAGCAGAAGAAGGCAGAGTCCAAAAGAAGAAAAAGGCTCGTTCCAAGAGAGTCACGTGTCCACACGTGACCATGGGTCACGTGGTCACACGTGACCGGCTTTCAAAGCCCATGTAGACGGCAGAATTAAATTCTGAAGGAAATTTGAATCCTTCCAAAGGAAAGTGAGTATCTGGGACCAATCAAATTAAAGATCCAGAGATGATTAAATATCATCTATCTATGGAAAATCTCGGGTTTGGAAAGATTTCCCCCTTAAATCTAACCAAAATAACAAAGGAGAATCTCTGGATTTAAAATCCAATGGTGAATAAAATTCACCCAATAATCCAAAGGTCCAAAACGAATGATGGATGCAAATCAAATCTCTCAGTGAAGATTCATCAAAAACTAATTTATTCGGCTGCCTCTCCTATAAATAGGAGCCAAGAGATACAAAAGAGAGACAGGCGCAGAGAAAGAAAAAAGGAGAAAAGCTTTGATACTTGGAAAAGACTTGGATCTTCTGCAAAAACCCTAGGTAAGAAAGGGAAGGCCTTTTGAAAAGAGGGGGAATTTAATTCCCAACAGAGTTTAACTCTGATACATAAAACAGAAGAGCACATTTCTTCTCTCTTTGATAGAGGATCTGCAAAGTGCACATCTCCCTTTTAGGTTGAGAATTTAATTCTCAATGGGTTGAGATCCTGCCATGCAGATCCAAAACATAGAGAGAGAATGCAAGCATGAGAATTTAATTCTCGCAGAACTATAGGAATTCAATTCCTTTAAAAATAAAATTAGGGCTTGACCCTGTATCATGGGAATTTAATTCCTTCGAAACAAAAGAAACAGGGTTGAACCCTAATTAAGAATGTGGTTCTGTGGAAATAACAGGAATTTAATTCCCTTAATTATAATTCTTTAAAATGGGAAGTATAATTCCTTGAAAGCTTTTATTAAGGGTTGAACCCTCTTCAGTTCTCCACATAAACGAGGAATTTAATTCCTACAGAAAATTCAGAGTTTAACTCTACAAGTCTTCAAAAGGAAATAGGAATTTAATTCCTCTGAAATTTAAAAGTTCGAGGAATTTAATTCCTGAAAGAAACAGATCCTCTAAAAACTACATAGAGGTAGGGTCACGTGCTGCCACGTGACCCCCCCCAAAGCCCTACAGAAAGACCCTTTGAGACAGCACTCCACGTGATCCACGTGACTCTCAGCAGAAACCTTAACATATAAGCATTTGAATGCCCGTCACGTGATGGCACGTGACGCCTTGAAGGAGATGATAATTTCAGCAGAACAAAAGAAGGGAGGATGCTCTCACGTGCTGCCACGTGACCCTTCCTGCCATAGTGTTTAACACTAAATTTAAAACTCTTGAACCCAGTGTTAAAACACTGTCGGGCCTTAGCATTCAATGCTGATTAAAAAAGCCTTATTGGCAGGGTTCAACACTGATCTGTTTTAGTGTTTAACACTAATTGGAAAAAGCCTTATTGCTGGTGTTTAACACCAATTATCTCTTAGTGTTGAACACTAACTTAACAACCTTATTCCCAGTGTTCAACACTGATTGCTCTGAAGTGTTTAACACTAGGCTTTGGTCTAATTGGCTAAAGGGATAGAGGTAAACATTCTCCCTCAATGGACCAACAAAGAGTCAATATTCCAGACCTGACTGGACTTAGCCCAAGCTGGCCATAAGTCCTCAATTTGTGATTAACTGGGCCGATGGGCTCATAACATAATTGATCAATCTTGACCCAAATTGGGCCAAGGACTATTTAATCCACCCCGGTTCTAGGGTACATCTCTTCACTCCTTTGATATTTGGCATTGTAATCCCTCAATGTCTTCAAAGAGGTGACGGGTCCCGAAGACCATTCATGACATGGACTGTGGGGTCCTTAAACCCATGCATGATACAAACTTTCTGGTTACGTGGAAAGCGGATAACGTCACTCTTTGACCCCGCGGAAAACGTCCAGAGCGGATCCTGGTCCTCGCAGAGCACGGCAGTGAACCCGTGTGAAGCATCCAGAGCGGAGCCTGGTCCTCGCCTAGCACGGCAGTGAACCCGTATGAAGCATCCAGAGCACATACCGGACTGTGGAGTCCTTAAACCCATGGACTATGACGTCCTTAACCTTGACCGAGATGTCTTTAAACTACCCACGGACCGCAATGTCCTTAAACTACCCACGGACCGCAATGTCTTTAAAACTACCCACGGACCGCAATGTCCTTAAACTAGAACAATAGAGCCCCTATATGCTCTTTTGTCGGATCTAAACGGTCCTGTTTAAGTTGACCTTAGCCTCAAAGATGGCTAACGCGTCCTTAAACCTTCAAGCAGACTGGACTACGAATCCCCCTAATTAACTCTGGCTCGAGGGTACATCTCTGAACTCCTCTGACATCCGTCGTTGTAATCCTTCAACGTCGTCAGAGAGGTGAGGGGTCCCGACGGCCACACATACGACGGACCGAAACGTCCCTAAACTGGAACATTGGAGTCCAAACACTCTTTTGTAGGATCTAAATGATCTCGTTAAGTTGATCTTAGTCACAAAGTTAGACTAACGTATCCTTAACAAACGTTTGAGTTGATCTTAGCCTCAAGTATGGCTGACGTATCCTCAAACCAAACCCCCAAACCCAAATTTAAGATAATGCGGATTTGGACTAGTCCACGCCCTACGGGCGACGACATAACTCAGTCTCCGTAAACGATCCATGGGCAATAAAACATAAAACAAACACACACGACACGAAGTGACCATTTGGAGAAGGAGAAAGTTGTTACCGCAATGCGGTAGCGTAATTAACTGCAGGGGCTTGCGCCTGCTGGGAAGAGCGTCCCCACAATCAAAAACCCCTCAACGAGGGGGAATCTGACGAAGTCTGCTACATCGGTCGCATCCGCTCAAACCTTCGATACATGGTGCCATAAACCAACTTGGCATCTTCGGAGAGGTGAACGGATAGCATCAATTAGCATCTGCCCCGAATCTCAGCGCCAAGACATCGCAGCCTTGCGCGCCGTCATTCGGAGGGGAACAGATTCTGGCACGCCCGGTGGGACCTTTTCCTCTTTCCACTCCACACTTTGTATGTCGTGATTCGCGAACCAATCGCGGTTCGCTAACAGTTGCCCTTGGGTTTCAAGATACTAAGAATTGGCGCCTTGCCTATTGCAGAAAACAAAGGATCGATGGCTGCTACCTCCGCGAAATCCTCCAACTGCTCAAGCTGCAATTGCGACCAACACTTTGCCTCGCCGGGAGGTATAGCCTATGGACCCCAAGCTGCTTCGTTGTTCACAATGCCGGCGGACCAGGTGACTCAGGCCACTACCGGATTGTTCTTTGGGACTATGCTCCCCTCATCAAGCTTCGTGGCGCCGGTGCTGACAAAGGAAACTCTCAGGAAGTCGGTCTTTGATCGTCTTACCCCTGCCGCGGCCACTCTCAACGAATCGCCCAACGTTAACGCCTCGGTCTTCTCTAGATTGGGCCAGAAATCTTGCGAACTCATCATGAGGCCTACAATCCCAGAGAAAATTGCTCCTAAGAAGGAGGCCGCTCCTGCCTCCGAAATCGCCAAGGCGGTTTCCCCAATCAAGAAATCGATCTTCACGAGATTAACAGCTTCGACTCCCGCTCCCGCTGTACAAAGGACATCGGTCTTTAACAGGCTAACACCAACAACGACCCCCCACCCACACAGGGGGCAAGATGAAACCATTCTTATATCTGACTCTACGCCGTCTGCTCGACGCGCTCGACGTCGTCATTGGCGCCGAATAAGGAAGGCTGGGGGCAACTCCCCCTCTGGATTGACTCCACCAGCCCCGGCGGTGGAAGTTAATGCTGCTGTTCCAACTGGAAACAGCTTTGAAATGCTAAATAAGGTGCGAAGGAATTCCCCTACCGCAGTGCTGAAGAGGTCTCCTCCCCCATCAGAAAAGGTTGTGGAAATAGAATCAGAACAGCCCCGATCTCCTCAACGGCTGTCTTCCAAAATCTATAAGGTTTGGCGGCAAGCCCGAGACTCGATCATCGATCCAAACTTCTCCCGCCAGCACAAGAAGCCGAAAATCCAACCGAAAGCTGGTCACCAAGCGAAAACCCAAAAGGCTGTTTGGACGCCCACCTCGACGGCCCCCCAACCTCCATGGCTCATAAAAGGAGGGAGCCCGAGAAGATCCCTCGACGTGCAACGACGGCTAAAAGCAACAAGCCCGGACACCTTAAGTCTGGGGGCATGATGGTCCACACCGTATACATGGCCTCTGGAAAGGAGGAGAGCCGCACTTCTACAGGCCACCGACCGCTAACCCGATCCGTAACGAAATCCCAGGAGCAGCAACAAAAGCTCCAAGAAATGATGAATGCTATGGCCGCACTCACCGGGCCAAAGGAAAACCCAGAAGCGTCCTCAGACGCACGCCGGGAGGAAGAAACCGACGCTGAATTCCTTCGCCGGACACTGGAGAAAATGGACAAAGAGGCTGCTGAACAAGCGGCCAACATACAACGGATGGGCCTTCTCTTTCAAGATGTGATAGGAATGATGATCCAGCAGGACTTACCCGCCGAAGATCCTCCGATTGTTCTTGAAGATGACCGAGGAGAGACGTCAAATCCACCACCAGCCCTCTCAACAGCCAAGGAAGAGACGATCTCTAAGGCTGACTTGGCTGACTATATAGCCCAGCAAATCCGGGTCCATCATGCAACTGAGGCAGCTGGTCAAGTCGTGAAAACAGGGCGACCGTATCCAGGCTGGTACGATCAAATCAAATATCCGCAAGGCTATACGATACCGAAATTCCATGTGTATAAGGGGACCGGCAATCCTCATCAGCACGTCGCCCAGTTTCGGGCCCTCTGCGGTAACACCGGCGGTGACGATAAACTGTTACTCCGTCAGTTCGTTGGCAGCTTATCAGAAACAGCATTCGAATGGTATTCGGAACTCCCGAACGATTCCATCAAAACGTTCGCTGAAATGGAGTTGTTGTTCACTCAGCGGTTCGCAAGTGCCAGCGAGCGCACTCCAATTACTGCTTTGATTAACGCCAGGGTAAAGCCGGGCGAAACCTGGGTCCAGTACGCTATACGCTGGCGGAATTTGTGGTCGAGATGCGAGCAACGCATTGAGGAAGCACCCGCAGTGGGTATGTTCGTGGGAACCTTGGACCCCCACGCAACTATCTCCCAGTTTATGATGTTCTTTAAGCCAACCACATTCCAGGCTTTGATCGACAAGTTGGCTCAGATGGACCAGATGGGTCATAGACCACCTGCCCCGAAGCCAGAAACTCGGAATGACAAGGGTAAAGGAAGGGCGACTTTTGTCGCGAACGCCCAACAGCAGCCTGACGCCCCGAAATCGGCAGATCAATTGGAAGAAAGACGCCGATATTATAATGAAAAGATGAAGCGTCCCTACTCGTTCCCACGAGACAAGACGAGACGGTTATTTGAGCTGGCAATACGCAACAGACTTATTAACCTCCCGAATCCAAGGCGACCGCCGCAACCCACCGAGGTGAATAACCCCAACTATTGCCCTTACCATCAGACGGTAAGCCATCCGATTGAAGATTGCTTCGTCTTCAAAGGATGGATCGAAGATCAATACCTCCAGGGGAAGTTTGTACTGTCCGAAAGGTGGAAGGTGAACCCGCCACAACCACATACTCCTAAAAAGGCAGACACACCGGGGGCAACCTGCTCCTTTATCGAAAAAGTTCCATGGGAGGTCGTGCTATCAACAAAGACCAAAAGGATGCTGAGAGACCTTCATGCGTGCCCTGCAATCGAATGGAAGGACCCTCTTGAACCTCGAATTATCGAAGGAGCAGTGAAGCCCCGCACGACTACGAAGACTGCTGATAAGGGCCCAAATACTCATACCCGGCCGTCAAAAGCTTCGAAGAAAAAGAAGAAGAAATCCAAGAAGCCCGCGAAGCTTGGAAACGAGCGCACGAACTTGCAGAAGCAAATCGACGCACTGGAAGAATACAGTCAAAAGGCACGAACTCCTGTTACACTGCGAGAGTTCCTCAACCACACCTTTCAAGACGAAGATGATGAAGAGAGCTCATCGGATGAATCCGAAGAGTACCTGGCAAGTTGTAACGTAATCTTCCACTCGCTTACCGATGGCAAGAAAGCTCCTGACACCAAGAAGCCAGAGGCGGAGCCCGAACCAGAGCGTGCGAGGCTGACAACTGATATGATCAATGCCTTTCTAGACGAGATTCGTCTAAAAAGTAAAGCAGATCAGGAGCGTGAGATGGCGGCATCAGGAGGAACCCAATGCGGGCGACCGAACGGGGGAGTTGGACTACCTCTGCCAGAGCGAAAGGCATCCGAGATGGACAAGAAGATATTCAAGACGAGGAAAAGGTTCGCCAAAGCCATGTCAATGGGAATGAGGCTACCCCCCTCGGAAGGAAACACGCACGATGGGGCGGAGAAACACCCCGATTACTGCGCATACCATCGGAAAGTCTCACACCCCACAGAGGAGTGCGACGCCTTTAAGATATGGTGGCAAGGATATGTTGCTCGTCGGCAACATTTCAAACGCATGAAACGCAAGAGCCGTCGTGAGCAAAGAAGCGCCGTTGACGGGCCCAACAGAATTACTGGCAACTGTTATATGGCTCATGCCGAGGGGTCGCAAGTCCTCACCTTTGGGAGCGACTCTGACGAAGAAGTGACTCTGGGCCCTCTCTTTGAAGAATCCGCGCTAAGGAAAGATGAGGAATCCGAAGCCTGCGGAAACACTCAGCTGCGCAATCGCACACTCCCGGAAAAGAATCTCGGGCCTACGAACAGAAAAGATAAGGGAAAGGAAAAGGTCACTGAAGATATCACTTTGGATGACCAAGTCGCGAAAGAATTGGCTGCCAAAGACCCTCCTAGGAGGTGTAAAGTGGACTTTAACATCCTCGCGCATCTAAGGAAGCTACCTTCTCAGCTTAGCATTCTCGAAACCCTCCTATTATCAAAAGAAGCACAGGACTCACTAATTAAGGCACTACAAGAACCTGAGCAATTCCAAGCCTTTCTCGCCACTGAAAAGATGAAGGACGAACTGGAAGAAGTGCATACGGCCGACGTCACTTTCGGTGATGAAGACCTCCTTCTCGGGACGTGCGACCATAACCGTCCCCTATATGTCTCTGGGTACTGCCATGACATCAAGATTGGCAAGATCCTAGTGGATAATGGATCCTCCGTCAATCTCCTTAATGTTCGGGTGTTGAAGGAAATCTGCATGAGTGTGCAACATCTCGCTCGTGACAAAATCACTATCTCCGGTTTCGATTCACAATCGTCACGGACTCTCGGGTCCGTGATATTAACGTTACGCTTCGGGCTTCTCGTCACAGACATCAAATTCCATGTCATTGACGACAAGACCTGTTACAACGCCTTGCTCGGCCGTCCTTGGTTACACGAGTACAACATCGTCCCTTCTACACAACATCAGTGTATGAAGTACTTTAAAGATGGTTTCGAGTATACTGTAACGGGCGAGCTGAACCCATTTTCCGTGAACGAAGTCCGCAAATACGAGGATGCGAAATACTTTTTGCCAGACTTTGAAGATACAGAAAGGTGTCACGACTCGGAGAACAAGGCCGCCGCCACCATCCCTGTTTTCGGAAGCGATACCGAAGAAGAAGAAGAGATAGTTTATACGGGGCCATCTCAACGCAACAACCGGAGGACGCCCACCCCCATACTGGTCTTCGGAAGTGATTCGGAAGATGAGGTCAATGCCGTATTCTCCAATCGGCTTTCAATACAAGCACCTCCTGGCGATGACCATAACTTGCAAATCACCATGGTACCGCGAGAACACTACAAGGACCTCGACACGCTTCAAGCTCACAGTGTGTAAGAGCTGCAAACGTTTTGCGTCCCCCCCAGGCGAAAGGGTGAGAAGATGATCCTATTCTATCGATCCTCAGAGTCGAAAGTAGAGAAAGAGATCTGGCACGGCGTAGATGCTACATGCGACAGACTCCAGCCCATCCGTCTGCCCAGATACTATACAAATGGATTAAAGAAGCTATTGAAGCGCCAAGGGGTACCCTTAAAACAAACTGTTCAACAGGCTCGGTTCTACAACTGGATTTGGGATGTCCCTGGAACCCAACGCAAATTGCCTAATGGGAAAATGGAGACACTCGGGCTTGGATACGCGAGAACCGGAAAACGAGAACGGGCTCATAACAACTACGCTATATATACCTTTGATGAAGAAGAGGACGCCCTGTCAGGAGATGCCAACCCCTCATCAAAACCAGACCACGCGATTGAGGCGCCAAGTCCGTCATTTCTAGAACGAATGGACAAGCCTATCAAGAAAGTGGGTCAGAAAGGTCGGGAAGACCCCAACCACGAAATGGCCATCTACGAGAAGGCCAGGGCGCAACGTCTATTTCAACAGATTACAAAAGACAAAGACGTTCATCCTTGTCAACCCATCATACGAAAGACCCAATGCGGAGACGGAAATAAGTCGAAAAGCGGGAAGAAGAGCCGACAACAACGACGCAGGATTAGAGGGTTACGTAATCGGGTATTGCACGGCTCGGATTCGTCCTTCATAGAAAAGATGAGTCGAGCGTACTCCTTCCCCCGAGACAAGACGGAAAGGTTACTCAGACTCGCCCTAAAGCATCGAATGATCGCGCTCCCAGAGTCTAGGCATCCTGAGCAAACTAGCAAGGCCTCTCGCTCGGGCTATTGCTCTTATCACCGGGCCGCAGGACATCCTACCGAAGACTGCTTCACCTTCAAGAACTGGGTCGAGGACCAGTACCAACGGGGCAGATTCGCTTTATCCAACAGCTGGAGGGTAACGCCGCCACGAAAGCACGAGCCCAAGGCCGCAAGAGCAGAGCCGGATCCGCCTCGGCCCCGGGAGTGGATTCGCACCTGTTATACGATTACGATAGACAACCCTCCCCGGTGCTTCGAGAACAGCGATGATGAGGTTATCTCAGAATTCCCGCCCGCTCCGAAAGAACTGGAAGACGGTATACATACTACCGCAGATAACCTCAGAAAGATTGAGTTGGGATCGGCAGAGGACCCGCGACCAACATTTGTCAGCGAGCTACTCTCTGAAGAAAGGGTGGCCGTGTTAAAAAACGTGCTTCTACGACATAAAGATTGCTTCGCGTGGAACTACTCCGAGATGCCAGGTTTAGATCCGGAGGTCGCTGTGCATAAATTAGCAATATCCCCAGATATCAAGCCAGTCAAGCAGGCGCCAAGAAGGATGCGACTCGAGCTTGAGATGAGCATCAACGCCGAAGTCAAGAAACTGATCGATTCTGGATTTATCCAAGAAGTCCAATATCCCGATTGGATCGCCAATATCGTCCCTGTGATGAAGAAGAATGGGACGGTGCGTATATGCGTGGATTTCAGGGATCTCAACAAAGCCTGTCCAAAAGATGATTTCCCGGTGCCGGTAACCGAGCTAATGATAGATAACACGTCCACTCACGAGATCTTCTCCTTTATGGACGGTTCCTCAGGATACAATCAGATAAAAATGCATCCCGAAGACCAGAAGCACACCGCTTTCCGGACCCCTTTGGGTGTATTTTGCTACAGGGTTATGCCCTTCGGTCTAAAGAACGCCGGCGCTACCTATCAAAGGGCCATGACAAAGATCTTCGATGACCTCATACATGACATCGTCGAGTGCTATATCGACGACCTCGTAGTAAAGAGCATGTCATATGAAGATCACTTAAAGCACCTAGAGACTGTATTTCAACGCCTTCGGCAATATAATTTGAAGATGAATCCCCTCAAATGCGCGTTTGGAGTCTCCTCGGGAAAATTCCTGGGATTCGTCATCCGACACCGAGGTATTGAGATAGATCCATCAAAGATTAAAGCGATCATGGAAATGCCCCCGCCAAGAACCCTCAAACAGTTGCGGTCTCTCCAAGGGAAGCTCGCATACATCCGGCGATTTATCGCAAATCTTTCAGGCAAATGCCGCCCCTACAGTCACCTGATGAAGAAGGGAACCCCATTCGTCTGGGATCAAAAATGCCAAGGTGCACTAGACGAAATCAAGCAGTACCTGCAGAACCCGCCGGTATTAGCTGCGCCAGTCAAGGGAAAACCCCTCATTCTTTATACCACCGCCCTCGAAGGTTCCTTGGGCGCACTATGGGCGCAAGAGAACGATCAGGGGAAAGAGAGAGCACTCTACTACTTAAGTCGAGTTCTACTGGGGGCAGAAAGCAATTACTCTCCCATTGAAAAACATTGCTTGGCGTTAATCTTCGCGATAACAAAGCTCAGGCACTATGCGTTGGCACACGAAGTCTGCCTCATCTCGAAAGTGGATCCTCTTAAATACTTGATGTCAAAAGCCATATTGACGGGACGACTCGCTAAATGGGCCCTGCTCTTGATGGAGTTCTCGATAACATATCAACCTCTCAAGGCGGTGAAAGGCCAGGCCATTGCCGATTTCCTCGCTGAGCACCCGATACCGGCCGATTCTCCTTTGAATTGTGACTTGCCGGACGAGCATGCATTTGATGCGATTAGCGGTGGAAGCACCCGATGGGAACTCTATTTCGATGGAGCGTCCTCTATAAAGAAACAAAAGCAAGGTATCCCAATGATCAAGTCAGGGATAGGCCTCATCTTTGCGACTCCACAAGGAGGGATAATGCGCTTCGCCTTCTCCTTAACAGGGCCGAGGACAAACAATGAAGCTGAATACGAAGCCCTAATAGCAGGTCTCGAGCTTGCCATTGACATGGGAATTGAAGACCTCCTTATATATGGGGATTCTCAGCTGGTCGTTAGCCAAGTTAATGGTGACTACCAAACGTGCAAACCGGAGTTGGTGAGATACGGCGAAAAGGTGCAACAACTGTTGGCCCAAATTCCCTCCTATACTTTGGACAACATACCGCGCGCGGAAAACAGCAAAGCAGACGCGTTGGCCAAACTCGCTAAAGAACTGGCTGACGAGAACCTCGATGACGTCAGAATCGTGGTACAAAGCCGTCGAGTGCTCGCCCCGGCAGAAATATCTCCGGAATCATGCAAAGAAAAGGGAGCGACTGAGCAGATGACCCTACAAATAAAGGACCATGAGAAGGCCGAAGACTGGAGGGAAGTCTTCACAGACTACTTTAAGTCCCGCCGAATGCCCGAAGAAGCGTCTTCAAGACATCAGCTCATGAAACGAGCTCTATCTTTCGCTTTCGTCAACAATACCCTATACAAGAGATCGCTCGATTCTCTATGGCTGAGATGCTTAGGACCTGCCTCAGCAGAAAAAGTCGTTCAGGAAGTTCATGACGGACTTTGCGGTTCTCACCAAGCAGGCCCAAAGATGAAGTTAAAGATTAAACGAATGGGCTACTACTGGCCCACAATGATCCAGGACTGCCTCGAGTATGCGAAGCAATGCCACTCGTGCCAGATTCATGGAGACTTTATCCATCAACATCCAAATCCGCTACACCCAACGGTGGCCAGCTGGCCATTCGAGATGTGGGGGACTGACATAGTCGGCCCCATTGAACCAGCATCATCTCGGGGACACCGTTTTATCCTGGCGACAACTGATTACTTCTCCAAATGGGCAGAAGCAGTACCACTGAGGGAAGTGAAGACGGAGAATATCCTCCATTTCTTCAAAACGCACGTCATCTATCGGTTTGGAACCCCACGGCGGATTATCTCCGATAACGGGCCAGCCTACAGGAGCCATAAGATTAGCCGCTTCGCGCAGCAGCACAATATAGACTGGAGGTATTCTTCAGTTTACAACCCGCGAGCCAACGGTCTGGCCGAGGCCTTCAATAAGACCTTGACGAAGATCATAAAAAAGACCGTCTCTCGGAATAAGAGAGACTGGCACGAGAGGCTGCAAGAAGCCCTTTGGGCTTATCGAACTACATTCAAGACGGCCACAAATACAACGCCATACGCGTTGGTATTTGGGACGGAAGCAGTACTCCCCCTCGAGATAGAGTTACCCTCTCTACGAGTGGCAGTCCACCACGAACTGACCGACGAAGAAAATGCCCACCTTCGACTTGAGGAGCTTGATGCCCTCGATGAAACCCGACTTATAGCGCAACAACATCTAGAAGCCTACAAAGCAAAGATGACGCGCTCGTACGAAAGATTGACCAGGCCAAGGGCATTCCGCCAAGGCGAACTCGTGCTGGTAGTCAAAAGACCTATGATCCCCAATCGTGCCAAGCGGGGAAAATTCGAGCCAAACTATGAAGGCCCGTACATCATAGACCAGGTTTACCAGGGTGGAGCCTATCTACTCGTGGACATGCACGGTGAGAGGCCTTTCAGGCCAATAAATGGCCGCTTCTTGAAGAAATACTATGCCTAGTGAGCCACAGCCTGGGTCAACGATAGATGACGACGACTATGTCCGCTCGCTATCTTCCTAGGCTCAGACTTTACAAGCAGTAGCTGGCCCTCCCCTAACAGCGGACCGAAACGTCCTTAAACTAACAAGGGACCGAAACGTCTTTAAACTATGAACGGACCGAAACGTCCTTAAACTATCAACAGACCGAAACGTCTTTAAACTAACGGTGGACCGAAATGTCCTTAAACTAACGACGGACCGAAACGTCCTTAAACTAGCGACGGACCGAAACGTCCTTAAACTAACGACGGACCGAAACGTCCCTAAACTACTGCCGCAGCATCTTTAGGCTGGCAAGATGATAAAAAAAAAAAAAAAAAAGGGTATGTCCATAAAATAAAATGGGCACGGATGAAAACCCGAAAGGGCTCCGTGAGTAAAAAACAGCAGGGCTACCAGCGAGTGTTTGTGAAAACCCGAAAGGGCGCAACCTCGATAAAAGACACTTACAGGGTCCTCTCGACCTTGTAAGGAGAAACCACCCACGTGAGATCCTTACGACTCATAAGGGAGAAACACACTTAGGGACCCCCACGATTCCTAAGGAGAAATTACACTTGCGAGATCCTCACGACTCGTAAGGAGAATTCTCTTATGGGACCTTCACGGCTCATAAGATTTGAAAGTCTTAAGTTACAGAAACCTTAACCTGTTCTTAAGCAACTCCCACAACCTTCGATATTGCCCTACAAGCGGCTCGGACTGACCCTTGTATACAATCCACGGGCGCGAATAGACATTTCCCTAACAAAGTCCCACCCGTGACTAGGGATACATCTACATGGTGAACAACCCTCGCAAGTCCTCTCGACTTATAAGGGGAAAATCCTCTTTGTAAGATCCTTACGACTTACAAGAGAACATGCACTTAAGAATCCCCACGATTCTTAAGGAGAAAACACACCTGCAAGATCCTCACGACTTGTAGGGAGAAACACCTTTGTGAGACCCTTACGGCTCATGAGGTCAAAAGCCTTGGTCGACAGGACCCTTAACCCTGTTTGCTAAGCCACCTTTGTTCAAACGTCGACAGAGGCAAATGATGATCCGCTCCTGGCAACATTCCAGTTGTAGCGGTGCTGATGCCGAAACCGGTATCCAAAAAAATCCGAGCTTGCCGCAAAAAAAAAAAAAAAAAAAAAAAGCTAGCAAGCCACACATGCATGACAAAATGGCCGAAATGATGGGACAACTTGCAAAATCTCAGCGGTTCACAGATAACTTAGTGTTCATCACCGTGGCATTCGTCTCGATACAGCAGCCGCGATACCAGCAAATGAAGCGAAGGCCAAATTCCTAGCTTCCTTGTCTCGACGACACAACATCAAGCGAAACGGAACAGCGGCAACCCCAAGTTCCATGACTCGGCGACACATATCGCCAAGAGTCAACCCCCATCCCGGGAAATGCGGATACAATCAGCAAACTTCCTGGTTACGTGGAAAGCGGATAACGTCACTCTTTGACCCCGTGGAAAACGTCCAGAGCGGATCCTGGTCCTCGCAGAGCATGGCAGTGAACCCATGTGAAGCATCCAGAGCGGAGCCTAGTCCTCGCCTAACGCGGCAGTGAACCCGTGTGAAGCATCTAGTGCAAACTTCCTGGTTACGTGGAAAGCGGATAACGTCACTCTTTGACCCCGTGGAAAACGTCCAGAGCGGATCCTGGTCCTCGCAGAGCATGGCAGTGAACCCATGTGAAGCATCCAGAGCGGAGCCTAGTCCTCGCCTAACGCGGCAGTGAACCCGTGTGAAGCATCTAGTGCAAACTTCCTGGTTACGTGGAAAGCGGATAACGTCACTCTTTGACCCCGTGGAAAACGTCCAGAGCGGATCCTGGTCCTCGCAGAGCATGGCAGTGAACCCATGTGAAGCATCCAGAGCGGAGCCTAGTCCTCGCCTAACGCGGCAGTGAACCCGTGTGAAGCATCTAGTGCAAACTTCCTGGTTACGTGGAAAGCGGATAACGTCACTCTTTGACCCCGTGGAAAACGTCCAGAGCGGATCCTGGTCCTCGCAGAGCATGGCAGTGAACCCATGTGAAGCATCCAGAGCGGAGCCTAGTCCTCTCCTAACGCGGCAGTGAACCCGTGTGAAGCATCTAGTGCAAACTTCCTGGTTACGTGGAAAGCGGATAACGTCACTCTTTGACCCCGTGGAAAACGTCCAGAGCGGATCCTGGTCCTCGCAGAGCATGGCAGTGAACCCATGTGAAGCATCCAGAGCGGAGCCTAGTCCTAGCCTAACGCGGCAGTGAACCCGTGTGAAGCATCTAGTGCAAACTTCCTGGTTACGTGGAAAGCGGATAATGTCACTCTTTGACCCCGTGGAAAACGTCCAGAGCGGATCCTGGTCCTCGCAGAGCATGGCAATGAACCCATGTGAAGCATCCAGAGCGGAGCCTAGTCCTCGCCTAACACGGCAGTGAACCCGTGTGAAGCATCTAGTGCAAACTTCCTGGTTACGTGGAAAGCGGATAATGTCACTCTTTGACCCCGTGGAAAACGTCCAGAGCGGATCCTGGTCCTCGCAGAGCATGGCAATGAACCCATGTGAAGCATCCAGAGCGGAGCCTAGTCCTCGCCTAACACGGCAGTGAACCCGTGTGAAGCATCTAGTGCAAACTTCCTGGTTACGTGGAAAGCGGATAACGTCACTCTTTGACCCCGTGGAAAACGTCCAGAGCGGATCCTGGTCCTCGCAGAGCATGGCAGTGAACCCATGTGAAGCATCCAGAGCGGAGCCTAGTCCTCGCCTAACGCGGCAGTGAACCCGTGTGAAGCATCTAGTGCAAAATTCCTGGTTACGTGGAACGTGGATAACGTCACTCTTTGACCCCACGGAAAACGCCCAGAGCGGAGCCTGGTCCTTGCCAAACACGGCAGTGAACCCGTGTGAAGCATCCAGAGCAAACACCGGACTGTGGAGTCCCTAAAATCCACGGACTATGACGTCCTTAACCTCGACCGCGATGTCTTAAAACTAACAACCAACCACCCCTATTCCTCACAGATTTTTGCCTCGGTTTAAGGGTACATCTCTTCACTCCTTTGATGCCCGGCGTTGTAATTCCTCAACGTCTTCAAAAAGGTGACGGGTCCCTGTAACCAAACATCGGACTGTGGAGTCCCTAAATCCACGGACTATGAGGTCCTTAACCTTGACCGTGATGTCTTAAAACTAACGTCGGACCGTGGAGTCCTTAAATCCACGGACTATGAGGTCCTTAACCTTGACCGCGACGTCTTTAAACTACAATATCTGGAGAAACCCCTGACTCCGTAGAACACGGGCAAGGGTAACCGCATCCGGCACTCGCAAGTCCTCACGACTGGGAGAGAAAACTCTTTATGAGACCCTCGTGGCTCGTAAAATGCAGAAGTCTTAGGAAGCATATCTTAAACCTGAATCCTGAGCCATCCCTGTCCTGCAAGGAAATCAAGATAGGATATCCGCAGAATGCAGTCAACAAAAAGGGGACACGTCATTGAGAAGAAAATTGTACCTTTTATTCATAAACCAAAATGGATACAAAATACAATTCATGAAAGAAACAAAAAAGGAAGATACCCTTATTCATGAGTATGTACAAAAAATAGAAGAAAAGATACAGCCCTTAAGCCGGCGGGCGGTGCAATAATTTCACCAGCTCATCGTTCTGTTGCTGAGCCACGGCTTCATGACGCAAGATCTCCAGAAGACGGGCCTCCGCCTGAGCTTGCTGGGCCTGATATGAAGCAAGCCGAGCTTCAAGCTCTTTTTCAGTGGCCTTGTGAGCCTCAACCCCCTCCCGAGGAAACGTAGCAGCTTTATCAAAAGCCACCACCTCCTTGATGGACTCCTGAAACGCCCGCCGAAGTCCATACGCTTTGTTGACCTTGGTGACAAGGGTAGCGCGAAGCTCGCTCAGCGACTTGGAAGCTAGCTCCCTCTCCGAAAATTTACGGCCGAGCCTTTGTCTCGCATAACGATATGTTCGCTACGTGATCACGTAAGCTCGCTCTCGTGACCGCGGCCTTGCAAACACGACATTTACAAGACCGTATAAATGGGCTTTCAGCCGACGGGAATAGTCGATCTAAAACGCGCTCATATCACCTGACGCGAAAGGCAACAAGAAAGATTTCCGACATATTTCAAGCATGCGTTCGCAATCATATGAGTATTCAAAAAATAATAATAGCGTTTGCAATTACATGAACATTCATAATGCCCAAAAAGGGTCTGATGTGCAGGAAAGTGATGATAGCATTTGCAATTAAAGAAAGTTCTCATGAGAAGAATCCAAAGTTTATTTATGCAAGCAGAAACATACATACTAGTACCAAGCCTACATCGAAGTTCTGCATAAAGCGTAAAAAAGGAGAGACTAATTTAAAAATGCCCTACGCTAACGAAAAAGGTCACCAAACGTGGGATCAACGGCACAGGGGTTAACAAAGCAAAACACAAAATTCTCCAACTCCCTCTCCGCCTTCTCCAGCACGTCAAAACGGCGGTTTTCGCGAGGAGTCGCTCCCCACCGGTTGGAGCCGTGCTCATCAACAAAAGCAGACATGACGGCCCGACGAGCTCTTATCTGACTCAGTAAATGAACTGAGTGATCCTTCAGAGCTTGAGTGATTAGACAAGCCTCATGAAAACACTCAAGCTTGTCCTCCGCCGCGTCAAGGATCGCCGAAGTCATCTCCGCCGGATGAGGGGGTATATCGGCAAGCACAGACAGGAGGATCATCCGGAGCCAAAGGGAGCCCATGGGAAGAGGAGAGCCCCGACGAGTCAGTAGCTCATACATCACCGTGTCACATTGATCATCGGTGAGAAGGGGATCTGCCAGCCGCGCAGCGAAGCGAGGGATTATCTCTTCAATGGGCACATCCCATGGTTGCCGACGAGCATGGGGACGATTGCAAGCCATGGCGATTGATCGGGTTCTCAAAGATGATCACCTTAAGGTATGAATGGATTTCTCTGTGAAGAAAAGAAGTAAGGAATGGGTTCAGGTTATAAAGGGGAGCATTTAATGCTATGCACAAAAAATGTTGTGCATGGTGGGATGATTCTCAAAGCCCGGAAAAAAGGGGAGAGCGTTGGAAATGAAATCCAACGACGCATTGGAATCAGGTTAGGGAAATGAAACGTCCCCATCAAACAGATCCCTGCATACGCAACACATGAGCACTAGCCTTTGATTGGCGAATGAGGCGGCATTGCACAGACACAACAGAGAACTAAGCTCTGAGAACGAGAATCAAATTCTTAAAAGAAAGGTCTGAAAGGAAGGACATGAAAAAGTGAAGACGCTTCTGAAAAGACGTTTCGTCTACCCTACTCCCCAAAGCAGATCCAACGGTCACAAGAGGTGACAGCGTTGCACTCTCGTGCAGACACGTGAGAACAACGCTGTGGGGGCATTTGTTTCCTGATTTAAAATCAGGAAAGCTTCTGGGAAAATCTTCAGAAGAGGGTCACGTGCTTACACGTGACCAGCAGTCACGTGTTGGCACGTGACACCTAAAAAGCATCATCAAGTCGAGTTCAGTCTCCTGACTACGCTGAAGAAAATGGGCTTCAGAAAGAGTCACGTGCTCCCACGTGACCAGGGTCACGTGGCGACACGTGACATTTAAATGCAAGCGTCGAAGACACACAAGTTCTCTGATCAAGTCAAGAAAAAGGCTTCAGAAGAGGTCACGTGTTCCCACGTGACCAGGGTCACGTGTTGGCACGTGACGTTCAAAGCAGCAGACTCGCTCTCCAATTGAACCAAGGAAAAAGGCGCCAAACAAGGGTCACGTGCTCACACGTGACCAGGGGTCACGTGGTAGCACGTGACGGCTAAGCAGCAGAAGAAGGCAGAGTCCAAAAGAAGAAAAAGGCTCGTTCCAAGAGAGTCACGTGTCCATACGTGACCATGGGTCACGTGGTCACACGTGACCGGCTTTCAAAGCCCATGTAGACGGCAGAATTAAATTCTGAAGGAAATTTGAATCCTTCCAAAGGAAAGTGAGTATCTGGGACCAATCAAATTAAAGATCCAGAGATGATTAAATATCATCTATCTATGGAAAATCTCGGGTTTGGAAAGATTTCCCCCTTAAATCTAACCAAAATAACAAAGGAGAATCTCTGGATTTAAAATCCAATGGTGAATAAAATTCACCCAATAATCCAAAGGTCCAAAACGAATGATGGATGCAAATCAAATCTCTCAGTGAAGATTCATCAAAAACTAATTTATTCGGCTGCCTCTCCTATAAATAGGAGCCAAGAGATACAAAAGAGAGACAGGCGCAGAGAAAGAAAAAAGGAGAAAAGCTTTGATACTTGGAAAAGACTTGGATCTTCTGCAAAAACCCTAGGTAAGAAAGGGAAGGCCTTTTGAAAAGAGGGGGAATTTAATTCCCAACAGAGTTTAACTCTGATACATAAAACAGAAGAGCACATTTCTTCTCTCTTTGATAGAGGATCTGCAAAGTGCACATCTCCCCTTTAGGTTGAGAATTTAATTCTCAATGGGTTGAGATCCTGCCATGCAGATCCAAAACATAGAGAGGGAATGCAAGCATGAGAATTTAATTCTCGCAGAACTATAGGAATTCAATTCCTTTAAAAATAAAATTAGGGCTTGACCCTATATCATGGGAATTTAATTCCTTCGAAACAAAAGAAACAGGGTTGAACCCTAATTAAGAATGTGGTTCTGTGGAAATAACAGGAATTTAATTCCCTTAATTATAATTCTTTAAAATGGGAAGTATAATTCCTTGAAAGCTTTTATTAAGGGTTGAACCCTCTTCAGTTCTCCACATAAACGAGGAATTTAATTCCTACAGAAAATTCAGAGTTTAACTCTACAAGTCTTCAAAAGGAAATAGGAATTTAATTCCTCTGAAATTAAAAGTTCGAGGAATTTAATTCCTGAAAGAAACAGATCCTCTAAAAACTACATAGAGGTAGGGTCACGTGCTGCCACGTGACCCCCCCCAAAGCCCTACAGAAAGACCCTTTGAGACAGCACTCCACGTGATCCACGTGACTCTCAGCAGAAACCTTAACATATAAGCATTTGAATGCCCGTCACGTGATGGCACGTGACGCCTTGAAGGAGATGATAATTTCAGCAGAACAAAAGAAGGGAGGATGCTCTCACGTGCTGCCACGTGACCCTTCCTGCCATAGTGTTTAACACTAAATTTAAAACTCTTGAACCCGGTGTTAAAACACTGTCGGGCCTTAGCATTCAATGCTGATTAAAAAAGCCTTATTGGCAGGGTTCAACACTGATCTGTTTTAGTGTTTAACACTAATTGGAAAAAGCCTTATTGCTGGTGTTTAACACCAATTATCTCTTAGTGTTGAACACTAACTTAACAACCTTATTCCCAGTGTTCAACACTGATTGCTCTGAAGTGTTTAACACTAGGCTTTGGTCTAATTGGCTAAAGGGATAGAGGTAAACATTCTCCCTCAATGGACCAACAAAGAGTCAATATTCCAGACCTGACTGGACTTAGCCCAAGCTGGCCATAAGTCCTCAATTTGTGATTAACTGGGCCGATGGGCTCATAACATAATTGATCAATCTTGACCCAAATTGGGCCAAGGACTATTTAATCCACCCCGGTTCTAGGGTACATCTCTTCACTCCTTTGATATTTGGCATTGTAATCCCTCAATGTCTTCAAAGAGGTGACGGGTCCCGAAGACCATTCATGACATGGACTGTGGGGTCCTTAAACCCATGCATGATACAAACTTCCTGGTTACGTGGAAAGCGGATAACGTCACTCTTTGACCCCGCGGAAAACGTCCAGAGCGGATCCTGGTCCTCGCAGAGCACGGCAGTGAACCCGTGTGAAGCATCCAGAGCGGAGCCTGGTCCTCGCCTAGCACGGCAGTGAACCCGTGTGAAGCATCCAGAGCACATACCGGACTGTGGAGTCCTTAAACCCATGGACTATGACGTCCTTAACCTTGACCGAGATGTCTTTAAACTACCCACGGACCGCAATGTCCTTAAACTACCCACGGACCGCAATGTCTTTAAAACTACCCACGGACCGCAATGTCCTTAAACTAGAACAATAGAGCCCCTATATGCTCTTTTGTCGGATCTAAACGGTCCTGTTTAAGTTGACCTTAGCCTCAAAGATGGCTAACGCGTCCTTAAACCTTCAAGCAGACTGGACTACGAATCCCCCTAATTAACTCTGGCTCGAGGGTACATCTCTGAACTCCTCTGACATCCGTCGTTGTAATCCTTCAACGTCGTCAGAGAGGTGAGGGGTCCCGACGGCCACACATACGACGGACCGAAACGTCCCTAAACTGGAACATTGGAGTCCAAACACTCTTTTGTAGGATCTAAATGATCTCGTTAAGTTGATCTTAGTCACAAAGTTAGACTAACGTATCCTTAACAAACGTTTGAGTTGATCTTAGCCTCAAGTATGGCTGACGTATCCTCAAACCAAACCCCCAAACCCAAATTTAAGATAATGCGGATTTGGACTAGTCCACGCCCTACGGGCGACGACATAACTCAGTCTCCGTAAACGATCCACGGGCAATAAAACATAAAACAAACACACACGACACGAAATGACCATTTGGAGAAGGAGAAAGTTGTTACCGCAATGCGGTAGCGTAATTAACTGCATGGGCTTGCGCCTGCAGGGAAGAGCGTCCCCACAATCAAAAACCCCTCAACGAGGGGGAATCTGACGAAGTCTGCTACATCGGTCGCATCCGCTCAAACCTTCGATACATGGTGCCATAAACCAACTTGGCATCTTCGGAGAGGTGAACGGATAGCATCAATTAGCATCTGCCCCGAATCTCAGCGCCAAGACATCGCAGCCTTGCGCGCCGTCATTCGGAGGGGAACAGTAGGGAATGAAGAAAACCAATTAGCCTAAGTAGGGTGTGCAGAAGGTAATATGTAAAGACAAAATAAAGGGATTAGAAAGAGGGCAAAGTAAATTGCGACTGATATCATTCACGACCAAAACCGCGTACTTCATCGCCACTCCTATTTCACCTTTAAAAGAATAAGGTATTATTCAGTTGTCTTTTATCGTCACCTTCTCTCGAGATGCGAGTACTCCTTGGTTTAGGAGGGTACACCTATTATGCTTACTGGATAGTCTTCTTCCAAACCATAGGCTGGTGCCGAACGGTAGGGAAGGAAGAAAACCAGTTAGCCTAACGATGGTGTACAGAAGGTAACGACTAAAGACAAATAAAGGGATTTGGAGCGATGGCAATAAAATATACGGTTGAAGTCATGAATTGGATTATGGAAGAGGCATTGCTATGAATACCAGGATACCCCTACAAAACATTTTCATGTTTCAGTGCATTGTTAAAGAAAAACTGTTTTCCCGATTAGACACTTACTCCAAGGGTATGTATTTACCAGGTTTCATTCTCATATCTGTATGGTTTTACAGATGATGAGTGGGAGTAAGATATTGGGAATTAGGTGATCATCCTCATTATATCGGAATGTTGGAGATAGTGCCCTCAGAGTCGATTATTGGATCACAGGCACGTGATTGCGATGATTGAGGGAGGACCTATCCCGGTAGAACAGTCTTACTCGAGATGATAGTTTGCTATCTGGTTTACCTTTATCATCGTGTACTGCTTTAGGCGACCTGACATGTCGCTATTGCACGTTGATAGAGCCCCTAGGATTCTTGCTTGACTGCCAGCAGTATGAGGGCGATCATATAAGTGAGAGCTGGAGTCTATTAGCACATCCTTAAAAGGTCCCTAGTCGTAGGAGTTTCGAGACAGGGCATCGATTCTCCAGAGTAGACTAGTGTATACAGTCGAGACCCCGACGAGGGGCGGTGGCCGGTCTCACAAGCCACTGGTGTCAGTTGGATCACCTAAGATGTATACAGGTGCTCATTGGGTTATGAGTACACCGGACAGGACTCGCCGGGAACATGCTAGTTGGTCTTATACCTAACGTCAGATAGCAGTTCCCAGGTGACATGTGTACAGGTTAGTTCATCGACCTGGGGATCGTCATTTGTCTCGTGTGAGTTCCCACTGTACTTTGATTACTACCCTACCACGGCTCAAAGGAGTCGTGCAAACAGGTTTTAGTTGGGTACAGTCCCGAGCCACATGGAGGCAGTGAGCGGATCTTCAGGGGTTTCGTCTCTCCCGGTATTGGGGGTGAGGTCGCGCTGTGTCTAGGAGAGCCATTACACAAAGACCTTGGCCAAGGCAGGAGATTTACTGGTAGGTATTCCAGTAGTATCTCAGGGTGTTCTGGGCTACACTCCGATACGACTTGTACCGCTTTTGGGGGTCTGACTTTTACCAACCCCCTAGGCCCGCCATGCGATGCTCATAGACGAACGGACCGGACTGTACGGATATTGTCACTGACAGGCTCAGTTGGGTGTCGGGGTGAGCTTCCTCATCGACGTCCCTTTTAGTCAATAGCTGGTGGCCCGTCACGTATTGGCTTATACCTCTGACGTGCTAGTGGTTAAATCCACAGCCATAGTATTGACGAGTCTTTAGAGTCCACCACACTTTCAGTTACTCAAGCTTTCGGGCGAAACGCTGTAGAAGCCGTATGGAGATATGGCAGGGTCCGATCAGATACGTGCGGTATTGCACGGATCAGGATCGGACAGTTTGTACTAGTAGCCGTATAGGTATATGGCAGGGTTCGATCAGATACGTGCGGTATTGCACGGATCGGGATCGAACGGATATTACTAGCCGGCTTTGGTTTAAGCCGGTCCTAGTTTAGTACAGTGTAGATTCTGTCTCTTTGCATTTGTATCCGGACGGAATACAGATGCGGGTGTGTATGCACAGTATCGGGGTTTTCCTGTAATTTATTACGGGACCAGTTTTCTGGAGTTGCCAGTTTGCATTCCGTTCCGGCCGGTTTTCCTTTGTTCTTTCCCGGCCGGACTTTTCCGATGGAGGGGGTAATTTGCAGTTTTGCAAATTACATTTGTGGAGGGGTTTTCTTGCATAAAGTATTGATTATGATAGCTTTCTTTTCTTTGCACCATGACTTGCTTTGACTTGTGAGAAAGTGAGGGTATGGGTTTAAAAAGTGAAGCATGGTTGTATGTTTCTTTGTCCCTTGGATGTGGTCACCTCCTTCTTCTCCTACACTCACCTCCCTTCATGTTTGCTATTACCTCCTCCACCATTCTCTTTTGGATGAGAAAAAATTTATTCATTAGAAAAGAGAGAAGAAGAAAAAGAAAGAGGGAAGAGAGTGGTTCATTTTGTGAGGAGAGATATATGTTCATATCATTTTTCATGCAAAGATTGAGAGCTTCATTTCCCTCCAAAGCTCAATCTTCATTCCTCCATCCAAAGGCAACAAACCCCAAAGAGACAAAGCACTACACTTCCTACAGCACATCTTGAGCATGTCGAGTTGCCGGCTTCATGCCCGAGTTGCCTCGGTATAGAGGCGGGAGCCCGTAAAAGGTGCAGGCGACGTGGTGCCCTTCCGGCGAGGAGGCGACGACCGGAGATCCCGCGAGGAGATCGGAGTGGAGATGAAGACCGGAGGACTCGGATCAGTCGGTACATCTCTAACCCGTATTCTAGTTAGCTTAGACTTGTTAATGGTTACGATCCGGAGTTTAGTGCGCGGTGGTGCCGGTTTGCAAAGTCCGCAAAATTTAAGTTATTCACCGTTTCCGCATTCCGGCGTCGGGCTGACGGCCGGGGCGCCGCCGTGCACTTACAGTGGTATCAGAGCCTCGCCATTAACTTCGTCTAGCTTTTGTGTAATGTGTTTTACGTTTCCGATCGAACAAAATCCCGAAAACACGTATTTCATGCACATCAGTTTCTGTCGAATTTTTTTTGAGTCCAAAAATTTTTCTGGTTGTCTCAGAGTGATGTGCAGGGAATTTTAACCATGCTGAAAAAAATTGGTACCATGATCTCACTATTCCACCGCGCAAGCGCCGCGAAAACCCACCTCGTGCGGCGCTTCCGCCGCGGATTTTACTGTTCACCCCCCCAAATTTTTCCAGTATGTTCCTGAGTTGAAAATGTGGTTTCTGGAATATTAAAATTGGGCCAATTATTTCTGTGAGTGCTACAGTTTTCTTTGAGGCCCAATTGTTAATTGTTTGATCAATCGGAAAATTTTAAACACATTTTTCACAGTATTTACATTATATCTGCGACCGTGAATGTCACTCGATCGGTAAATCCGGTCTAACTGCTATAGCCCGGTTAGACGGATTTGCGAACGTGACTTTCACGTTGATGTTCTATGTTTATGCTGTGATGTTGCGGATCGGTCGTGGGGGATAGCCTGGATGCAATGTTAGTACAGTGTTGTTGTATTATGTACATTTGATATTGCGGGGCGAGCGTCCGACATGTGGACTGCCGTCACTGCCTGTTTGTATTATTATTTTGGGGCACGACCTGGTTGCGGTCGATGTACCCGGTGTATGTATATTTTACATTCTGTACTAGGATTACCCCGCGGTGGGGTGCACGGATAGCCGGGTTCTAGAGGGCAACAAGCCCGCATCTCATGGCATTGAGACGGAGGGGGCTTCACTCTGGGATTGGCGGGCTATTCGCCGCACTCGTAGGGGGTACAGGTTGACCCAGGAGGGGTGCCCAAGTTACCGGATTCCGTGAAGTGCTGGGTGGTCCATTCACGGCGATGAAGGGGGCTGCCTCGCTTCAGGTTTTGGCGGGTGACTTGCCGCGCCCGTAGGGGTCTAGGATTTCATTGCACAGGCTATCCACACGACCAGGGGAACGTCGGGTTTCAGTAGTGGCTCTGTGAAACCCGGGGATCCCAGATATCTGTATTGTTCTGTGATGCTGTACATTTCTGTGATGTTGCATTTCTTTTCACGCCTTGAGCGAAATATAATATATTGGTATATATATTAGTAGATGTTGTATATGTTTTTTATCCGCGCTAGTCCAGTCCCCGCTCTGTCGTTAGTAAGCTAACCTAACGAGTGATGACGGGACCCAGTGGCGAATGCGGATGGCATATACGTACGTCAGTATATTTTCGTTCTTTATTGGTGTGATCAATTGATGGGACTGCATTGATTCGGATCAATGCAAGTTTAAAAACAAACCTATTCTGATGTTGTTGGAACACTTTTCAAAAAGCTGTTATTGCAAGGACGTTCACTTTTGTTTTGCATCGTGGTATTCATTTGGAATATCCTGCTCCTCAGTCGACGAGGCAAGGGCCGAGATCCCTTCACCGGGAGTGACCCCTTGGACAGATGTTTGCGTCAGGGCATTAACTTCACTATAGCCGATTACTTTTGCTTTGCATCGCGGTATTCATTTGGAATATCCTGCACCCCATTCTACGGGGAAAGAGCCGAGATCCCTTCACCGGGAGTGACCTCTTTAGCAACGGTTTTCGTCACTATATTTTTAAAAGCTATCCGTTCCTTCGACGATATCAAGTTCTTTACGTTAAAGGTTTTCGCCAGAAACCATTCGTAGCCCTCCGTCGTTTCATATGGGTGGTCAATAGTATTCAAGCTGTGTATGTTGGCCAAAGTCAAGGCACAGTGATTGGTAGCTATTGGGGTATTCATATGCAGCATAGATAGATGCGTTGGTTTGGGACAGTCGTACTGCCATTTTGGCCAAAGTCAAGGGTATGTACGGGTGGATTCAAATTAACCTGGAGAATGACGGGTAGAACTTGACATGTGACTTATGATATGTTGGCCAAAGTCAAGGTCATAAGAGCATGGGGCAGAAATCACATCGGGAGTTTCAAAAGAACTGAAACTTGCCAGATATGCGCATACCTTCTGGAGTGTGATACCGTGAGCGGATTCCGTCACGTTGTCATGCGATGAGAGTTGGATCCCGATTCCCACTGATGAGTTAGTATACTCCTCGGGTGACCCCGACTAATTCTTCTTTCAGGTTTGGAGGAGAATTTGAGGTACAGTGGGAGGATTCCAGATTGGATAAATTGGTAACCATTCTGATCTAGGTTAGAGTGCACGCTGAGTGTTTCTTTTCTCTCTCTCTTTGGCAGCGACCTTTGACCCGACCCTAGACTATGACTCAGTGACCAAGTTGACCGAACCTACTTAACACTGGCTTTTGGATTGTCAGAGTTGCGAACCTCATTGCCACTCCTACTTTTACCCTTTTCTCCAGGACACCCCGTATTACTACGAACGTCCACTTCCATTGGACAAAACCATCGTATGGTTAGATACGAACTCGAAGGAATTCGAGGATGGTTTCCGGTTCTGGAGAAAACGAATAGGATTATTCAGTTGTCTTTTCCTTTTTGCCTCCTCTCAAGTTACGAGTACTCCTTGGTTTAGGAGTAGTACACCTATTACGCAAATTGGATAGTCTTCTTCCAAACCATAGGCTGGTGCCGACCGGTAGGGAATGAAGAAAACCAGTTAGCCTAAACGGTGTACAGAAGGTATTAAGATTAAGACAAAGCAAGGGATTAGTAAGAGGGCAAAGTAAATTGCAACAGATATTCACGACCAAACCATGTATTCCTTCGCCAATCCTAAATCACCTTTGTATTTCTCCAGGACACTCCGTATCACTACGAAGATCCCATTTTATTGGATAATCCATCGTATGGTTATATACGAACTCGAAAGGAACTTGTTCCAGTTCGGGGATGGATCCTGGTTCAGGAGAAATAGGAATAAAGTACATTCAGGTGTCTTTTATCTTCACCTTCTCTCGCGTTGCGAGTGCTCCTAGGATTAGGACAGTACACCCTTTATGCTTTTTGGATAGTCTTCTTCCAAACCATAGGCTGGTGCCGAACGGTAGGGAAGGAAGAAAACCATTTGGCCTAAAGGGGTGTACAGAAGGTAATGACTAAAGACATATGAAGGGATTTGGAGAGGTGGCAAAGAATTATACGGTTATAGTTGTGAATCTGGATAATGGATGAGGCATTACTAGGAATACCAGAGTACCCCAACGAAACATTTCAATGTTTCAGTTTCACTGTGTACTGTTAATGGAAAACTGATTTCCCGATTAGACACTTACTCCAGGGTATGTATTTACCAGGTATGATTCTCACATCTGTATGGTTTTTCAGATGATGAGTAGGAGTGAGTTATTGGGAATTGGGTGATCATCCTCATTATTGAGGAAGTCACCTGGGTTGTTTGCAAGTTAGCAATTATTTGGTTTTGAATATCCGCGGTTATGCACCAATTTCAAATTGATATATCTGTACGTCTATTTTCATAGAGTGAGATATACCTTTTGATATTATGTCGATGACATTTACCTATATCAGTGGATGGTTAGGTAAGGAGCATTAAACAGCGGTGTAATTCTTCTTAACCAAAAGTACAGTTTTCAACCTACGACACACAGTGAATGAGTCAATAGACTCAAGGGACTTATACAGAGTATTGTATGTTGTCCAGGGTCCATCTGGACAGAGGGGTTGGTTCTCGTACTATATTCGGTTTACTTATGACTTCTCTAGTTTTTAGACAAGTGTTTCGTGGAACCACAGGGTCTGAATTTTGAGAAGTTATAGGTATTTGAATAAAGTAGAGAACCAGGTGTTGCAAGTATCGGGATTCTTCAAAGTGATCGAAGATGTAGATACTTGTGTATGGTATTCAGTTGATAGTAATGATAAAGAGAAATTGCTTCTCTTTCAGGTTACTCATAATTGGAAGCATTCCTAAGTTGAGTAACGCTGATCGGCCTCCTTCCATTTAGTTGACATGCACTGGAGATAGCTGCATGATTTGAATCTGGTTCAATTAAATCAGTGCCTCTGGTTCTATATTAGATGTAGAACAGTTCATATCTTAACGTTGTTAAGGTACGGGGAGTTGTCTGGCTTATGATTAAAACCAGACTCTGGATAACTCAAGGCACGTTTCTGTAATGGCTGTTTGTGGGTTGACCCAGGCTATGACGAGGGTTGATTTTCTACCATCTGGCAGATCAATAGAAATATTGTTCTAGACTCGCCACAGTTTTATTAAAAATGGATTTTTTTCAAAAACAGCAGTGGGAGTATGGTAGAACTGGAAGTGATTCCAGAACCGCAAACGATTACTGAAGATTTGATAAGGAACCTAAAGATTCAATCTGATTTGACATTCCATTGGCGACTCCGCAGATAAGGTGGGTAACTTCAGGCACCCGAGAGGTACTTCGGTAGCCTCAAGGACGGTGACAGGGAAGTTCTTGTTTACCCACACTTGCCATTGTTGTTGTTCCAGGCTGCGAGACCCGGCAGGAGGATGAGTATAGCGTCGTTCTGAACTAGCTTCAGAAGTGTACGTATATATGACTCTGCCAGAGGGTTGTCGTAGTCAGTGGGAGCAGCGGAAGCATTGGTGGACATCAGGCTTATGTCTATTTATAGACTAAAGCAGATGTAGCGGAGATAGATCATCTGTTTCTGATGTGACAGTCATAGTTTTGACGTCATCAGAATAGGGGATGGATCTGTTGAGAAGGTAGTAGGAAGTGATATTCCTTTACTACGATCGGTTATACTTTGGTCGTCACACAGTGGTTTCTCCACAAAGGACTTGGATATTATATCAGACATACTGGTTACTAGATCTATAGTTTTTGATCTAGATTTGGGTGGTTTCCCAATCAGGGTACTTAGACAGCATTCTAAGAGTATTTGGAATGGACGACTCCTGGCATGGTAGTGTACCTGCAGGTGATGGAGTCACCCTCTCTAAAGGTGTCTTACAGACTAAAGGGGAGAGGAATGTTCATGATTGGCAGATCACTTGCTTAGGCAATTGAGTCAATCATGAGATGTCAAGTACCACTCCAGATGTTGTTCTTGCAGTAGGTGCAACAAGTTGATATTGAACCAATCCTGGAGAAACGGTAGGAAGCAGTTTTAGAACATAAGTGGATGTTCTAGGGATATGATAACGACAGCCTCATTCGAGAGACAGTTATCATTCCAGGTTTCCAAGGTGACATGGACGACAAGGAGGTTGTCAGAGTTATAGTTTTTCCTTCTGACGAGGGGCAGTATTTTGGACGGATGGTCCAAGGCAATACTGAGGGTGGCATGGCGCAGGATACTGATTAAGTTCAGTTGAAGATACAGTCTAAGTAGTTTGGATTTGGAGTTCATTTATGAGCTACGTCCCATCAGACATCCAGACATTCTAAGGCAGGTATTGCTCATTTCGGGAGATGGTTTTCTCCGCGAACTTGAGATATAGAGAGACATAGAAAGAAACTTCTAGGCGGATCCACTCACTGAGGCTATTCCTCGACCGCAATAGTTTCACAAACGGGATTTGTGAGACTGACTAGTAGAGGAGTTGGGTGTTCGGTATCACACGGGCTGTGAGTATGCGACATCGCAATAATTAGCCTTGAGTGCAAGTGGGAGATTGTTGGAGATAGTGCCCTCAGAGTCGATTATTGGATCACAGGCACGTGATTGCGATGATTGAGGGAGGACCTATCCCGGTAGAACAGTCTTACTCGAGATGATAGTTTGCTATCTGGTTTACCTTTATCATCGTGTACTGCTTTAGGCGACCTGACATGTCGCTATTGCACGTTGATAGAGCCCCTAGGATTCTTGCTTGACTGCCAGCAGTATGAGGGCGATCATATAAGTGAGAGCTGGAGTCTATTAGCACATCCTTAAAAGGTCCCTAGTCGTAGGAGTTTCGAGACAGGGCATCGATTCTCCAGAGTAGACTAGTGTATACAGTCGAGACCCCGACGAGGGGCGGTGGCCGGTCTCACAAGCCACTGGTGTCAGTTGGATCACCTAAGATGTATACAGGTGCTCATTGGGTTATGAGTACACCGGACAGGACTCGCCGGGAACATGCTAGTTGGTCTTATACCTAACGTCAGATAGCAGTTCCCAGGTGACATGTGTACAGGTTAGTTCATCGACCTGGGGATCGTCATTTGTCTCGTGTGAGTTCCCACTGTACTTTGATTACTACCCTACCACGGCTCAAAGGAGTCGTGCAAACAGGTTTTAGTTGGGTACAGTCCCGAGCCACATGGAGGCAGTGAGCGGATCTTCAGGGGTTTCGTCTCTCCCGGTATTGGGGGTGAGGTCGCGCTGTGTCTAGGAGAGCCATTACACAAAGACCTTGGCCAAGGCAGGAGATTTACTGGTAGGTATTCCAGTAGTATCTCAGGGTGTTCTGGGCTACACTCCGACACGACTTGTACCGCTTTTGGGGGTCTGAATTTTACCAACCCCCTAGGCCCGCCATGCGATGCTCATAGACGAACGGACCGGACTGTACGGATATTGTCACTGACAGGCTCAGTTGGGTGTCGGGGTGAGCTTCCTCATCGACGTCCCTTTTAGTCAATAGCTGGTGGCCCGTCACGTATTGGCTTATACCTCTGACGTGCTAGTGGTTAAATCCACAGCCATAGTATTGACGAGTCTTTAGAGTCCACCACACTTTCAGTTACTCAAGCTTTCGGGCGAAACGCTGTAGAAGCCGTATGGAGATATGGCAGGGTCCGATCAGATACGTGCGGTATTGCACGGATCAGGATCGGACAGTTTGTACTAGTAGCCGTATAGGTATATGGCAGGGTTCGATCAGATACGTGCGGTATTGCACGGATCGGGATCGAACGGATATTACTAGCCGGCTTTGGTTTAAGCCGGTCCTAGTTTAGTACAGTGTAGATTCTGTCTCTTTGCATTTGTATCCGGACGGAATACAGATGCGGGTGTGTATGCACAGTATCGGGGTTTTCCTGTAATTTATTACGGGACCAGTTTTCTGGAGTTGCCAGTTTGCATTCCGTTCCGGCCGGTTTTCCTTTGTTCTTTCCCGGCCGGACTTTTCCGATGGAGGGGGTAATTTGCAGTTTTGCAAATTACATTTGTGGAGGGGTTTTCTTGCATAAAGTATTGATTATGATAGCTTTCTTTTCTTTGCACCATGACTTGCTTTGACTTGTGAGAAAGTGAGGGTATGGGTTTAAAAAGTGAAGCATGGTTGTATGTTTCTTTGTCCCTTGGATGTGGTCACCTCCTTCTTCTCCTACACTCACCTCCCTTCATGTTTGCTATTACCTCCTCCACCATTCTCTTTTGGATGAGAAAAAATTTATTCATTAGAAAAGAGAGAAGAAGAAAAAGAAAGAGGGAAGAGAGTGGTTCATTTTGTGAGGAGAGATATATGTTCATATCATTTTTCATGCAAAGATTGAGAGCTTCATTTCCCTCCAAAGCTCAATCTTCATTCCTCCATCCAAAGGCAACAAACCCCAAAGAGACAAAGCACTACACTTCCTACAGCACATCTTGAGCATGTCGAGTTGCCGGCTTCATGCCCGAGTTGCCTCGGTATAGAGGCGGGAGCCCGTAAAAGGTGCAGGCGACGTGGTGCCCTTCCGGCGAGGAGGCGACGACCGGAGATCCCGCGAGGAGATCGGAGTGGAGATGAAGACCGGAGGACTCGGATCAGTCGGTACATCTCTAACCCGTATTCTAGTTAGCTTAGACTTGTTAATGGTTACGATCCGGAGTTTAGTGCGCGGTGGTGCCGGTTTGCAAAGTCCGCAAAATTTAAGTTATTCACCGTTTCCGCATTCCGGCGTCGGGCTGACGGCCGGGGCGCCGCCGTGCACTTACACGGAATTCGTTGTAATTGGTGATATTTGAGGAAATCGCCAGGGTACAGTTTTCTACCGACAACGCACAGTTTTTGAGTTGTTCAACTCAGCGGACTTATACAGAGTATTGTATGTTGTCCAGTGTCCATCAGGACAAAGGGGTAGGTTCTCGTACTATGTTCTGTTTACTTATAACTTCTCTAGTATTTAGACAAGTGTTTCGTAGAAATACAAGGTCTAAGTTTTGAGAAGTTGTGGGTATAAGAATAAAGTAGAGAACCAGGTATCACAAGTATCGGGATTCTTCAAAGAGATCGAAGATGTAGATTCTTGTGATTGGTATTCAGATAATAGTGATGGTTTTGAGAAACGTGTTTCTCTTTCAGGTTACTCATAATTGGATGGATTCCTAAGTTGAGTAATGCTGATTAGCCTCTTTCCATTAAGTTGATATGCACTGGAGACAGCTGCATGGATTGAATCTTGGTTCCAATTAAATAAGTGCCAAAGTTTCTATATTGGATATAGAATAGTTCGTACCTTAAAAGAAATTAAGGTGCGGGGAGTTGTCCAGCTTATGATTAAAACCAGATACTGGATAACTCAGGGCACGTTTCTGGAATGACTGTTTGTGGGTTGACCCTGGCTATGACGAGGGTTGATATTCTACCATTTAGAAGATCAATAGTGATATTGTTCTTGACTCGCCACAGTTTTAATAAAAATGGATCTTTTTCAGAAAACAGTAGTGGGAGTATGGTAGAACTGGAAGTGATTCCAGAACCGCGAACGATTACGGAAAATTTAATAGGACCCATATATTCAATCAGGTTTGACATTCCAATAGCCACTCCGCAGGCATGGTAGGCAACCTCAGACACCCGAGAGGTACTTCGGTAGGCTCAAGGACGGTGACAGGGAGGTTCTTATCTACCAAGACTTGACACTACTGTTGTTCCAGGATATGAGACCCGGTAGGAGGGTTGTCGTAGTCAGTGGGAGCAGCGGAAGCATAGTGGGCAAGATGCTTATATCTATTTATAGACTTGAGCAGTGATAGCGGAGATAGATCATCTAATTTTGATGTGACAGTCATGGGTTTGACTTCAATCAGAATAAGGGATGGATCAGTTAAGAAGGTAGTAGGGTGTGATGTCATGGTATCTGGATGACATACACAGAGTAGGAAGTAAAATTCCTATACTACGATCGGTTATACTGTGGTCGTCACACAGTTGTTTCTCCAGACAGGATATGGATATAATATTTGACATTCTGGTTCTAGATCTATGGTTTTAGATCTGGATTTGGGTAGTTTCCCAATGTGGGTACTCTGACAGATATTCTAATGGTTTTTGGAATAGTTGACTCCTAGCATGGTGGTGTACCTGCAGGTGATGGAGTCACCCTCTCTAAAGGTGTCTTAAAGACTAAAGGGGAGAGGGAAGTGCATGATTGGCAGATCACTTGCTTAGGCAATTGAGTCAATCATGAGATGTCAAGTACCACACCAAATGTTGGTTTTGCACTAGATGCAATAAGTTTGTATTAATCCAATCCTGGAGAAACATAAGGAAGCAGTTTTAGAACATTAGTACATGTTCTACGGATTTGATAACGGCAGCCTCTTTCGGGAGACAGTTATCATTCCAGGCTTCAAAGGTGACATGCATGACAGAGTGATTGTCAGAGTTTTTTAGTTTTCCCTCTGACGAGGGACAGTATTATGGACATGTGGTTCCTGAGAATACTGTGGGTGGCAAGGTGCCCGATACTGATTAGGTTCAGTGATCGATTCAGTCTAAGAAGTTTGGATATGGAGTTCATTTATGAACTAAGGTCCCATCAGATATCCAGACATATTCTAAGACAGGTACTACTCAATTCGGGAGATGGCTTTCTCCGCGAACTTGAGATTAAGAGAGATACAGAAAGAAACTTCTAGGCGGATCCACTCACCGAGGCTATTTCTCGAACACAATAGTTTTACAAACGGGCTTTGTGAAACTGATTAGTAGAGGAGTTGGATGTTCGTTTTCACACGGGCTGTGAGTAGTCGACATCGCAATATTAGCCTCGAGTGCAAGTGGGAGATTGTTGGAGATAGTGCCCTCATAGTCAATTATTGGATCGCAGGTACGTGATTGCAATGATTGCGGAGGACCTATCCCGGTAGGACAGTCTTACTCGAGATGATAGTATGCTATCTGGTTTGCCTTTATGAGTCGTGTACATGTTCAGGTGACTGATTGCATGTTACACTTTGATAGAGCCCTTAGGATCTTGCTTTACTACCAACAGTATGATGGCGATCATATACGTGAGAGTTGGGTAGTTTATATGCATATCCTTAATTGTGGTCCCTAGTCGTGGGAGTTTCGAGACAGGGCATCGATACTCCGGAGTAGACTAGTGTGTACAGTCGAGACCCCGACGAGGGACGGTGGCCGGTCTCACAAGCCACTGGTGTCAGTTGGATCACCTAAGATGTATACAGGTGCTCATTGGGTTATGAGTACACCGGACAGGACTCGCCGGGAATCTGCTAGTTAGTACTATACCTATCGTCGGATAGCAGTTCCCTGGTGACATGTGTACAGGTTAGTTCATCGACCTGAGGTCGTCATTTGTCTCGTGTGAGTTCCCACTGTGCTTTGATTTCTACCCTACCACGGCTCAAAGGAGTCGTGCAAACAGGTAGCTTTTGGGTACAGTCCCGAGCCATATGGAGGCACGTGAGCGGATCGGCAGGGGATTCGTCTCTCCCGGTATTGGGGGCGAGGTCGTGCTGTGTCTAGGAGAGCCATTACACAAATCCATGGCCATGGTAGGAGATTTACTGGTAGGTACTTCAGTAGTATCTCAGGGTGTATTTGGGCTTCACTCCGACACGACTTATACTGCTATTGGGGGTCTGACGTTACTAGCCCCCTAGACAGATATGCGATACTCATTGACGAACGGACCGGACTGTATATACATTGTCACTGTAAGGCTCAGTAGGGTTTTCCGGATGAGTGCGCTCATCGGCATCCCTTGAGGTCAGTCCATGGGCAGCCGTTACGCATAGCTAGTGCCGCTGACGGTTTGTGGTTAAACCCACTGCCAGGGTACTGACGAGTCATTAGAGTCCCCCACAGACAGTTTCCCAAGTTCGGGCGAAACGTTGTAGATGCCGTATGGTTTTATGGCAGGGTTCGGAAAATGCACGTGCGTTTACGCACGTGTTATTTTTCGGGCAGATAATACTGGTCGGCTTTGGTTTAAGCCGGATCCGAGTATTATATTGAGTAGGTATAATATCTTTGTCTCAGTTGCATTTGTATTCGGTCGTAATACAAATGCGGGTATATTTATACAGTTTCGGGGTTATCCTGAAAGTCGTTTCAGGATCACTTTTGGAAGTTGCCAGTTTCCAGTTTTCTATCAGCCGTCTTTTAACATTCTGTTAAAGACGGATTTATCTTTTTTGGATGAGAGTGAGTCATGCTTCTAGAAGATTCTAGAAGATTCTAGATTGGGTGAGGTGTCGTGTGACTCATGCTTTGTAATCAACCATTTCTTGTTATGCTTAAGATCTTTTTGCAAGATATTTAGTTTGTGTTCATATTATGATAAGGATGTTTGGTTATGGTTACCTCCTTATCTTCTCCTACACTCACCCTCCTCCTTTATATATATTTAGCCTCCTCTCTCTCTCTCATTCCTACACTTGATTCATTTGAAAAGGTTATGATAGATATTTATCGGTGTATGGAATTTCACAGTCCATTTCATTCCATCACCCGATTTCCACGGCAACTTCATTAACCGATCGTCCACGGATTTGGACGAAGTGAGACAAAGTCATCTACTCATTCTCTACATCAATCTTGGTCGTCTCTTTTAGCAAACTTGACGATCGAGTTGCCTCGAGTCAGAGGCGGGAGCCCGTTTAAAGAACCGATCATGTGGTGCCACCTCGACGGAGGAGATCGGAGATCGACGAGATCGGAGCAGCCGCAACGGAGCGTGGGATAATGGTTGAAGAACGAAGGACTCGGATCGTTCGGTATAACCATTCTACACTCTTTACAGTTTGTTAGTTTAGCAATAATGGCAGATCCGGGTTAAAGTATACGATAGCGCCAGTTAAAAAGTTTTTGTTCCTCATTTGGCGTCTGTAGACGGCCGGGGCGCTAGCGTAGACTTACATAATTTTGATCGCAATAGGGTAAAACTTGTGTTGCGAAATGAACATTCAGTTCAGGAACTGAATTTCCAGCAACGAACACTTAAAATGAAACGGCTGTAACTTGCAAACCCGAAATCTGATTGTCCTGAAACAAATTTTGTTGAACTGCAGACTGAGTTTACTTGCTACCGTCTTTGTGTCATTTTACTGAATTTTGAATGTACGATTTAAGGCAATTTTTATAATTTCATAAGATGCATAATAGCTCGTATTACACATGAATTGTTAACTGCATAAATGCACACATTTTACCCGATTGCCATACTTCTAGTGATAGTGCGCATTATTGTTCAGTGTACAATGCATTGTCGTGCGTGAATGGTATCGCTTTAGGAGTGTCAAGTACGCCAGTGAAAAAGTGAATGATTCGTGACAGTGAACAATACAGTGAACAGTGACTAAAACAGTGTTATTGGTGCGTACTTGTATACGACTAGACCATACTCATAAATAGTGTTAACCTGGGAAAAAGGAAAAATCGAAGTGGAAAGAGAATTATATTTAGCGAGGACAGTGATTTAGAGGATGATCATTCGAACAATGACTCTTATATATATTAGGTTGGGCCTAGCGGTCCAGCTGACAGGGTTATGTCCCGGACGATAGCGGGCCGTAGTCTCGGGTATGTACGAGACCCTCGTTAAACATGATCCTCCTTTTCACAACTCGATTTCAAAAGTGACTTAGAGAGTGATAGGGACACAAATCATACACTGCATCAGTTAGTGACATATTGATTACCTGCATTTTACCTCCACTGTTATTACCTTCTTTGCTTGTTTCTTGTCACTATTATAATATTGCTATTACATCGCTCTGACGACCTGAGTATGCATGCTCATACCTCGAGGAAGAACCAGTACAGGAGTCAGACTTGCCCTTCGAGCTTGCGGAGATTTAGTCGGGAGTACCTCCTTCACCTTTACTGCTCTCCCTAAAGTAATCTTGTATTCGCACTTGGTTAGTAGTTCTTTTCCTTATTTTATTGTAAATTGTGAATAATGAAAGTCGATGTAATGATTTAGTGATGTATTTCCTTTACTTCTGCGCTTTGTTTACTGATTACCATGTAATGCTAGAAGCCGAAGTGTGACTACAACGAGATTATTCCTTGACCGTAGGAGCATGGCTGACCTAGTCATCCCTCGTTTTCCGTATTTTGGGAAGCGGGACGTGACAGTTTCGTTTTCCCGTATTCTATGCTCCCAAAAGGTAATGTACTATGTTGCATATGAGTGTTTTGAGGAGGTAGGTCATTACCTCGTGATCTAATTAAAGTTATAGTAAGATTAATGATGTTTTAAAGTAGAAAGTAAACTCATAGTATTTTACTGAAAAAGAGTGGTAAAAGTTACAAAATAAAATATTTTACTATGAAACTTGTTCAACATACTTTGTTAATGATTAATAGTCAAGATGTAAGAGTTTAACATGGTTGTGTTAAGGAAAAATGAACTTTATAAAGAAAACCGAATCGGAAGTCGGATTTAACTCTGCTTCCGTCGGGTTTTAGAAAAAGAACTTTTTAGAATAGCAAAAGAAAAGGGAGGCGGGGCTTACGGCTTTAGATTCAAGAGAAAAGGGAGAGGAAGATGTAGGAGGCGTCGATGCGTCGTTTAGTCGCCGGGAGCTCCTAAAATCGTCGTCGGAAAATTGTTGGAGTTTCGCCCTTCGCTAACTCTAATTGCACACTAAAATTCTTGAGAGTTTGGACAGAATTGTGAGTGAGGGGTGTGTGTTTAGGGGTAGTATTTATAGGGTAAAACTAGGGTTAGGATAGGTGAAAGGTTGAATTGAAAATGTATTAAAAATTGTATTAAAAATATGGTTTAATGGGATTTTAAAGAGCTCAGTTAAATTGCAGGAAATTTAAAGTATACAGGGGTACTGGGAAGACAGAGAGGCACAACTTTTATGTTGGGCAAAAACCGATTCACCCGAGCTCGGCCGGCGGCGGTGGCCGATTCGGCCGATCCGCCGGCCGAGTCAGGCCGAGTCGGGCCGGGGTCGGTCGTCGTAGGTCGGTCGTCGGTTGGTCTTTCCCATGGTCCAGTTTGTTTTTAGTGTGCCGTGGGTTTTTTACGAGTTATGCACGTGTAGACTCTTGAACTTCTAAAAATCTAAAATAAAACAATATTAAAATAATGTGGCTAATGGGATTTGAACTCTGGTGTTTTGGATCAATAATGCAAGGTCTTACCAATAAGCTACAAGCTCTTTCTTGCTATTAAAAAGCAAATCAAACTTATAACTTGTGCTCAGACAAAAATACTCCTTTCTGTATTTTTGAAAAAATTGTACAGAAAATTATACAGAAAGTTTAGGGTTGTTACACTCTTGCTCACAATTTTTCTCCTCATCTCATCGTTTAATATGCAACTCACCAGATCATTAAACGTGAGAGTCCTTGAGATCAAGTTGCTTACGACCATCATGAGATTTTCCCATCTCTCTGTCAACGAAAAGAGAAATAACAGGGCTTGAATCTCATCTTCAAATACGATTAAAACCGATTTGAGTTGGCTCATCACACTGTTGAATTCGTACAGATGCTCTGTCACAGAACTATTCTCTGACATCTTCATATTGAAATGCTTCTTCATAAGAAATATCTTGTTTGATGTCGAAGACTTCACATACAAATGCGTTAATGTCGTTATTAGTCCCATGATTGTTTTCTTCTTTGAGATATTAAAAGCTACTTGTGAAGCCAACGATAGCCTAATCGTTGCCAGGGCTTTCCTATCCAATAGATTCCATGCCTCATCGGATATCTTCTCGAGTTTTTCACCCAACAACAAAAAATACAAATCCTTTTGGTATAGGTAGTCTTCCATCTGCATGCGCCACCAACCATAATTGCGACCTTTGAATTTCTCAATTTTTATCTTATCCCCCGTCATCTTTCATATACCATCGCAGCAAACTCAACTTCTTACTCAGATCTGAACCAATACCTTTGAAATTACGATCTAAGTAGATGGGGAAGAGAACACAAGTGTCGTTACCCACCGTAAACTTAAATCGTAGAATCGAAACAAATCTTAGGTTCCATAACCACGCACCGATACCAGTTGTTGTGGATAAAACCGGGAGAAGATGCAATTACACAGAACAATTGCTTACGACCAATCACGCAATAATAACCACACAATAAACAGCGAAAGACAATAAAACAATATTAAAGCGACAATAAGAGAATCTCAAAACAAGAGACAAAAAGATTTGTTAACGAGCTTCACGAACCGTATGGCTAATTCCCGGCAGAGCGGAATCTGCAAACGTCTACTAGATCTTGAATCAAATATTACACCAAGTAACCTTGGGAGATTTCTCTCGAATCTCTCTAGATTTTAACCGCCACCCTCTCTCTACACAATACTCTCAAATTGGCAGTACATATAATATAGGAGAGATCCCTATATATAGGCAAACCCTAATCTTATTGAAAATAAGAGATAAACCCAAATCTGAATATTCGGTTCGCACATAAAACCCTTCGACTGACGTCTGATCAATACTTGGTCATACGTCTGCCTATTCTCTGTTAGGATTGAGCTCTTTGGGCAGACGTCTGCACTTACTTCTTCAGACGTCTGCTGATTCTCTGGATTGGACTTCAGCTTTTCCAGACGTCTGCCCCAGACATCTAGCTACGCTCTATACATTGTCTAAGACTTCACAGATATCTGCACTTTGGCCTTAAGACGTCTGGCGTTGTTCTGAATTTCTGACATGAGTCTCGTGCATGTCCCGACGTATGCACCTTCTATACTTCATACGTCTGAGGAAGTATTTTCCACAATTCAACATCCTGGACATGAGAAAGAAATAAGAATATGGACCCATTAACCTGCCCGGAATTCTCCATTTCTTTCTCTCTTTCTCCTGCCCGGATGTATTAGATAGACACACCGAGTAATTTCTCATTAATCTAGTAGCTATAATTTAACTACTCCTGCTTGGTATTGTACCGACTTCCTTGAAAGCATTCAGAAATGGTTTGTTATTAATCCTTTTGAACTTTATAGATTGCATCTTTAGTTTCTTACATAGAGTGGGACCGTTGGCCAAAAAAATGAAGAAAAAAAGGACTATTTCTATTTTGTAGTTAAAGGTTTTTCCACAGATAAACTTTTTAATCGAGGACACCTTACATATGTCGAAGCGACGTCCTTGAAAACAAACTTTCAAATTAAAGAAATACAAGAAATATTGCTGAGAAATTTCACTCCAGATCTGAGTTCATACACAACATACTGTATGCAATGATTCTTTAGGGGAAAACCTCAATTAAAGAGCGCAACCCCAAGGGAGTAATTTTATAGTGGGTGAAACCTGCCTCCATAAACAATTTATTCAATTCATGCACTTTCCGCTCTTTACCATGCGTAGACATCATCATCACTATATCACACAGTAGTTGTGTCTCTGTTTCTTTAGAATCTTTGCTGTCTTCAACTACGATTTCGATTATGATCACCTTTCCATCCTTTTTAGGAATAGCCTCCTTACACTTTTTCAGTATTCTGACGCAGTCTTCATCACTCCAATCATGCAATATTGCCTACAAAATGCAATTTACAAACCCAAATCTTGATTTATAGGACTTTTCAATTTACATACCATTTACATATCAAGGAAAGTAATTCTTCTACTAAATCTGCTAAAATTCGTGAAAAAGATCCCAAAAAAATGTGCCCATGAGTATTCTCTAAATCAAATGATATATAATTTAAAGTATGCTAAATTTATCAACTAATTGTATAGTATTTGAATTCAAATGGGACCACATTTCTAACTATATATTTATTCCTCTAAAACAAATAGTGAATATCCAACAAACATTCTTATTTAATAGCTTATACATAAATAAAAATCAATTTATATATCGATTCACCGCAAACTTCATATTATTATAAATCACTATAACACAATGAATAAAAAAAATTGGTATTTTGCAAGAAGCTGTCTGGGGTTCAATCTTCCTATACATCAGGGTAAGGTCTGTTATATATATTTATATAGTTTTTATAAAATATTTAACTATACGTACAGAAGTAAAAAAAAAAGGATTTTCAAAAAGTGAAGCAAGTGAATAAATTTCATTTTAAAGCAAAGCTCTCACCTACTCTTAGAAGAACCGCATCAGCCTTGGGCACATGCTCAAACATATCGCCTCCAATCCCCTCCACACGTCGCAACGGAGATCACATGCGTCAGATCATAAAACGCACACGGCGTCAACCCTGGAAACGCCTTCTTAAGGGCGCGGGCGACGGTCCCGGTCCCACCACCAACATCCACGACGCTGGTCAACCCATCGAAAACCCCTCTGCGGTTCTCAACCACGGCTCCCACCACCAACCGCGTGTCCCCCGCCATCGTCTCATTGACCATCAGGTTAAACTGGGCGCTCTCATTCGAGAGCAAAGGATCCCCTTATGCCCATCACATGGTGGTAGATCTGAGATTGGGCTTGAAGCATGGCATTGATGGAGGATGGTGGCGGTGGCGGTGATGAAGCATCTCCTACTCCCTTACCAAACCCCATTGTTTGTTTAGGATTTGATGAAGAGGAACACATGTATATGCAGAAACTTTGCATGAGTGATGCACGTGTGTGTTTATATATATAAACGGTAGAAAACATGTCAAAAATAAATGCAAAATGCAAGTGAATTATTGGATATGTAGAATGATAAACATTAAGGGGGCTAATTGTAAGTTTTCTTTTTCTTTCCTTACTTTTCTCTTTTTAGAGAGTGTGGATGGAGAAAGAGTAGATGCACGGTATTGTTTAAGCACGGATGATGCATGTGATAGACAAGAAAGAATGGATATATAATGGGAATATGTATAATTTTTGTGTAAAGGATAATAAATATATGTTCTCCTCCGGAATACAGAGACGGGACCGCGTAGGTCCGTCTTATCTGAATTTGGGGGCAGATACTAATTGGTGATATCCGTCCACCTCTCCGAAGATGCCAAGTTGATTTATGACACTATATATCGACCGTTTAAACGGATGCGGCCGATGAAGCAGACTTCGTCAGATTCCCCCTCATTGAGGGGTTTTTGATTGTAGGGACGCTCTTCCCTGCAGGCGCAAGCCCCTGTAGTTAATTACGCTACCGCATCGCGGTAACCACTTTCTTCTTCTCCAGATGATCACTCCGTGTCGTGGGTGTTTGTTTTATTTTTTGCTGCCCGTGGATTGTATACGGAGACTAATTTATGTTGTCCTCCGTAGGGCGTGAATTAGTCCAAATCCGTATTTTCTTAGATTTGGGGTTGGGTTTAAGGATACGTTAGTCTCATTTGAGACTAAGATCAACTTAAACGTTTGTTAAGAATACGTTACTCTAATTTCAGACTAAGATCAACTTAACGGGATCGTTTAGACCCAACAAAAGAGCATTTGGGCTTTATTATTTAGTTTAGGGACATTGCAGTCCATTAGTTTAGGGACATTACGGTCCAAGGTTAAGGACATCATAGTCCGTCGGTTTAAAGGACCCCACAGTTCGAGGTTAAGGACATCATAGTCCATGGGTTTAAGGACTCCACAGTCCGAGGTTAAGGACATCATAGTTCATGGGTTTAAGGACCCCGCAGTCCAGTTTAAAGACGTCATAGTCTATGGAACGTATGGTTGTCGGGATCCGTCACCTCTCTGAAGACGTTAAAGGATTACAACGACAAATATCAGAGGAGTAAAGAGATGTACCCTTGAACCAATTTTGGTTGGGAGATCTGTATTCCAATTGGGATTAAGATCAAAGATTTATGAGCATATGGGCTCAATTAATCTGAATGAGGGATTTATGGCCAACTTGGGCTCAGCCCATTCAGTTAAAATGTTAAACATTTGATAATGTTGAGCATTGATTTGAATTCTGACAATGTTTTTGTCTTTTACTGAATACTGAGCATTCCTCATAGCTCTGGGCTTTATTTTAAAGAACAATTTATGTTCTATCAGAGCACACGTGAGAAACATGTGGCGCGCTTGGCGCTTTGCGCCAGTCAAAGAGCGCATTGCGCTTCTGCCGAGTAGCGCATACGTGAGGGACACGTGGTGTGCTTGGTGCTTAGCGCCAGTCTATGAGCGCATTGCGCTAATTTATGAGCGCAAAGTGCTACTAGTTCAGTGACGCACACGTGAGGAGCACGTGGTGCGCTTGGCGCTGAACGCCATTCCATGAGCGCAAAGCGCTAGTCCAAGAGCGCAGAGCGCTAACTGTTAAGTGTCGCATATGTGAGGAGCACGTGGTGCGCTTGGCGCTGAGCGCCATTCCATGCGCGCAAAGTGCTAATCCAAGAGCGCAGAGCGCTAATTTATGAGCGCAAAGCACTATCTGATCAACTTTATGATCTGAGAAATAAATTCTCGTTTATAAGGGACTTTGTCTCAAGATTCTAAGAACAAAAGTTCTTACTTTATAGGAGATGCTTTAATCTCTTGTATTGAAGAAAGGATTTGCCTTTATGGATCTATGATCCTTAAGAGAATTGAATTATTCTCCCCCATTTTTATAATGAGATGTTCATGATCTCTTTGTATAAAAAACCTTAGTCTTGTAGATCTATGATCTGTGAGAAGAACTATGTTTTTCTTCTTGTTTTATGATGAGATCTTTTGATCTCTTTGTGAAAGACTTTGGTCTTATAGATCTATGATCTTAAAGAAAGAAGTGAATTCTTCTTCTTAGTTATGAGACGATTTTATCTCTCTGTTCATTTTTTTACCTTGAAGAAAATCTTCTTTTTCTGAGAGTTTGGCTCTTCTTTATGAGATTTCTCAAACCTTATGGGGGGTTCCTCTGTATGTTTCTATATATCTTTAGACTTGAAGTCTTGGGGCCTTTATATAGGGCAAGATGATTTGTTCAATCAGTTAAGGAGATCTTTTCTCTAATTGATTTGGGGATTTTCCCATCGTTGGATTTTTGATCCAATGAGCTTCTGATTTACAGAAGGCAATCTTCTTGTTTTTAACAAGATTGGGGAATTTCCTCTATACAGAATTTATTCTGTGTTTTTGGTGATTTTTAATCACCATTGAATCATTTATCCAACGGTGCTCTGATTTACAGAGCACAATCTTTTTGTTTGGAAAGATTTTGAGGAATCTTTCCTTAACAGAATTTAATTCTGATTAATTGATGATTTATCATCTTTATTAGATCTCTGATCTGATGGTGAGGAGATTTTAGTTCCAGCGCTAGCGCACCCGTGCTTTGCACGTGGTGCGCTGCTTAGAGGGCAGCGCACTTAGCGCTAGCGCATACGTGCTTTGCACGTGGTGCGCTGTTTAGGGCGCAGCGCACTTGGCGCTGCTTTTGAAGCGTTGCTTCATTTCAGAATTTGAATTTTGAACAGAGCTTTACTCTGATTGGGGGAAACAAATGCCCCCCCACCGTTGCGCTCACGTGGCACACACGTGAGTGCAACGGTGGCAGCATCTACGCCCTTGGATCAACTCAGAAGTTGAAATGGCATCTTAGTGCCTATAAATAGGACCTTTGGCCTTTGAGATGATTTATGTTCATCTTCTTCCTTCTGAGAATTTTTATTCTCTTGCAGAGCATAGCTCTTTGGTTTAAGAACTTTCTTAAGGACAGAACTCTGTCAAAATCTTAGGTAAAGATTAAATGTTTGAGTAGATCATTTAATAATCTAGGCTTTTACACATTAACAGAGCTTTGCTCTTCATAGATCTTCGATCTAAAGAAAACATTTTTTAGGGTTTTGTTGACAGAGCTTTGCTCTCTTGCACCCATAGATCTAAAGAGATCTTTCTTAGGGTTCCTTAACCCATTAACGGAGCTTTACTTTTGTTAGATCTTAGATCTTAAGAGATCCTTTTCAGGGTTTCTTAACCAATTAACAGAGCTTTGCTCTTTTCAAATCACATAGATTTATTAATTTTTCATAAAGAACTCTTAAGAGTTTGTTCATGGATCTTAAAGATCATGGAATTTTATTCCATTAAAACTTTACTTCTGATGGGTTATTCCATCATTTTTACAGAGAAAGGCACTTAGAATTTTCTTGAGGAATTTTATTCCTTCATCATTAGAATCTGACAGGTGTCATTCTGCCATAGAGCATTACTCTCAAGGGAAGATTTACTCCCTGGCCCGAGGAATTCTCATTAAATGAGAATCAATTGAGGATTTCCTTATTTAATTGACAGTCTCATCAAATGATGAGTCTGTTTTATTAAAGATGCAATGTCATCTGGATTATGTGGGTCCCCTTTGGTCCCTTTTCACTGCATTGCAGTATGGTACCGATTTAAAGTACCTAGTGACAGAACTTAAATTGTAGCATTGGCGGTTGAAAATTTGTTCTTTTCCGCGCAGGTACTATGTCTTTCGACACATCCTTCCCGTTCGTCCGCTCAGAAGGCGGATTCCCCGAAGCGCCTGTAGACCGAGAGGTTCTTACGCTAATCAAAGACCATGACCTGGAGCACAAGAATCTTCATCTATGGGGTAGCTGGTACAATCAAATTATCAGAGGCCGCCGGAGCTTTTCTTGTGCGACACCCTCGGAGCCTATCTCTGCGATGCCTTATGCAGATGCACCCCCGATAAGCTATACTGTGGAGGAGGTGAATTGGACTTCAGAAGGTCTCCTTCGACCTTCTATGGCCACAATACCCGTGTAGCCGCCGGTTGCTTTGGACACTCTAGGGCGGCGCATATGCCAGGGTAAATCGCGCCCTTGGGGACAGCCATACAACATAGGACTAACTTCCCGTCATCCTGCCGGATACCTGCAGTGGGCCCGATATATTTTATCGGTGAAGAAGTCGCAGCTGCTGAAGCTCGGATTGTACCCTGCGATCTACGCTTCATTGTTCCAGTATTCTGCACCTCCTACATGGTGGATCAAGGCGTTTCTAGAGCAATGGAACATTCCGACCCACACCTTCCTCATATTGGATCGAGAAGTCTCTATTTCCTCAGAGGAATTTGCAGAGGTCTCTGGTTTACCCGTTAAGGTAGAGCATTACGAGGAGCTGCTTCCTCCGGATGAGTATATTTTTGCCACCAAATCAGTGGTAATGGGTCTTACCCCAGAGAATGCCATTCAACACCAATTTCCAGGTTTGATAAAGGTGTTGAATGTCTACGAGGGCCTATTTCTTGAATTTGGAAGCCGGGGGGTCAGCTTTGCGGACTTCATTGCCCATTTTCTTCGCCCAGAAGTTTTATCGCGACAAGGTGAAAATTTTGCCAAACTTGATGATCTTTTCGGCTTTGGCTTGTATCGCCAGCCAATATTGGAAGCCAATCAAAAGGATTTCTTTCTTCCAAACGTCACGATCGTCCCCTTTTCAGAAATTGCCGCTCCGGGCATCAATGAGGAAGCGTTCTTTCTAGGGTTCCTCGGTTTGTGGTTAAGCAGGTTTGCGCTTCCGATGCACCCTCGCCATATGAGGTCGTCCGTCTTCTATCCAGCACATCGAATGGTTGCCGGGATACAAGTGGCCGTCGGGATTGCTGGGTTAGCCCACCTGTATCACGGCCTTAGCTTGGCAGCGGATACTACTGAACCAGTGGTGCAGCCTGCCAACTTCTCAATGCATTATTTCACCTCATGGCTCGAGTTGCACGTGCTTGGGGTCTTCGGTATCCACAGAAGACCTTCCTTTTATGACAGATGTAAGTTTCCTCAGATAATGCGGCTAGTTGACGCATGCATCGTAAGTCCGACACCGCGGGAAGCTAGGGGTTTGCTCCTTCGTCCACGCACGGTTGGAGATGGTATGTCCTTCACCGATAAAATTTTGACCGTCGGCCAGGAATCCGCAAAAACGGTGCTGCCATTGCAGGACATCTTTAAAGATGGGGCCTCTGTCTTGAAAGCTCGGGAGATTCTTCATCTGTACTTCATCAGGCCGGGCTTTCTCGTATTTAGGCAGAATGATGCGGCGTTGTTCATGAGATACAACCCGCATCATTTCGCTCAGCAGTTGAGCTACAATCAAGGCGTCCCGCTTGAGGCTTTCTTGGCAGAACCTGCTGCTACCGAAGAGGGTATCCGGAGCGCGCTGCACCATTTTATGCGCCTAAACACAGGGTCCAACTTATTCATCAGCGAACCGAGCTGTGTTCTGAAGGCCCTAAATGTGTATGTGGCGTGGTATCAACATTCGATGGGCGCCGTCATTAGAGAGGAAAAAAGATTGCTTCTTGATCGCAAGGGTGCAGCGCTGGCTGGTAATCCAAATGTTCCTCTGAAGCGACGGACCATTGTCCGTCCTCCCTTAAGAAAAGTTGCTACGGTCGAGGTTCCGCATGATAGGCCTGAGCTACCGATACCCCGTGCTCCCGTGAAAGCGGTGACTGTGGCGTCTCCCGAGTCTGGTGTGGGTTCAGATATCGGGACTCATCGTGTCACGCCCCGCTTCCCAAAATACGAAATACGAGGGGTTGACAAGGCCAGCCATGCTCCTACGGTCAAGGAAATGTCCTGCCGTAGTCACACTTCGGCTTCTAGCTTTACGTGGTAAACAGCAAATAATGCGTAGGTAATGAGAAATGCAGTAACTGGAACAAAACAATATAAAGAACTAACCTGATGGGAAACAAAAGGGTATACTCTGGGTAGCTAATCAAGATGTCCGTGATGCGCGGCTGATCCTGGTCCCGGCTAAATCTACTCCTCACACTGAGCATGTATACTCAGGTCGTCAGAGCGACACAATAACAATATAGTATATAGATATGTTCCCCTCCGAAAGACGTGCAAGACGGGACGTCTCGCCTGAAATTCGGGGCAGATGCTAATTGGTGCTATCCGTACACCTCTCCGAAGATGCCAAGTTGATTTATGGCACGGTGTATCGAAGGTTTAAACGGATGCGGCCGATGTAGCAGACTTCATCAGATTCCCCCTCAGGATGAGGGTTTTTTGATTGTGAGGACGCTCTTCCCTGCAGGCGCAAGCCCCTGCAGTTAATTACGCTACCGCATCGCGGTAACAACTTTCTCCTTCTCCAGAATTTCACTTCGTGTCGTGTGTGTTTATTTTTTTGTTTTGTTGCCCGTGGATTGTTTACGGAGACCGAGTTATGTTGTCGCCCGTAGGGCGTGGACTATTCCAAATCCGTATTATCTTAGGTTCGGGTTTGGGGGTTTGATTTGAGGATACGTTAGCCATACTTGAGGCCAAGATCAACTCAAACGGGATCGTTTAGATCCGACAAAAGAGCATTTGGGCTCTATTGTTCCAATTTAGGGACATGGTGGTCCATTGTATGTATGGCCGTCGGGACCCGTCACCTCTCTGAAGTCGTTGAAGGATTACAACGACAGATGTCAGAGGAGTTCAGAGATGTACCCTTGAACCAAAGTAGATTGGAGGGATCTATAGTCCAATTTGTTTAAAGGTTTAAGGATACGTTAGCCATCTTGGAGGCTAAGATCAACTTAAATGGGATCGTTTAGATCCGACAAAAGAGCATGCGGGGCTCTATTGTTCCAGTTTAGGGACGTGGTGGTCTATTGCTAGTTTAAGGACATTGCGGTCCATGGGTAGTTTAAGGACATTGCGGTCCATGGTTAGTTTTAAGACATCTCGGTCAAGGTTAAGGACGTCGTAGTCCATGGGTTTAAGGACCCCACAGTCCATTGTTAGTTTTAAGACATCTCGGTCGAGGTTAAGGACGTCGTAGTCCATGGGTTTAAGGACCCCACAGTCCATTGTTAGTTTTAAGACATCTCGGTCGAGGTTAAGGACGTCGTAGTCCATGGGTTTAAGGACCCCGCAGTCCATTGTTAGTTTTAAGACATCTCGGTCGAGGTTAAGGATGTCGTAGTCCATGGGTTTAAGGACCCCACAGTCCATTGTTAATTTTAAGACATCTCGGTAGAGGTTAAGGACGTCGTAGTCCATGGGTTTAAGGACCCCGCAGTCCATATCAATGCGTGTTCATCGGGACCCGTCACCTCTTTGAAGACGTTGAGGGATTACAGCGCCAAGTATCAAAGGAGTGAAGAGATGTACCCTGGAACCGGAGTGGATTAAATAGTCTTTGGCCCAATTTGGGATCAAGACCAATTAATTATGTTAAGAGCCTATTAGCCCAGTTAATTACGAATTGAGGACTTATGGCCATCTTGGGCTAAGTCCAATCATGTCTGGAATATTGGCTTCCTGTTGGTCCCTTGAAGGAGAGGCTTTGCCTCTATCCATTCGGCCAATTGGGCCAGTGTCTAGTGTTAAACACTAAAGACGAATCAGTGTTGAACACTGGGAATAAGATTGATAAGTTAGTGTTTCAACACTAAAAGATAGTTGGTGTTAAACACCAGCAACCAGGCTTTCAGATTAGTGTTGAACACTAAAACAGACCAGTGTTAAACACTGTCAACAGGAGTCCCAAACTAGTGTTGAACACTACGGTAATCAGTGTTGAACACTGCAAATATAGTTCTGTGCTTAGTGTTGCACTAAGGCCAAACAATGTTTTATCACTGAATTCAGGGGTTCCGTTTTAGTGTTTAAACACTAAGGCAAGAGGAGTCACGTGGCAACACGTGAGAGCGCCCTCCCTTCACTTGTTCTTCTGAGACTATGCATCTTTTAGAGCATCACGTGCCATCACGTGACGGGGATTCAAGCGCTTGTGTGTTAAAGCTTCTGTCAAGGGTCACGTGAGTCACGTGAGGCACTGCCTCCAGAAAGCTTTCTGTAGATCTTTTGGGGGGGAGTCACGTGGTGACACGTGACCCTGTCTCTATGTATGTTGTTTAGAAGATCTGTTAATCTTTTTCAGGAATTAAATTCCTCGTAGGGTTAAACCCTAATAAAAGCTTTAAATTCCAGAGGAATTAACTTCCTACTTCCTTTTGAAGATTTATATTCTGGAATAGAGTTGGACTCTGAATTTTCTGTAGAAGAACTGAATAGGGTTAAACCCTAATAAAAGCTTTTAAGGAATCAAACTCTCATTCTTTGTTAAAGAATTATGATTGAGGGAATTAAATTCCCGCTGTTTCAACAGAACTAAGTTCTTAATTAGGGTTAAACCCTGTTTCTTTTTTGTTCTGAAGGAATTAAATTCCCATAACACAGGGTCAAGCCCTAATTTTATTTTAAAGGAATTGAATTCCTATAGTTCTGTGAGAATTAAATTCTTGTGCTTCCATTCCCTCTCTATGTTTTGGATCTGCATGGCAGGATCTCAACCCATTGAGAATTAAATTCTCAACTTCACGGGGAGATGTGCACTTTACAGATCCTCTATCAAAGAGAGAAGAAATATGTTCTTCTGTTTTATATCAGAGTTAAACTCTGTTGAGAATTAAATTCTCTTTTTCTTTCAAGAAGCCTTCCCTTTCTTACCTAGGGTTTTCTTTTGCAGAAGATGCAAATTCCTCCAAGTATCAAGGCTCTCTCCCTTTTCTTCCCTCTGCACATCTATCTTTTTTTTGTCTCTTGGCTCCTATTTATAGGAGAAGCGGCCGAGTCAATTAGTTTCTGACGAATCTTCATTGAGAGATTTGATTTGTATTCACCATTCGTTTTGGACCTTTGGATTATTAGATGAATTTTATTCACCATTGGATTCCAAATCCAGGGATTCTCCTTTGTTATTTCTGTTAGATTTAAAGGGGAGATCTTTCCAAATTCGAGATTTTCCCATAGATAGATGATATTTAATCACCTCTAAATCTTTAATTCAATCAGTTGCTTTTGGAAAGATTTGAGAGTTCTTTTCTCAGAATTTAGTTCTGTTAACAAATGGACTTTGAAGTCGGTCACGTGTGGCCACGTGACCCTTGGTCACGTGTGGGCACGTGACCCCCTTGGAACGAGCTTTCTTCTTTCTTTCTGCTCTTTACGTTCTGTTCTCTGTTTAGCTGTCACGTGCCTCTACGTGACAACTGGGCACGTGTGAGCACGTGACCCCGGCATGGAGCCTTCTTCTCGATTTAACCGGAGAATGAGTCTGATGTTTTGAGTGTCACGTGCCAACACGTGACCTCTCATGAAGCCTTTTTCTTGATTTGATCAGGGAACCGTTGTGTCTTTGCCGCTGCTTTTAAATGTCACGTGCCGACACATGACCCGGGTCACGTGGGAGCACGTGACCCTTTCTGAACCCCCCTTTTTTGATGTAGTTGGGAAACTGAATTTGCCTTGCCGATACTTTTAGCTGTCACGTGCTTACACCTGACCGCTGGTCACGTATACGCACGTGACCCTCTTCTGAAGCTTTTTCCATAAGCTTTTCTGATTTTAAATCAGGAAACAAATGCCCCCACAGCGTTGTTCTCACGTGTCTGCACGTGGGTGCAACGCTGTCACCTCTTGTGACCGTTGGATTCCTTTAGGGATTTGGGGAGATGAAGCGTTTCCATCGCCTTCTATAAATACCACTGTCTCTTCAGAAGAGCCTTCACTTTGCTCATCTTCCTTTGAGAGCCTTTTCCCTTGAGAATTTAATTCTCGTTTCCAGAGCTTAGTTCTCTGCCTCAAAACATTTTCAGAGTTTTAACTCTGTTTAGGTGATCCTTTTTCCTCAGGTAATGTTCTTGGACAAACAGCGAACTTCCACATTCCTTTGAATTTTAAATCCAAAACAAGGGTTTTTACTCTTTTTTAACAAGGAACCCATTTTTCTTCAAGTTTTTCCATAAGAACATGTAACTGCCTAACCTTCGAACTGCAGATCTCTTAGGGTTTAGATGATCTTTGGGGAGACGATGATGGCGTTTCAACTCCATGGAATTTAATTCCATCCCAAAAAATGTTTTCTGGGAATTTAATTCCCTTTTTTTTTAATAAGGAATTTAATTCCAATGAAGGACTCAATTTCTTCACACGGAGGCTTCTTGGGGGCTCTCGACCCGAGGTTGTACTTCTGCAATCAATGAAACAGGAACTTTCTAATGATTCTCATGACCTTTATTTCAGGTATCATGGATGCCCATCTGTATGGTATTGACGAGATCATTTCCGATGGGAATATTCGTGCACTGGGCCGCAGTCAGAACCAGGAGTTCACCGATGCTCAATGTGCCGAGATCATGAGCCGCTTTGATGAGTACAACCATCGGCTACTCTCCCGTCGCTCTTCTCTTCTGAGGCTGATCGTGCTGGCGATCCGGGAGGCACTTCCTCTCTTTTGCACCGGCATACCTCTTGGGGCCTTGGACACTGCTGAGGATAAGGTGCATTCGGTGTACCTGATGGGCTTGATCTCAAAGAGGAGGCGAGATCACCTCATCGATCTCTTGCACCAAGCCTTTCAGCAGTCAGCCATACTTGCCGCCTATCGGAGGGTGGAGGACATTCGTGAGGATCCCGACGCTTGCGACCGCGAGAGGAAGCATACTCGGGAGGTTCGAAATGCTTGGAGAATCTTGGACAAAGTTAATCTCGAGTTTCTCAACCCATGCCCCGCGGCTGAAGTCTTACCATTGTAAACGTGTCCTCTTTATTTTGTATGAACTTCTTGAAAGATTCAGTGACAAGTTTTATTATGTCTTTCCATGTTTGCATGCCTTTCTCTGGGATTTTATCATTTTGCTACTGTTGTTGTTGGTGCTTCAATATGCAGGGTGCTACTCCATTTTTTTTAGTGTACATCAGGTTTAGGCCTCACGTGTTCTGCACGTGGAGTCCCTTGATAGGGCTGTTCACAAAATCTTCGCATGCCCTATTTTCAGTGCACAACATCAGACGCAGAAAAAAGGGCCTTGGAAATAGTTCCATCTCCTTGATTTTCGATGCCTTTCCTTTTTTGGGCTTTGGAAATAGCTTCACCATGCAAGATTTTCCGCGCACAGCACTTAATGCCCTTCTTTATATATGAGGCTATAGCTTTCTTTTCCCTTCACAAAGAGATTTATATTACTATTATTTTATCTTGGAGTAACTTGTCTTGAGAAACAAACGAGCGTTATGGCCTGCAATCGCCCTCATGCTCGTCGACAGCCATGGGAAGTTCCTATTGAGGAGATGGTCCCCCGCTTTGCTGCTCGGTTGGTGGATCCCCTCCTTACCGACAACGAATGCGACTCAGCCATGCATGAACTCTCGATCCGTAGGGGATCCCCCTACCGATGGGTTCCCTCTGGCTCCGGATGATTCTCACGGCCGTGCTTGCCGACATCCCTCCTCACCCGGCGGAGATGACCCTGGCGATGCTCGACGCGGCGGAAGAAAAGCTCGAGGGCTTTCATGAAGTGTGCCTGATTACTCAGGCTTTGAAGGACTACTCAATTCATCTGCTGAGCCAGATAAAGGCCCGGCGAGCTATCATGTCTGCTTTCGCGGACGAACACGGCGCCAATCGATGGGGAGCGACTCCTCGTGAGAACCGTCGCTTTGATGTGCTGGAGAAAGCAGAGAGAGAGATGGAGAATTTTGTCCTCTGCTTCATTAATCCCTGTGCCGTTGATCCCATGTTTGGTGACCTTTTCCGTTAGCGTAGAACATTTTTAAATTAGTCCCTCCTTTTTTACGCTTTATGCCGAACTTCCATGTAGACTTGGTACTAGTATGTATGTTTCCGCTTGCATAAATAAACTTTGTATTCTTCTCATGAGAACTTTCTTTAATTGCAAATGCTATTATCACTTTCCTGCGCATCAGACCTTTTTTGGGCGTTATGAATGTTCACGCGATTGCAAATGCCATTATTATTATTATTTTTTGAATACTCATATGATTGCGAACGCATGCTTGAAATATGTCGGAAATCTTTCTTGTTGCCTTTCACGTCAGGTGATGTGAGCGCGTTTTAGATCGATTATTCCCGTCGACTGGAAGCCCATTTATACGGTCTTGTAAATGTCTTGTTCCCAAGGCCGCGGTCACGAAAGCGAGCTTACGTGACCTGATAGAGCGACACGTAGCGAACATATTGTTGTGCGAGAAAAGGGCTTGGCCGTAAATTTTCGGAGAGGGAGCTAGCTTCCAAGGCGCTGAGTGAGCTTCATGCCAGCCTCACAGCCAAGGCCAACAAAGCATACGAACTCTGGCGGGTGCTTCAGGAGTCAATAAAAGAGGTGGTGGCTCTCGATAAAGCTGCCACGTTCACTCGTGAGAGGGTCGAGGCTCATAAAGCCACCGAGAAAGAGCTCGAGGCTCGGCTTGCTTCGTATCAGGCTCAGCAAGCTCAGGCGGAGGCTCGTCTTCTGGAGGTCTTGCGTCATGAAGCCGTGGCTCAACAACAAAACGATGAGCTGGTAAAATTATTGCACCGCCCGCCAGCTTGAGGACTTGTATCTTTTCTCCCCCTTTTTTTTGTACATACTCATGGATAAGAGTATCTTTCTTTTGTTTCTTTCATGAATTGTACTTTGTATCCATTTTGGCTTATGAATAAAAGATACATTTTTTTAATGGTGTGTCCCCTTTTTATTGAATGTATTCTGCAGATATTCTATCTTGATCTCCCTGCAGGACAGCGATGGCTTAGGATTCAGGGTTAGGATCTGCTTCCTAAGGCTTTTGCATTTTATGAGCCACGAGGGTCTCATAAAGAGTTTTTCTCCCTACAGGTCGAGAGGATCCCATAGGTGTAAGCTTTTCTTAAGAATCGTGAGGATTCTTAAAAGGGTTTTCTCTTGAGAGTCGTAAGGATCCCACAAGAGAGTTTTTCTTCCTTACAGGTCGTGAGGACTTGTAAGTGCTGGATGCGGTCACCCTTATCCGTGTTTCGCGGGGTCAGGGGGCTGCTCCAGGTATCGTAGTTCAAAGACGTCGCGGTCAAGGTTAAGGACCTCATAGTCCGTGGATTTAGGGACTCCACCGTCCGCTGTTAGTTTTAAGACATCACGGTCAAGGTTAAGGACCTCATAGTCGGAGGATTTAAGGACTCCACAGTCCGATGTTAGTTTTAAGACATCACGGTCAAGGTTAAGGACCTCATAGTCCGTGGATTTAGGGACTCCACAGTCCGATGTTTGGTTGCAGGGACCCGTCACCTCTTTGAAGACGTTGAGGAATTACAACGCCAGGTATCAGAGGAGTGAAGAGATGTATCCTTAAACCAAGGCAAAATCCGTAGGGAATCGGGGTGATTGATCGTTAGTTTTAAGACATCACGGTCGAGGTTAAGGACATCATAGTCCGTGGATTTCAAGGACTCCACAGTCCGGTATTTTCTATGGATTCTTCACACAGGTTCACTGTCGTGCTCTGCGAGGACCAGGCTTCGCTCTGGGCGTTTTCCGTGGGGTCAAAGAGTGACGTTATCCGCGTTCCACGTAACCAGGAATTTTGCACTAGATGCTTCACACGGGTTCACTGCCGTGCTCGGCGAGGACTAGGCTCCGCTCTGGATGCTTCACACGGGTTCACTGCCGTGCTCGGCGAGGACCAGGATCCGCTCTGGACGTTTTCCACGGGGTCAAAGAGTGACGTTATCCGCGTTCCACGTAACCAGGAATTTTGCACTAGATGCTTCACACGGGTTCACTGCCGTGCTCGGCGAGGACTAGGCTCCGCTCTGGACGTTTTCCACGGGGTCAAAGAGTGACGTTATCCGCGTTCCACGTAACCAGGAATTTTGCACTAGATGCTTCACACGGGTTCACTGCCGTACTCGGCGAGGACTAGGCTCCGCTCTGGATGCTTCACACGGGTTCACTGCCGTGCTCTGCGAGGACTAGGATCCGCTCTGGATGTTTTCCACGGGGTCAAAGAGTGACGTTATCCGCGTTCCACGTAACCAGGAATTTTGCACTAGATGCTTCACACGGGTTCACTGCCGTGCTCGGCGAGGACTAGGCTCCGCTCTGGACGTTTTCCACGGGGTCAAAGAGTGACGTTATCCGCGTTCCACGTAACCAGGAATTTTGCACTAGATGCTTCACACGGGTTCACTACCGTACTCGGTGAGGACTAGGCTCCGCTCTGGATGCTTCACACGGGTTCACTACCGTGCTCTGCGAGGACCAGGATCCGCTCTGGACGTTTTCCATGGGGTCAAAGAGCGACGTTATCCGCGTTCCACGTAACCAGGAATTTTGCACTAGATGCTTCACACGGGTTCACTGCCGTGCTCGGCGAGGACTAGGCTCCGCTCTGGATGCTTTACACGGGTTCACTGCCGTGCTCTGCGAGGACCAGGATCCGCTCTGGACGTTTTCCACGGGGTCAAAGAGTGACGTTATCCGCGTTCCACGTAACCAGGAATTTTGCACTAGATGCTTCACACGGGTTCACTGCCGTGCTCGGCGAGGACTAGGCTTCGCTCTGGATGCTTTACATGGGTTCACTGCCGTGCTCTGCGAGGACCAGGATCCGCTCTGGACGTTTTCCACGGGGTCAAAGAGTGACGTTATCCGCGTTCCACGTAACCAGGAATTTTGCTGATTATATTCGCATTTCATGGGATGGAGGTTTGACTGTTGGCGATATGTATACCACCGAGCCATGGAACTGGGAGTTGCCGCTGTTCCGCTTAGCTTGAGGTTGTGTCCGTCGTTACGAGACGAATGTTGGGATGATCTCTAGGTCGCTTGTGGTCCGTCGAGATTTAGCTTCTTTCTGGGGGGGAAGTATGTTCCCTTTTTGTTTACGCCCTCCTTTTTTTTATATTTTATTTCTTTTTCCGCGATGCTCTATCATTTCAGCTTTTATACCGCGGAGGTCGCGATTGCCCTATCATTTCGGCTATTTTTCGCGGTGCCCAATCATTTCGGCTATTTATTTATTTTCTACTCGCTGCTTTTTATTGCGAGTTGCCCTATCATTTCGGCTGTTTTCATGCATACATTTTTATTTGCTGCTTTTTATTACAAGTTGCCCCATCATTTCGGCTATTTCGTATGCGTGTGTGGCTCGCTGGCTTTTTTGCTGCAAGCTTGGATTTTAGATACCGATTTCGGCATCAGCACCGCTACAACTGGGATGTTGCTAGGAGCGAATCATCATTTGCCTTTGTCGATGTTGAACAAAGGTGGCTCAGCAAACAGGGTTAAGGGTTCTGTTGACCAAGGCTTTTGACTTCATGAGCCGTAAGGGTCTCACAAAGGTATTTCTCCCTACAAGTCATGAGGATCTTGCAGGTGTATTTTCTCCTTAGGGATCGTGAGGATTCCTAAGTGTGTGTTCCTCTGTAGGTCGTAAGGATCCTGCAAGAGGGCTTTCTCCTTATGGGTCGAGAGGACCTACAAGGGTTGGACTTTGCTGGGGAACTGTTTATTCGCGCCCGTGGATTGTATACAAGGATCAGTATTGAGCCCCTTGTAGGGCAATATCGAAGGTTGTGGAGGATTGCTTAAGCATAGGTTTAGGTCTCTGTAACTTAAGACTTTCAAATCTTATGAGCCGTGAGGGTCCCATAAGAGAGTTCTCCTTGCGAGTCGTGAGGATCTCGTAAGTGTATTTTCTCCTTAGGAATCGTGAGGATCCTTAAGTGTGTTGCTCCTTTGTGAGTCGTAAGGATCTCACGCAGGTGGTTTCTCCTTACAAGGTCGAGAGGACCCTATAAGTGTCTTTTAACGAGGTTGCGCCCTTTCGGGTTTTCACAAACACTCACCGGTAGTCCTGCTGTTTTTACTCACGGAGCCCTTTCGGGTTTTCATCCGTGCCCATTTTGCTTGTGGACATACCGTTTTTTTTGTTTTTTAATTATTATTTTTTATTTTTTCTCTTTTTTTTTATCTCGTCAGCCTAAGGATGCTGCGGTAGTAGTTTAGGGACGTTTCGGTCCGTCGTTAGTTTAAGGACGTTTCGGTCCGTCGCTAGTTTAAGGACGTTTCGGTCCGTCGTTAGTTTAAGGACGTTTCGGTCCGTTATTAGTTTAAGGACATTTCGGTCCGTCGTTAGGGGAGGGCCGGCTACTGCTTGTAAAGTCTGAGCTTAGGAAGATAGCGAGCGGACATAGTCGTCGTCATCTATCATTGACCCAGGCTGTGGCTCATTAAGCATAGTACCTCTTTAAGAAGCGGCCGTTTATTGGCCTAAAAGGCCTTTCGCCGTGCACGTCCATGAGTAGATAGGCTCCACCCTGGTAGACCTTGTCTATGACGTACAGGCCTTCATAGTTTGGCTCAAATTTTCCCCGCTTGGCACGATTGGGGATCATAGGTCTTTTGACCACTAGTACGAGTTCGCCTTGGCGGAATGTCCTCGGTCGGGTCAACCTTTCAAATGAGCGCGTCATCTTTGCTTTGTAGGCCTCTAGATTTTTTTGCGCTATGAGCCGGGTTTCATCGAGGGCGTCAAGTTCCTCAAGCCGAAGGTGAGCATTTTCTTCGTCCGTCAGCTCGTAGTGGACTGCCACTCGTAGAGAGGGTAACTCTATCTCGAGGGGGAGCATTGCTTCCGTCCCAAATACCAACGCGTACGGCGTTGTGTTCGTGGCCATCTTGAATGTGGTTCGATAGGCCCAAAGGGCTTCTTGCAGCCTCTCGTGCCAGTCTCTCTTATTCCGGGAATCAGTTTTTTTTATGATCTTCGTCAAGGTCTTATTGAAGGCCTCAGCCAGACCGTTAGCTCGTGGGTTGTAAACTGAAGAATATCTCCAGTCTATATTGTGCTGCTGCGCGAAGCGGCTAATCTTATGGCTTCTGTAGGCTGGCCCATTATCGGAGATAATCCGCCGTGGGGTTCCAAATCGATAGATGACGTGCGTCTTGAAGAAGTGGAGGATGTTCTCCGTCTTCACTTCCCTCGGTGGTACTACTTCTGCCCATTTGGAGAAGTAATCAGTTGTCGCCAGGATAAAACGATGTCCCAGGGACGACGCTGGCTCGATGGGGCCGACTATGTCAGTCCCCCACATTTCGAATGGCCAGCTAGCCACCGTTGGATGTAGTGGATTCGGATGTTGGTGGATAAAGTCTCCATGAATCTGGCACGAGTGGCATTGCTTCGCGTACTCGAGGCAGTCCTGGATCATCGTGGGCCAGTAGTAACCCATCCGTTTAATTTTTAACTTCATCTTTGGGCCTGCTTGGTGAGAACAGCAAAGTCCGTCGTGAACTTCCTGAACGACTCTTTCTGCTTCGTCAGGTCCTAAGCATCTCAGCCATAGAGAATCAAACGATCTCTTGTATAGAGTATTGTTGACGAAAGCGAAAGATAGAGCTCGTTTCATGAGCTGATGTCTTGAGGACGCTTCTTCGGGCATTCGGTGGGACTTAAAGTAGTCTATGAAGACTTCCCTCCAGTCCTCGGCCTTCTCATGGTCTTTTATTTGTAGAGCCGCCTGCTTAGTCACTCCCTTTTCTTCATATGATTCCGGAGGTATTTCCGTTGGGGCGAGCACCCGACGGCTTTGTACCACGATTCTTACATCATCGAGGTTTTCGTCAGCCAGCTCTTTAGCAAGTTTGGCCAACGCGTCTGCTTTGCTGTTTTCCGCGCGCGGTATGTTCTCCAAAGTATAGGAGGGAATTTGGGTCAATAGTTGTTGCACCTTTTCGCCGTACTTCACCAACTCCGGTTTGCACGTTTGGTAGTCACCATTTACTTGACTAACGACCAATTGAGAATCCCCGTATATAAGGAGGTCTTCAATTCCCATGTCGATGGCGATCTCGAGGCCTGCTATTAGAGCTTCGTATTCAGCTTCATTGTTTGTCCTCGGCTCTGTTAAGGAGAAGGCGAAGCGCATTATCCCTCCTTGTGGAGTTACGAAGATGAGGCCTACCCCCGATTTGACCATTGGGATACCTTGTTTCCGTTTCTTTACGGAGGACGCTCCATCGAAATAGAGTTCCCATCGGGTACCGCCGCCGCCAATCGCATCAAATGGATGCTCGTCCGGCAAATCGCAGTTCAGAGGAGAATCGGCCGGTATCGGGTGCTCAGCGAGGAAATCGGCAATGGCCTGGTCTTTCACTGCCTTAAGAGGTTGATACGTTATCGAGAACTCCATCAAGAGCAGGGCCCATTTAGCGAGTCGTCCCGTCAATATGGCTTTTGACATCAAGTATTTAAGGGGATCCACCTTTGAAATGAGACGGACTTCATGCGCCAACGCATAGTGCCTGAGCTTTGTTATTGCAAAGATCAACGCCAGGCAATATTTTTCAATGGGGGAGTAGTTACTTTCTGCCCCCAGCAGAACTCGACTTAAGTAGTAGAGTGCTATTTCTTTCCCTTGATCGTTCTCTTGTGCCCACAATGCGCCTAAAGAACCTTCGAGGGCGGTTGTATAAAGAATGAGAGGCTTTCCCTTAACCGGAGTATCCAACACCGGCGGGTTCTGCAGGTATTGCTTGATCTCATCTAGCGCGCTTTGGCATTTTTGATCCCAGACGAATGGGGTTCCCTTCTTCATCAGGTGAGTGTAAGGATGGCACTTTCTGGAAAGGTTGGCTATAAATCGCCGTATGTACGCGAGCTTCCCTTGGAGAGACCGCAGCTGTTTGAGAGTTCTCGGCGGAGGCATTTCCATGATCGCTTTAATCTTTAACGGACCTATTTCAATACCTCGGTGTCGAACGATGAATCCCAGGAATTTTCCCGAGGAGACTTCAAACGCGCATTTAAGGGGATTCATTTTCAAATTATATTGCCGAAGGCGTTGAAATACAGTCTCCAGATGCTTTAAATGCTTTTCGTATGACATGCTCTTTACTACGAGGTCATCGATATAGCACTCGACGATATCATGTATGAGGTCGTCGAAGATCTTTGTCATGGCCCTTTAATAGGTAGCGCCAGCGTTCTTTAGACCAAAGGGCATAACCCTGTAGCAGAATATACCCAAAGGGGTCCAGAAAGCGGTGTGCTTCTGGTCTTCGGGATGCATCTTTATCTGGTTGTACCCTGATGAACCGTCCATAAAGGAGAAAACCTTGTGAGTGGACGTGTTGTCTATCATTAGCTCGGTTACCGGTACTGGGAAATCGTCCTTTGGACAGGCTTTATTGAGATCCCTGAAATCCACGCATATGCGTACCGTCCCATTTTTCTTCATTACCGGGACGATATTGGCGATCCAGTCGGGATACTGGACTTCTTGGATAAATCCAGAATCGATCAGCTTCTTGACTTCGGTGTTGATGCTCATTTCAAGCTCGAGTCGCATCCTTCTTGGCGCCTGCTTGACTGGCTTGATATCTGGGGATATTGCTAATTTATGCACAGCGATCTCCGGATCTAATCCTGGCATCTCGGAGTAGTTCCGCGCGAAGCAGTCTTTATGTCGTAGAAGCACGTTCTTTAACGCAGCCACCCTTTCTTCAGATAGCAGCTCGCTGACAAATGTCGGTTGCGGGTCATCTGCCGATCCCAACTCAATCTTCTTGAGGTTATCTGCAGTAGTATGTATACCGTCTTCCAGTTCTTTCGGAGCTGGTGGAAATTCTGAGATCACCTCATCATCGCTGTTCTCAAGGCACCGGGGAAGGTCACCCATGTTCTCGGGCTCTTCCTTTAATATCGTAATCGTATAACAGGTGCGAATCCACTCCCAGGACTGAGGTGGATCCGGTTCTGCTCTTGCGGCCTTGGGTTCGTGCTTTTGTGGCGGCGTTACCCTCCATCTGTTGGATAAAGCGAATCTGCCCTGTTGGTATTGGTCCTCAACCCAGTTCTTGAAGGTGAAGCAGTCTTCGATAGGATGTCCTATGGCTCGGTGATAAGAGCAATAGCTCGGATGAGAAGCCTTGTTAACTTGCTCAGGGTGTTTAGGTTCTGGAAGCGTGATCATTTGATGTTTTAAAGCGAGCTTGAGTAACCTCTCCGTCTTGTCTCGGGGGAAGGAGTACGCTCGACTCATCTCCTTCATGAGGGACAAATCCGAGCCGTGCAATACCCGATCACGTAACCCTCTAATCCTACGTCGTTGTTGTTGGCTCCTCTTTCCACTTCTTGATTTATTTCTGTCTCCGCATCGGGCCTTTCGTACAACGGGTTGACAAAGACGAACATCTTTGTCTTTTGCAGCTTGTCGAAATAGGCGTTGCGTCCTGGCCTTCTCGTAGATGGCCATTTCGCGGTCGTGGTCTTCCCGAGCTTTCTGACCCACTTTCCTGATAGGCTTGTCCATTCGTTCTTCAAATGACGGACACGGCGCTTCAATCGCGGGGTCTAATTTTGATGAGGGGTTAGCATCTCCTGACAGGGCGTCCTCTTCTTCATCAAAGATATATATAGCGTAGCTGCTGTGGGCCCGTCCCCGTTTTCCGGTTCTCGCGTATCCAAGCCCAAGTGTTTCCATCTTCCCGTTGGGCAATTTGTGTTGAGTCCCAGGGACATCCCAAATCTTGTTGTAGAACCGAGCCTGCCGAACAGTCTGTTTTAAGGGCACTCCTTGGCCCTTCAATAGCTTCTTTAATCCCTTTGTATAGTATCTGGGCAGACGGATGGGTTGGAGCCTGTCGAGTGTAGCATCCGCGCCATGCCATATCTCTTTCTCTACTTTCGACTCTGAGGATCGGTAGAATAGGATCACCTTCTCACCCCTTTGCCTGGGAGGGACGTAAAATGTTCGCAGGTCCTGCACATTGTGAGCTTGAAGTGTGTCGAGATCTTTGTAGTGTTCTCGCGGTACCATGGTGATTTGCAAACTATGGTCATCGCCAGGGGGTGCTTGTACCAACAGCCGATTGGAGAACACGGCATTAACTTCATCTTCTGAATCACTTCTGAAGACCAACATGGTGGCGGCCGGTATAAACTATCTCTTCTTCTTCTTCGGTATCGCTCCCGAAAATAGGGATGGTGGCGGCGGTTTTGTTCTCCGGGTTGCGACACCTTTCTGTATCCTCGAAATCTGGCAAAAATTACTTCGCATCTTCGTATTTGCGGACTTCATTCACGAAAAATGGGTTTAACTCACCTGTTACGGTATACTCCAAACCATCCTTAAAGTACTTCATACACTGATGTTGCGTAGAAGGGATGATGTTGTACTCGTGTAGCCAAGGACGACCGAGCAAGGCGTTGTAGCAGGTCTTGGCGTCAATGACATGGAATTTGATGTCTGTGACGAGAAGTCCAAAGCGTAATGTTAGTATCACAGATCCGAGAGTCCATGACGATTGTGAATCGAAACCGGAGATAGTAATCTTGTCACGAGCGAGGTGTTGCACACTCATGCAGATTTCCTTCAACACCCGAACTTTGAGGAGATTGACGGAGGATCCATTATCCACCAGGATCTTGCCTATCTTGATATCATGGCAGTATCCAGAGACATATAGGGGACGGTTGTGGTCGCACGTCCCGAGAAGGAGGTCTTCGTCACCGAAAGTGATGTCGGTCGTATGCACTTCCTCCAATTCATCCTTCATCCTTTCAGTGGCGAGGAAGGCTTGGAATTGCTCAGGTTCTTGTAACGCCTTAATTAGTGAGTCTCGCGCTTCTTTTGATAATAGGAGGGCATCGAGAATGCTAAGCTGAGAAGGTAGCTTTCTTAGGTGCGCTAGGATGTTGTAGTCCACCTTACCCTTCCTGGGAGGGTCTTTGGTGGTCAGTTCTTTCATGACCTGGTCATCTAAAGTGATATCCTCAGTGACCTTTTCCTTTCCCTTATCTTTTCTACTCGCGGGCCCGAGATTCTTTTCTGGGAGTGTGCGATTGCGCAGCTGAATGTTCTCACAGGCCTCCGATCTCTCCTCTTTCCCTAAAACGGATTCTTTAAAGAGAGGGCCCAGAGCCATTTCTTCATCAGAGTCACTCCCAAATGTGAGAACTTGTGACTCCCCGGCGTTAACCATGTAACAGTTGCCAGTAGTTCTGTTGTGCCCATCGACAGTACTTCTTCGTTCCCGACGGATCTTGCGTTTCATGCGCTTAAGATGTTGCCGACGAGCAACATATCCTTGCCACCATATCTTAAAGGCGTCGCACTCCTCCGTGGGGTGTGAAATTTTCCGATGATATGCGCAATAATCAGGGTGCCTCTCCACCCCATCGTGTGTGTTTCCTTCCGAGGGTGGTAGATTCATTCCCATTGACATGGCTTTGGCAAACCTTTTCCTCGTCTTGAATATCTTCTTGTCTACGTCGGATGCCTTTCGCTCTGGCAGGGGTAGTTCAACTCTTTCGTTCAGTCGCCCGCATTTGGTTCCTTCTGACGCTGCCATCTCACGCTCCTGATCCGCTTTACTCTTTAGACGAATCTCGTTTAGAAAGGCATTGATCATTTCATTTGTTGGCCATGCACGCTCTGGCTTAGGCTCTGCCCCCAGTTTCTTAGTGCCAGGGGTTTTTTCATCGTCGGTAAACGAGTGGGAGATTACGTTACAACTCGCCATATATCCCTCGGATTCATCCGATGAACTCTCTCTATTATCTTCCTCTTGAAAGATGTGGTTGAGGAACTCTTGTAGCGTGACGGGAGTCCGTGCCTTTTGATCATACTCTTCCATCGTGTCGATTTGCTTCTGCAAGTTCGTGTGCTCGTCTTCAAGCTTCACGGGCTTCTTGGATTTCTTCCTCTTTTTCTTTGAAGATTTTGACGGTTGGGCGTGAGTATTTGGGCCATTATCGCGAGTCTTCGTAGTTGGGCGGGGCTTCAACATCCCTTCGATAATTTGAGGTTCAAAAGGGTCCTTCCATTCGATCGCAGGGCACACATGAAGGTCTCTCAGCATTCTTTTGGTTTTAGTTGATAGCACGACCTCCCATGGAACTTCTTCAATAAAGGAACAGGTTGTCCCCGGTGTATCTGCTTTCTTAGGAGTATGTGGCTGCGGTGGGTTCACCTTCCACTTTTCGGACAGTATAAACTTCCCCTGGAGGTACTGATCTTCAATCCATCCTTTGAAGACGAAGCAATCTTCAATCGGATGACTTACCGTTTGATGGTAAGGGCAATAATTAGGGTTATTCACCTCGGTGGGTTGCGGCGGTCGTCTTGGATTTGGTAGGTTTATAAGTCTGTTGCGCATTGCCAGCTCGAATAACCGTTTCGTCTTGTTTCGTGGGAATGAGTAGGGACGCTTCATCTTCTCGTTATAATACCGGCGTCTTTCTTCCAGTTGATCTGCCGGTTTCGGGGCGTTAGGTTGCTGTTGGGCATTCGCGATGAAGGTTGCCCTTCCTTTACCCTTGTCATTCCGAGGTTCCGACTTCGGGGGAGGTGGTCTATAACCCATCTGGTCCATCTGGGCCAACTTGTCGATTAAAGCCTGGAATGTGGTTGGCTTAAAGAACATCATAAACTGGGAGATGGTTGCGTGGGGGTCTAGGGTTCCCACGAACATGCCCACCGCGGGTGCCTCCTCAATGCGTTGTTCGCATCTCGACCACAAATTCCGCCAGCGTATAGCATACTGGACCCAGGTTTCGCCTGGTTTTACCCTGGCGTTAATCAGTGCTGTTATTGGAGTGCGTTCGCTGGCACTTGCGAATCGCTGAGTGAATAACAACTCCATTTCAATGAACGTCTTGACAGAATCGTTCGGGAGTTCCGAATACCATTCGAACGCTGTTTCTGATAAGCTGCCCACGAACTGGCAAAGTAACAGTTTATCATCACCGCCGGTGTTACCGCAGAGGGCCCGAAACTGGGCAACATGTTGATGGGGATTGCCGGTCCCCTTATACACGTGGAATTTTGGTATCGTATAGCCTGGAGGGTATTTGATTTGGTCATACCAGCTTGGATACGGCCGCCCCGTTTTTACGACTTGACCAGCTGCCTCAGTCGCATGATGAACCCGGATTTGCTGGGCTATATAGTCAACCAAGTCAGCCTTAGAGATTGCCTCCTCCTCGGCCGTTGAGAGGGCTGGTGGTGGATTTGACGTTTCTCCTCGGTCGTCTTCAGGAACGATTAGGGGATCCTCGGCGGGTAGGTCCTGCTGGATCATCATTCCTATCATATCTTGGAAGAGAAGGCCCATACGCTGTATGTTGGCTGCTTGTTCAGCAGCCTCTTTTTCCTTTTTCTCCAGTATCCGGCGAAGGAATTCAGCGTCGGTTTCTTCCTCCTGTCGTGCGTCTGAGGACGTTTCTGGGCTTTCTTTTGGCCCGGTAAGTGCGGCCATAGAATTCATCATTTCTTGGAGCTTTTGCTGTTGCTCCTGAGCTTTGGTCATCGACCGTGTAAGCGGTCTATGACCCGTGGACGCACGGCTGTCTTCTTTTCCTGACGCCATGTATACAGTGTAGACCATCATGCCCCCAGCCTTAGGGCGTCTGGGCTCAGTGCTATTAGCTGTCGTTGCAGGCTGGGGGATCTTCTCTGGCTTCCTCCTTTTATGAGCCATGGAGGTTGAGGGGGCCGTTGAGGTGGGCGTCCAGACAGCCTTTCGGGGTTTAGCCTGGTGACCAGTCTGAGCGGTTGGATTTTTAGCTTCTTGTGCTGGCAGGAGAAGTTTAGATCGATGATCGAGTCTTGGGCCTGCCGCCAGACCTTATAGATTTTGGAAGATAGCCGTTGAGGGGATCGGGGCCGTTCTGATTTTATTTCCACAACCTTTTTTAATGGGGGAGGAGACCTCTTTAGCACTGCAGTAAGAGAATTCCTTCGCACCTTGTTTAGCACCTCGAAGCTGTTCCCAGTTGGAACAGCAGCATTAACTTCTGTCATCGGGGCTGATGGAGTTAACCCGGAGGGGGAGTTGCCCCCAGCCTTCCTTACTCGGCGCCAATGGCGACGTCGAGCGTGTCGAGCGGACGGCGTTGGTTCAGCGGTGAGAATGGCTTCGTCTTGCCCCCTGTGTAGGTGGGGGGTTGCTGTTGGTGTTATCCTGTCAAAGACCGACGTCCTTTGGGTAGCAGGGGCGGGAGCTGAAGCCGTCAATCTTGTAAAGATCGACTTTTTGACCGGAGAAGCCGCCTTGGCGATTTCGGGAGCAGGAGCGGCCACTTTCTTAGAAGCAGCCTTCTCTGGGATTGTAGGCCCCATGATGGGTCCACAGGATTTCTGGCCCAATCTAGAGAAGACCGAGGCGCTGATGTTGGGCGACCCGTTGAGAGGAGCCGCGGCAGGGGTAAGATGATCAAAGACTGACTTCTTGGGAGCTTCCTTTGTCAGCACCGGCGCCGTGAAGCTTGTTGGTGGGAGTATAGTCCCAAAGAACAATCCGGTAGTGGCCTGAGTCACCTGGTCCACCGGCATTGTGAATAACGAAGCAGCCTGGGGTCCGTAGGCTATACCTCCTGGCAAGGCAAAGCGTTGGTCGCAATTGCAGTCTGAGCAGTTGGAGAATTTCGCAGAAGTAGAAGCCATCGATCCTTTGCTTTCTGCAATAAGCAAGACGTCAATTCTTAGTATCTTGAAACCTAAGGGCAACCATTAGCGAACCGCGATTGGTTCGCGAATCACGACACACGAAGTGTGGAGTGGAAAGAGGAAAAGGTCCCACCGGGAGTGCCAGAATCTGTTCCCCTCCGAAAGACGAGCAAGAAGGGACGTCTCGCCTGAAATTCGGGGCAGATGCTAATTGGTGCTATCCGTCCACCTCTCCGAAGATGCCAAGTTGATTTATGGCACCGTGTATCGAAGGTTTAAACGGATGCGGCCGATGTAGCAGACTTCATCAGATTCTCCCTCAGGATGAGGGGTTTTTGATTGTGGGGACGCTCTTCCCTGCAGGCGCAAGCCCCTGCAGTTAATTACGCTACCGCATCGCGGTAACAACTTTCTCCTTCTCCAGAATTTCACTTCGTGTCGTGTGTGTTTATTATTTTGTTTTGTTTCCCGTGGATTGTTTACGGAGACCGAGTTATGTTGTCGCCCGTAGGGCGTGGACTAGTCCAAATCCATATTATCTTAGGTTCGGGTTTGGGGGTTTGGTTTGAGGATACGTTAGCCATACTTAAGGCCAAGATCAACTCAAACGGGATCGTTTAGATCCGACAAAAGAGCATTTGGGCTCTATTGTTCCAGTTTAGGGACATGGTGGTCCATTGTATGTATGGCCGTCGGGACCCGTCACCTCTCTGACGTCGTTGAAGGATTACAACGACAGATGTCAGAGGAGTTCAGAGATGTACCCTTGAACCAAAGTAGATTGGGGGGATCTATAGTCCAATTTGTTTAAAGGTTTAAGGATACGTTAGCCATCTTGGAGGCTAAGATCAACTTAAACGGGATCGTTTAGATCCGACAAAAGAGCATGCGGGGCTCTATTGTTCCAGTTTAGGGACGTGGTGGTCCATTGCTAGTTTAAGGACATTGCGGTCCATGGGTAGTTTAGGAACATTGCGGTCCATGGTTAGTTTTAAGACATCTCGGTCAAGGTTAAGGACGTCGTAGTCTATGGGTTTAAGGACCCCACAGTCCATTGTTAGTTTTAAGACATCTCGGTCGAGGTTAAGGACGTCGTAGTCCATGGGTTTAAGGACCCCACAGTCCATTGTTAGTTTTAAGACATCTCGGTCGAGGTTAAGGACGTCGTAGTCTATGGGTTTAAGGACCCCGCAGTCCATTGTTAGTTTTAATACATCTCGGTCGAGGTTAAGGACGTCGTAGTCCATGGGTTTAAGGACCCCACAGTCCATTGTTAGTTTTAAGACATCTCGGTCGAGGTTAAGGACGTCGTAGTCCATGGGTTTAAGGACCCCACAGTCCATTGTTAGTTTTAAGACATCTCGGTCGAGGTTAAGGACGTCGTAGTCCATGGGTTTAAGAACCCCACAGTCCATATCAATGCGTGTTCATCAGGACCCGTTACCTCTTTGAAGACGTTGAGGGATTACAGCGCCAAGTATCAAAGGAGTGAAGAGATGTACCCTGGAACCGGAGTGGATTAAATAGTCTTTGGCCCAATTTGGGATCAAGACCAATTAATTATGTTATGAGCCTACTAGCCCAGTTAATTAAGAATTGAGGACTTATGGCCATCTTGGGCTAAGTCCAATCATGTCTGGAATATTGGCTTCCTGTTGGTCCCTTCAAGGAGAGGCTTTGCCTCTATCCATTCGGCCAATTGGGCCAGTGTCTAGTGTTAAACACTAAAGACGAATCAGTGTTGAACACTGGGAATAAGATTGATAAGTTAGTGTTTCAAGACTAAAAGATAGTTGGTGTTAAACACCAGCAACCAGGCTTTCAGATTAGTATTGAACACTAAAACAGACCAGTGTTAAACACTGTCAACAGGAGTCCCAAACTAGTGTTGAACACTACGGTAATCAGTGTTGAACACTGCAAATATAGTTCTGTGCTTAGTGTTGCACTAAGGCCAAACAATGTTTTATCACTGAATTCAGGGGTTCCGTTTTAGTGTTTAAACACTAAGGCAAGAGGGGTCACGTGGCAACACGTGAGAGCGCCCTCCCTTCACTTGTTCTTCTGAGACTATGCATCTTTTAGAGCATCACGTGCCATCACGTGACGGGGATTCAAGCGCTTTTGTGTTAAAGCTTCTGTCAAGGGTCACGTGAGTCACGTGAGGCACTGCCTCCAGAGGGCTTTCTGTAGATCTTTTGGGGGGAGTCACGTGGTGACACGTGACCCTGCCTCTATGTATGTTGTTTAGAAGATCTGTTAATCTTTTTCAGGAATTAAATTCCTCGTAGGGTTAAACCCTAATAAAAGCTTTAAATTCCAGAGGAATTAACTTCCTACTTCCTTTTGAAGATTTATATTCTGGAATAGAGTTGGACACTGAATTTTCTGTAGAAGAACTGAATAGGCCCTAATAAAAGCTTTTAAGGAATCAAACTCTCATTCTTTGTTAAAGAATTATGATTGAGGGAATTACCGCTGTTTCAACAGAACTAAGTTCTTAATTAGGGTTAAACCCTGTTTCTTTTTTGTTCTGAAGGAATTAAATTCCCATAACACAGGGTCAAGCCCTAATTTTATTTTAAAGGAATTGAATTCCTATAGTTCTGTGGGAATTAAATTCTTGTGCTTCCATTCCCTCTCTATGTTTTGGATCTGCATGGCAGGATCTCAACCCATTGAGAATTAAATTCTCAACTTCACGGGGAGATGTGCACTTTACAGATCCTCTATCAAAGAGAGAAGAAATATGTTCTTCTGTTTTATATCAGAGTTAAACCCTCTTGAGAATTAAATTCTCTTTTCTTTCAAGAAGCCTTCCCTTTCTTACCTAGGGTTTTCTTTTGCAGAAGATCCAAATTCCTCCAAGTATCAAGGCTCTCTCCCTTTTCTTCCCTCTGCACATCTATCTTTTTTTTTGTCTCTTGGCTCCTATTTATAGGAGAAGCGGCCGAGTCAATTAGTTTCTGAGGAATCTTCATTGAGAGATTTGATTTGTATTCACCATTCGTTTTGGACCTTTGGATTATTAGATGAATTTTATTCACCATTGGATTCCAAATCCAGGGATTCTCCTTTGTTATTTCTGTTAGATTTAAAGGGGAGATCTTTCCAAATTCGAGATTTTCCCATAGATAGATGATATTTAATCACCTCTAAATCTTTAATTCAATCGGTTGCTTTTGGAAAGATTTGAGCGTTCTTTTCTCAGAATTTAGTTCTGTTAACAAATGGACTTTGAAGTCGGTCACGTGTGGCCACGTGACCCTTGGTCACGTGTGGGCACGTGACCCCCTTGGAACGAGCTTTCTTCTTTCTTTCTGCGCTTTGCGTTCTGTTCTCTGTTTAGCTGTCACGTGCCTCCACGTGACAACTGGTCACGTGTGAGAACGTGACCCCGGCATGGAGCCTTCTTCTCGATTTAACCGGAGAATGAGTCTGATGTTTTGAGTGTCACGTGCCAACACACTTGCCATTGTGAACTCTTCGACTCGATCAACGAAGAAAGGAGATGGTTTAGACTTGAGACTTTCTCGCTTCCTTACCGCTTAACGAACTTGGAGACTGCTTGAACCAAGGCTTGCTTACTAACTCTTTCTTACCTGTGATAGCAAACATCTCGAAAGCTGCTTTTACCAACCGGCACTACTACGGCTACCACTACATTATTCGGCTCGGCCTTACACTCTTTGCATGCTGCTGGCCTCTCGTCCTTAGAGCTTGGCTCCCGCCTTGTAGCCACCCTCACATTTGAGGGGATCTCTTCTACTTGCCTACACTAGTTCAATGCATCAAAACGCTAACTCTCACACCCCTTCCTCCGATGCCGGCTATCGATCCGGAGTAGATGCAAGAAAGAAATCTCTAACTAGATTCGAAACTGGCTACTCACTCGTCGAAAGGATTTTGATCGTAAGTAGAAGCAGGGACGGACGAGGCCTACCCCGGACGTACGGAATAAAAACAAAAAAGATCACTTTTCTAATAAAGACACTCTAGAACGAAAATAAGACTGGTATCGGCCTTAAGTTAAGGCCTTTGTGGCGGACTTCAGCCCTATAGAAAAACGAAAAAGGAATTTCTCTTTCTTTACTAATTTGTTTGAAAAAAAGCACTAGGCTTGCTTACAAATATCTTAGCTTACTAGAGGAAAAGACTCTTCTCAGAGACTCTTGTCCTATCCACGTAAGGTAGCCCAGCTTCACCACCTGCACTGAGTAGTCCGGTACCATCTCCTCCGTCTCTCTCCTCAGGTAACACCATTCTACTAGAGACCTCTTCACCGCCGACTGTGAGTCATCCGACTCCCGTTTTTCGTCGCTCTCTAAGGAATGTGAATACTTGCTTACTCGTGCCGGGTAAGGAAGAATGTCATAATAGACCAACTTCAGTCCTATAGCTTTCTTTCCTCCCTTAAGACCCCTTTGTAATAACTGCCTTTCTACCGCATCAGATGCATTTTTTGAAGGTACATCAGTCGCAAAAGGAGTGAAATCATTCCCAGTTCTCTTTCCGTAAGGTTCGTAGTACTGTGACAAGCAAGGCACATTCAGTTCCAGTCCCCCGCTGGGTAAACTCCTCCTCTTTCCTCCCTCCTACCTCTTCTACTGATGATGAAAAAACGAGTTTGAGTTCTCTTTCTTCTGTTGCTTCGCCCCTGCATCTCGACCCTATCTGGTTTCATCTTTCCTTCTTCTTTCTCTCGCACTGGCTTGTATGCTTGTCCCCTCTCTGTACCTCTTTCTGGTTCTTAAAGCAAGATCGTTTCTACTAAATGATAAGATTCTTTCCTTCTTCTTTCGTGAGTGAAGTTTCAGTCAGTACCCAGCTTCCGGGTCATTCATCCCATTCCGTCGCAGTACAGCCTCTGGGTTCTCCTTACATTGCTTGACTTCGGTAAGCTCTCTTGTTCGTCCTGGTTCTTCGTTCTCTTTTTCTTTCTTTCCTCGCATTTCGCTTTTTCGAAAGAAATAGATGCATAAAAGCAGTCTTTTCATATATAATATAAAGGAAAGGCTATTTGACTTCTTTGTTCCCGAAAGGTAGTGAATACTTGAGCAAGAAAACGGATGCGCTACCGCGCAACGGGCGCTAGGCGCTCACTCCGTTGCTTGGTCTACCACACCATGAAAACCAATATCGCGCTAGCGCTCACTCCGTCGTTAGGGTAAGGCTTCGATTGTTGAAGTCGCATCAACAGATAATTCTTCAGTTTGAGTTGAACTAATGAACACTCTGAATCATTGCTATTCATTTGGTTCTTCCGATCGAAGCCATCCATCTACTTGCTTTCCTTTCGATTGGAGCCTCCATCTCTTAGGCTGTTAAGCATATCAGCATATCAACATGATCTTTAGGTGAACCAACCAACTGATACCAATGGTTTGGTAGGTTCTAAGGATCCAAGAGGAAGTGTTAAGCATTGTTAGCTTAATCAAAGCCATTCATTTGCTTGATCTTACCGGTTAGGGTAAACCACCTCCCACAGTTCCACTTGGTTACGTACCATTTTACAGTGTTGAACTAATGAACATGATGCATAGGCGGCGTTGCATCTAAATCTCGCTCTTAGGAAACTCGTCCATCTCCTACACACGCTTCGTCTTCTCTCCGGGGCTAATTACGACCGACTACTATCTTTTGTACTTCTGAGCGCAATCAACCTCGCTCTAACGCCGTGTGTGGGTCACAACGAGTGGGAACTCGAATTACGATCTTTCTGAGATCGAGTGTGCGTAGCGGCCTTCCCAACCAAAGGCAGAAATTCGCTGCCGACGAAGGAAGGCCATACGCGCCTTCACGCAACCTAGGAAGCGCGCTCTTACGCTAAGATCTGACGATGCTTCGACTGTGTCCGAAGGCAAAACTTCTGCGGAATCGACCAGATTCTACCGAAGTCGACTCAGAAGCCATTCTCCTTGGGTCTCTCACCTGTCTGCTTTCGTCTATTCTCTTATAATAAGAAGAGAAGAGTCAAACTTTCTCTTCCGGCCCACCGCAGCCGTCACCTTCTCTTGCATGTTCTTGAACGAAAGAGATTGGCTCGTTGACTTCCAGCGCACGCTGCATGAACCACGCATTTGATTGAATTGAAAAGTGTAGCAGGAAAGAGGGACGTGCCTGGTTAGCCGTTCGTCATAGAACTTGTACCTCGTCGTGGCGAGCCGACGTCCCTAACGCCAAAAACTGTTAGTTGCTTAGGGGGTGTGTGAGTGGGACGGTAGTCGAAAGACCAACAGCTCCTACGACTGAAAGACATACATACTATTGGAAGACGGCCCTGGAAGGATCACTCTATCGCCGGCTGCCAATAGTCCAGCTCGTGGACCAAGGAGAAAACGAAATCTCAGTTCGACCTTGGGAGGGATTGCGAACACGATTCCCTGGTGAGACGATACCCCCCGCCCGAACACCTCCAGTCTCATCACAATATCGCCTTCGTGGCTTTCTTAGTCCTTTCCTTTCCCCTCTGTCGTGCTTTCTGTCTTAGGTCTTATCTTCTTTTTGCTTGGTTAGGTTCAATGATGCCAGTTGTCGCGTGCTTCGATGGGGTGCCGGCCTCTCTCTATCGCGTGGTCCGGGGTGGTTCTTCTTTAGCTTTCATTTTTGGATTTCTGTTTTGATTTAGCTACCTTACTTTACTTCTCTTTGTTCTGTTCAGCGGTAGTTGTTGTTGTTGATGGTGATGTTTATGTTGTAGTCGCTTCAGTTGCAGCAACTTACGCGTGCTACGGTTTACGCTCTTGCTATAACCTTCGCTGATTAGCTTCCGTTTACGCTTCGCTAGAACTGCTGCTTAGGTGCTACAGCTTCTCAGCTTTCGCACTATTCGGGAAGGGGCTACTGTTTTAGGTAAGCGACGAGCGAAGGGATTGAAGGAGGAAGGCAGGTTTCATCTACGAGCCACTT
>JASDDO010000008.1:79787464-80014964 GCA_030015575.1 Agapanthus africanus
GCCTCGCTCCGCTCTCTTAAAAAAAAGCAAGGACTGCTACGGGAGGTCAAAAATGGGCACGGATGAAAACCCGAAAGGGCTCCGTGAGTAAAAACAACAGGACTACCGGCGAGTGTTTGTGAAAACCCGAAAGGGAGCAACCTCGTTAAAAGACACTTACAGGGTCCTTTCGACCTTGTAAGGAGAAACCACCCGCGTGAGATCCTTACGGCTCACAAGGGAGCAACACACTTAGGGATCTTCACGATTCCTAAGGAGAAAATACACTTGCGAGATCCTCACGACTCATAAGGAGAACTCTCTTATGGGACCCTCACGGCTCATAAGATTTGAAAGTCTTAAGTTATAAAGACCTAAACCTGTGCTTAAGCAATCCCCACAATTTCCAATATTGCCCTACAAGTGGCTCAATACTGACCCTTGTATACAATTCACGGGCGCGAATAAACATTTCCCTAACCAAGTCCCATCCGTGACTGGGGATATGTTCGCATGGTGAACAACCCTTGTAAATCCTCTCGATTTATGAGGAGAAAACCCTCCTGTAGGATCCTTACGACTTACAGAGGAAACGAACACTTAGGAATCCTCACGATTCCCAAGGAGAAAATACACCTACAAGATCCTCACGACTTGTAGGGAGAAATAACTTTGTGAGACCCTTACGGCTCATGAAGTCAAAAGCCTTAGTCGACCGAACCCTGACCCTGGTCGCTAAGCCACCTTTGTTCGACATCGACAGAGGCAGATGATGATTCGCTCCTGGCAATATCCCAGTTGTAGCGGTGCTGATGCCGAAATTGGTCTACCGCAAAAAGCCAATAGGCCGCACATGCATACGAAATAGCTGAAATGATAGGGCAACTTGCAATAAAAAGCAGCAAGTAAAAATGTATGTATGCAAAATAGCCGAAATGATTGGGCAACTCGCAATAAAAATCAGCGAGTGAAAACAAAATAAACAGCCGAAATGATTGGGCACCGCGAGAAATAGCCGAAATGATTGGTCAATCGCGACCTTCGCGATATAAAAGCTGAAATGATAGAGCATCGCAGAAATAAAATAAAAAAAAAGAAGAAATGATAAAACTTTGGCCCTATAGTTAAGATCACATCGATCCCTGTATACAATCCAAGGGCGTAAACAAAGAGGGAACCATACATTCCCAACAGGCTCCGCCAGAAGACGAAGCCAAATCTCGACGGTTCAGTCCAACTCCGAAGAAACTAGCTTCTTCAGCAAATTCCTCGACTCACGGATACAAACACTCCTTGACGAGAGCCTCCTGATCCGCATCGACTCGCAGAGCCACCAGTGCCTCCGTGGGAAATTCTCGACTCGTTTCAAACCCCAAGGAAACAATTAATCCTTAGCGCTAGGGAAACAAATAATTCTTAGCAAATTCCTCGACTCACGGATACAAACACTCCTTGACGAGAGCCTCCTGATCCGCGTCGACTCACAGAGCCATCAATGCATCCATAGGAAATTCTCGACTCGTTTCAAACCCCAAGGAAACAAATAATCCTTGGCGCTAGGGAAACAAATAATCCCTAGTAAATTCCTCGACTCACGGATACAAACACTCCTTGACGAGAGCCTCCTGATCCGCGTCGACTCACAGAGCCACCAGTGCCTCCGTGGGAAATCCTCGACTCGTTTCAAACCCAAGGAAACAAATAATCCTTGGCGCTAGGGAAACAAATAATCCTTAGCAAATTCCTCGACTCACGGATACAAACACTCCTTGACGAGAGCCTCCTGATCCGCGTCGACTCGCAGAGCTATCAGTGCCTCCGTGGGAAATTCTCGACTCATTTCAAACCCCAAGGAAACAAATAATCCTTGGCGCTAGGGAAACAAATAATCCCTAGTAAATTCCTCGACTCACAGATACAAACACTCTTTGATGAGAGCCTCCTGATCTGCGTCGACTCGCAGAGCCACCAGTGCCTCCGTGGGAAATCCTCGACTCGTTTCAAACCCCAAGGAAATAAATAATCCTTGGCACTAGGGAAACAAATAATCCTTAGCAAATTCCTCGACTCACGGATACAAACACTCCTTGACGAGAGCCTCCTGATCCGCGTCGACTCGCAGAGCCACCAGTGCCTCCGTGGGAAATTCTCGACTCGTTTCAAACCCCAAGGAAACAAATAATCCTTGGCGCTTGGGAAACAAATAATCCCTAGCAAACTCCTCGACTCACGGATACAAACACTCCTTAACGAGAGCCTCCTGATTCGCGTCAACTCGCAGAGCCACCAGTGCCTCCGTGGGAAATCCTCGACTCGTTTCAAACCCCAAGGAAACAAATAATCCTTGGCTCTAGGGAAATAAATAATCCTTAGCAAATTCCTCAACTCACGGATACAAACACTTCTTGACGAGAGCCTCCTGATCCGCATCGACTCGCAGAGCCACCAGTGCCTCCGTAGGAAATTCTCGACTCGTTTCAAACCCCAAGGAAAAAAATAATCCTTGGCACTAGGGAAACAAATAATCCTTAGCAAACTCCTCGACTCAGGGAAACAAACAATCCTTGACGGGAGCCTCTTGATTCGCGTCGGCTCGCAGAGAAACCAGTGTCTCTGCGGGAAGATTCCCGATTCGTCTCAACTTGCAAGATGAAGCCTCAGGCAAGCATGTGTGTTTGGCCTTTGTGAGTGGATCCGCGCTGTTGTCCTCTGTGTCTACTCTCCTAACCTCGATCTCCCTGGAGATCAACCATCTCCATGATCAGGTGATACTGCCTAAGAATTATATCTGGATTTCTAATGGGACGTTAGTTCCTTGGCTAAAGCCACAACTTTATTGTCACACAATGGTAGGAACGAAGTTCATCTTATGAACTTCTATATATCCAGACTGCCTCTTTGGTAGTATCTTTGGTAACGATGTATCTTGCCTTTAATCGTCTAGTAAGTCACGGTATCTAGCTTGGAACTCTTCCAACATACCTTCCCTCCACTGAGGGTAAAGACAATGCCTGCGACTGACATTCAGTCGTCCTTATCACCCAGGAACCTTTCCAGTGATTCTCCCCATGATCGATTGATACCATCTTACTACAACTAGTGAGTCTCCTAACATCCAATTAGATCTATCTCATAGATCCAAAATCCAGGATTCAGGAGGTATCATTTTGATCCTATGTGGAGAATCCTTGTGATAAGCGGAGATTGATCGAGCGTAGCATATGAAACTCGTTCCCTATCAAGAGTATGTCATCCACGTACTCTACGAGGATCACCACCATACTCTCTACTACCTTTTTGTATATACAAGGTTCATCTACCATTTTGATGAAGTCAAACTCTTTGACTATCACATCAAAACAGATGTTCCAACTCCGCGATACCTGTTTTATCATATAAAACATCTTGTACACGTTTCCGCTGCTCCCACTGTCTACGAAGCCCTCTGGCTGTGTACTTATAGACGTTCTCTTCTAAAACATCACTTAGAAAAGCAGTCATGACACCCAACCACCAGATATCGTAGTCATGGTATGCAGCCGTGGCAAGTAGGATCTGGATGGACTTAAGCATAGATCCTTAGAAAAGGTTTCAACATAATCCATACCTAGTCAATGATGCAAACCTTTAACAAGTCTAGCTTTGAAAGTCTCAACTTTTCCATGTACACCAAGTAATCTTCTCAAGATATACTTGCTCCTGATGGGGATTTAACCCTTCAGATAAAGCAACCAAAGTCCATACTTTGTTGGTGTATAAGGATTCCATCTCAGATCGCTAAGCATCCAGCCATTCTTACAGAGTCCTACTCCTGATGGCCAGCTCGAAACTAGTTGGGTCATCATCTCATGATGCAATCCTCGCTCCCACTGTCATAGAGAAACCGAAGTATCTCTCGGGTGGGTGAGGAACCCTACTAGATCGGCGGAGAGGCCGAGGTTCGTTGGAAACTACTGAATTCTTTGGTTCTACCAAATTATCAGCTGTAGTTTGTATAGCTGGAACATTTCCAGTTCTACATAACAGACCTTGCCTCGAGCTTGTCCGGATTTTGCTTTTAGACATAGGCCGGACAACCCCAAATCTTAACAAACTTAAGATATGGGCTCTTCCCTTTCCATATCACATATGAAGTGGTAGGCAGCTGATCTGATTTGAACCCTATTCAATAGGTATGCAGCTTCTCAAGTGCATAACTCCCAAAAGGAAATAGGAAACTTAGTAGTACTCATCATAGAGCACACCATATCACATAGGGTGCTATTGCTCCGTCCCGATATACCATCGTGCTATGGTGTATACGGAGGAGTAATGCTGAGAGAGAATCTCATTCTCCTTTAGAATAGTCCAGGAATTCCGTGCTCAAGTATTTTCCTCCTTGATCTCATCAAAGGACATAATACTTATAACCGTATTTTGGTTCTCTACTTCTAACTTATATTCCGTGAATATCTCAAAAGGTTCGGACTTGTGTTTCAGCGGGAACATATGTCTGAATCTTGAAAGATCATCAGAGAATGTAATGAAGTACAAAGAACCGGTCTTGGCATATGTAGACAGGGGACTTTCATACATCAGCATGTATCAATCCCAAGAGTTCATTAACTCTTTCTCTGTTTCCAATAAACAGAGCTGTGGTCATCTTATCTTTGTGACATGACCGGCAAGTTTCACAAGATGTAAATTCAAACTAATTTAAATATGCATCTATATGTAACTTAGCTAGTCGGGTCGCATTGATATGACCTAGTCTACAATACCTCAAGAAGGATTCGTTCATTTCTGAACTCTTCCTCTTGTGTGTGTTCCGTATACTAAGAACTGTAGTTTGATTTAGAACGTCAATGCTTTTAGATAACGTGCCTGAACCGATCAACTCTTGATATAGGAAATGTTCAAAACATTATTCAACAATACAAAATTATATCACTTCTTTACTAATAAAGAAACTTATATGATTTTGTATATCAGGTTCGGTATCTAATAACATTCGTTCAGAATCAATGTATTCAGGTAATACAGGGTGATAGTGACCAACAGACTTGGCTGCAACATTTGCACCGTTTTCTGTCTCATGAAACTAATCACCCGTTCTCAGTTCTCTACCTTTCTGTAGCCCATGTAACAGATTACATATGCGGGATCCTGATCTGGTATCACATACCCAGGGCGTAAAGGATACTGAGAAACGGTTCTTTGTAATGAACACACCCGAAGATGATGCATCATCATGCACTTTCTTCGTTTCGGCGGCACGGGAAATCTGGTATTCCCCAATTTCCTGCTCTGTCTTATAACAATTATAAGTTGGAGCGGGACCAACGTTCCCCAGCTCAGTATAACAAGCGGGTTCGGTCAATATATCCGTTTTATTATCTTGATTAAGGCGTGATATAGTCGCTATTTGGAGAGAGAGAGAAGAAAACACTCAGCGTATGCTCTTGCAAGATTAGATTGGTTATATAATATATCTAATCAGGATGTCTCCCACTGTTTTAGTCAAATCTTCCTTCAAACCCTAAAAGGAAAGACTAGCCGGGATTAATTACACGCTACAAGTTCGCCAATCTTTCAGCCAGGCCAGTGTCGGTACTTTGAGGGAGGTCCCCCGTGCTTTCGCACGAACCTAATTAAAGTAACCTCGTTTTCCCAGAGGTGTAACCCCGTTAACACCTTTCTAGACACCTACTTGATCGGCTAATTGTAATGTGTAAAACTCTCCCAGGAGTAACTCTTACTCGCAGCGGGTATCGGGATCCAACTATCTTATAGAAGGTATGCAATCCCATTGCAAATTTCAACACTTGAAATTCCCAATAATATTTTACCCCTAGTACTTATGACCTTAACTAAGGTCAACATATCATAAGCACTGGTCAACATATCATAAGCACTAGTTCTACCCGTCATTTCATGATTAATCAGACCCACCCTACATGACCCTCAACTATGGTCGACATAATCACATGAATGTCCTAACTAATCGCATCATATGCTGTGTAGGAAGACATCACTTAGCTACCGTACACTACGCCTCAACTAAAGTCGACATACGCAGCACGAATACTAAGTACTCTACTTACTAAAATGACGGAGGGCTACGCTAGGTTTTTAAGAAAACCCTTTGCGTAATGAACTTGATATCGTTGTAGAATCGAGTGATTTTAAATGGAGTGTTTTTGAGGCTTTTCTAGTTTTGCTAAAGGGGTCACTCCTGGTGAAGGGATCGTCGGCCCTTTCCTCATCGAATAAGGTGCGGGATATATCATATATATCACTGTGCAAAGCAGAAACTATAGAAGCAATTAAAAGACAAACCGAGGGTTGTAGCATTTGCCAGTTATTGCTAAAGGAGTCACTCCCGGTGAAGGGATCTCGGTCCTTTCCTTATCGAATAAGGTGCTGGATGTTCTACAAGGAACACCGCTATGCAAAGCAAGAACTAGAGATACCAGTTTTTATAAACAAGTTTCTACAACATCTTAGATTTCTTTTAGTTTCATTAATCTCATTAATGAAGTCCCATTTTATTTGTGCTTCACAAGCATCACATTTGAAACGAAATCTGCAATATAACATATATCTCATATATATAATATAAACATTCGTCACAGGCAGTAATATGATCTCATCACAGAACATTGCAGCAGAAGAACATATATGAAATATTGGATATACTAGGACGTCCGTGTTTTCAATACGAGCCTGTATAAAACACGGATTCCACGGTTGCGATGAATAGCCAAACCCACATCCCTAGACTCCTACGAGAGCGGCAAGCAACACTGCCAATTCTAGGGTTAGGAGACCCGGTCTCGACTCCTCGAGATGGTCTCCCACTGGACCCTAGAACCCGGTTACTTGTGCTCCCCGCCTTGGGTCTACCTAATGCGGAAAAGTAAATAATATACAACGGTGACATCTTCCGCTACCTGGAAGTGCCCCAATAAAAGAATATTATATACAAATGAATTTTACATGAATGAAAAAGAAAAAACTCTCATCTCACATAAAACCCCCGGCTATTCAAACGCGACGATCCAATACAACATATCACAGCAACACATAATATCACATATCATCAACGTAAGCAAGTATGTGTATCCCGATTGTCGTTGATGTATAGCAACGAAGCCGGCGATACACCACATACTACGCTTACGGTCACAGAAAAGAAAGTGTAAAACTACAACAGTTGGAATCCGCAACTTCCTTAGACATCGCATGCCTAACTATTATAAACCCCGCATTTTAGTCTCATTATCGAAAACTCTTTTCAATATCAAGTCGGGCAATTCAACAAGATTCCCGACGTCCTGATCGAATGCTCGTCGCAAACTTTAGTAGACGGCCGCACCCCAGATGCCGTCGACGAAGTGTACTAAGGCGGAACACCGCTGCCGCGAGCACCCGAACGGATGCTTTCGGCGACGGGGTTCTCCTACAGTCACTTGGTCGGGGCTATGGGGCGTAGCTGTCTATTAAGTTTACCCGGCGAGTATCCGCGTACGCTACGTGATTGCGACAGACTTTTGATCCCATCAAAATTCCGTGGCAACCGATCATCTGAGACTAAACTGCTATGTTTATAATATTCAAATCAGTTATCTCATAACTACCTGTGGATTCCAATTATTGTATCACATTCCAGATAAATAGAAAAAGTTAAACTTTCCGATCGAATCATCAAGCACCCAAGATTTCCCCAATATATCTCAACACTTGAAATCAGTTTAAAAACATCCATCACATGCCACAGTACCAATGGTCCAGCCGTAGAAGGGTCAAGCCAACGCCTCACATGTGGCACGCCGTACTGCCCCAAACCCTAAGGTTTAAAGGGCAGTTCAAGACGGTCACATAATCGAGTTAAGGTTTGTTGTCTTCTAGAGGGTCCACCGAGTTACTTGCATGACTTAGAACATTCTTAAACACGAGGAAAAATCCAACTTTTGAAAAATTTTCCGACAGGGGAAAAAGTGAGTTATTGATATCCGTTCGAACTTTTTAACAGTTTCTAAAATTTATCCGGAAAACACACATAGACAAAATCTGATAATCCGACCGAAACACCGAATCCCCAAAACAACCCCAGAAAACTCAACTGTAGAATAAATATTAAAAATTCCCATAGAACTCAGCACTGAATAAAAGAAGTTACTGTGCAAAATTGGGTGGGTGACGTCATCATTTAGCCGCGGAACCGCCGCAGAAGGCATGCTTCTGCCGCGGTTCCGCCGCGCTTTGTACTGTTCATCAAAAATTTTTTGCACCGTAATTCTTATAATTCCCTGCTGAATTTTTTAAGCATTTTTAATTTACAAAAATCCAAATTTTCAGAAAATTTCCAGAGAGCATTTTGGAGTCGGCGTTTCGGGTTCGATCGGACTTCAAACTTCGTCTAGACTTCGCCTAAAGCTCTAGCTTGGCTCTGATACTACTGTAGGGTTGCTAGGCACTCGCACAAGGGTCTACGGGGCATCAACCTTGCCCGATTAAAAAATTAGCCGTGGCGAACAACCCGAATACGGAACTTTAAACTAGAGATTAGGCGAAAACAAGCATGCTAACAACTTAACACTAAGTGAGAAGGATTACAACCTTTGTAGATCCGGTCCTTCACTTCATATGCTCCATGTTGTGGTCCCTTCGCTGCGATCATCGGGTTCCGGACTCTCGAGAAGTTCCACGAAGAGAAAGATGCAACCTTTGCTTCCGATCTTCGATACTAAGATGATCTACCTTGAAGTTTCTTTAACACAAGCTAACACTCATGAAATGATGTGAACACCCTCATCTAAATGGAAAGGGAAGATGAGGATGATGAAGTAGGATTTTTTCTCTCTTTATTTATCTTTTTCTCATATTTATTCATCACATTGAAAAAGGCTAGCAAGCTTTTTCATGAAGAAAGATGAAGGAAGAAGATGAACAATAATAGAATTCCTTTTGTGATGAATAATACAAAAGAGATAATGATGAATTATGCAACCATGGTTGACTTAACCATTGTAGAGAATTGACCAAGGGTTAGGGTTTGGGTTGAGTTAAGAATGAGTCATAACAAAATATCTTACACAAAACAAAAAGAAAATCTTCTAGAATCTACTAGAAGTCATTAACCCAAATCAAATCCTAATCTTGATTAATCTTTACAAAACATGTTGCATTATTTATCATATCATGTTACAATATTATATATCACATATATAATATTTATCGTAACAAAATAAAATAATACAATTAACATATATCGCATATATATCAATGTATTACCCGAGTGAGAAAAAGAATCTTTTAGTGAGCAAATATTAGATAATATAATTTAATATATCATATATATTATTATACATTAAATTATCGAATCAACACTTGATCCGACAATCCGGCTATATCGCATATAACCGACTAATATTTATCCGTACCGATTCATCGAATCAACACTTGATCCGATGACCCGGCTGATATCATATATCGCAAGAATAGAATACGGTATCACATACCGCATTATCCTCGGTCCCGCACATATCACATATGCGCTCCTACTCCGTTTTTCCTGAGTCAAGAAACCTCTGTGTAGGACTCTAAAGAATCGTCAATACGCCGGCAGTAGGTGATGATCATATCAAACACCCACAAGCTGCAAGCGGTTAGCTAAACGTAACAGCTACCCAGGTATTGAGCGCTCAGAAGATCAACAAGCAAGCCTGTACATTCTCCTGTGAATCCAAACAGTAACACTCCCGTACAGTCCGGTCTCGTCGTCTGATATGTCGCATGTCTCGCCTAAGGGTGGTAAACGTCAGACCCCAGTAGCTCGATAAGTCGTGTCGATTTGAGGTCTATAACAGTTCGAGAAACTACTGATAACACTTTCCAGTAAATCTCAACAACCCTGGCCAGGGATTTCCGGTTATAGCCAATCGAACACAGCACAACATCAACTCCCTATACCGGGAGAGACGAATCCCCTCCTATCGCTCATTGCCTCCATGTGATTCGGGACTGTACCCAAAAGCCACCTTTTGCACGCCCTCTTGGACGTGGTATGATGGAAATCAAAGCACAGTGGGAATCACACAAGACTCTATGACGATCTCGGGTTGACAGACTACTCTATACCAGTGTCACCGGAGAACTGCCATTTGACGTATGGTATAATACCATCTGGGAGTTCTCGGCGAGTCCGTCCAGTGTACCCAGTCTCCACTGAGCACCCGTACACCATCCTTGATGTCAAACACCGATGGATATGGGATCATCCATCGCCCATCATATGGGTCAAGATGCGCATACGCTAGTCTACTCTGGTGTATCGATGCCTTGTCTCGATACACCCTCGACTAGGAACAGTTATAGGATGTACTCGTCGACTACCGTGGCCCCACTAGTATGATCTCATCATAGTCGCAGTAGTCGAGTACATATCCTAAGGGCTTTATCAACATGTAATATAGAGACAATCAGAGTACATGTTAAGATAAAGTACAACCAGATAGCATACTATCATGTCGAGCAAGAAAGTCCTCCTTATATATGTCCTAGCATCCACTACAATATACATCGTATGTACAGTAATGGCCTCTAGGGCATACATATAACTAACACCGCTGTTTGATGATGTTGCGTCTACTGTGTCGAGACGAACGTCGAGGTGGTGACCATTCCGCACTGGTGTGAGACGATCTCCGGTTGTCCTTCAGGATTTATATGACTTGCCGTTAAGACCTTGAAGCTAGGAATTTGGCCTTTGCTCCGTTTGCTGGCATCGCGTCTACTGTATCGAGACGAATGTCGCGGTTGTCTCTAGGTTGTTGGTGAACCGTAGAGGTTTGGAACTAGGGACTTTGCCGTGGCTCCGCTGTTTGATTGTCGCGTCTGAATCCTGTTGGAGGAAGAACGCTGGGGTGACATCTCGTCCACTGTATCGAGACGAACGTTGAGGTGGTGACCACTCCGTACTGGTGTGAGATGATCTCCGGTTGTCCTTCAGGCTTTATATGACTTGCCGTTAAGACCTTGAAGCTAGAAATTTGGCCTTTGCTTCGTTTGCTGGCATCGCGTCTGCTGTATCGAGATGAATGTCACGGTTGTCTCTAGGTTGTTGGTGAACCGTAGAGGTTTGGAACTAGGGACTTTGCCGTGGCTCCACTGTTTGATTGTCGCGTCTGAATCCTGTTGGGGGAAGAACGCTGGGGTGACATCTCGTCTGCTGTATCGAGACGAACGTCGAGGTGGTGACCACTCCGTACTGGTGCGAGATGATCTCCGATTGTCTTTCAGGTTTTATATGAGTTACCGTCAAGACCCTGAAGCTAGGAATTTGGCCTCTGCTTCATTTGCTGGCATTGCGTCTGCTGTAACGAGACGAATGTCGAGGTGGAGCTGGGATTTTTCCGTCACTCCGCTTTATTTCGACCATGAGGTTTTTTGTTGACGTTGCTTCTGTATCCTGCTGGGCTGCGAAGGAACGCCTTTGTTGATTCTTGGTCCGTAGATATTGCCGTCAAGATTTGGAACTAGGGACTATGCCGTGGCTCCGTTTCATTGTGACTCTGAGGTCGGTTGTTGACGTCATGTTTGCATCTGGTTGGAGTGAGGAGAAACGCCGTTAGTGATCTCTAAATTGTCGATATCAACGTCGAGACCCTGAAGCTAGGGATCTTCTTTTGCTCCGTTTGTTGACATTGTGTCTGCAATATTGCGACAAATGTCAAGGTTGTCTATGGACCGTCGAGATTTGGCTTCGCTTTCTGGTGGAGCTTGTTGGGAAGGTATGGTTCCCTCTTTGTTTGTGCCCCTGGATTGTATATAGGGATCGATGTGATCTCGCCTGCAGGGCAAAAGTTTCATTCATTCATCATTTTTTTTATTTTATTTCCGCGATGCTCTATCATTTCATCTTTTATATCGCGAAGGTCGCGATTGCCCAATCATTTCGGTTATTTTTCGTGGTGCCCAATCATTTCGGCTATTTATTTTATTTTTACTCGCTGCTTTTTATTGCGAGTTGCCCAATCATTTCAGCTATTTTTCATGCATATATTTTTACTTGCTGATTTTTATTGCAAGTCTCCCCATCATTTCGGCTATTTCGTATGTATGTGTGGCTCGCAGAATTTTTATTGCGAGTTTAGAACTTGGAATCTGGTGCCAATCCCAGCATCAGTATCGCTACAACTGGAATATTGCCAGGAGCGAATCATCATTTGCTATGAAAGGACTTGGAATTTGATACTGGTTTAGGCATCAGCATCGCTACACTGGGATATTGCTAGGAGCGAATCATCATTTGCCTCTGTTGATATCGAACAAAGGTGGCTTAGCGAACAGGGTTAGGTTCCTGTCGACTAAGGCTTTTGACTTCATGAGCCGTAAGGATCTCACAAAGGTATTTCTCCCTACGAGTCATGAGGATCTCGTAGGTGTGTTTTCTTCTTAGGGATCGTGAGGATTCCTAAGTGTATGTTCCCCTGTAAGTCGTAAGGATCTTACAAAAGGGTTTTCTCCTTATAAGTCGAGAGGACTTACAAGGGTTGTTCACCGTATGGACATATCCCCAGTCACGGGTGGGACTTGGTTAGGGAAATGTTTATTCATGCCCGTGGATTGTATACAAGGGTCAGTACTGAGCCACTTGTAGGGCCATATCGAAGGTTGTGGGGGGTTTCCTTAAGCACAGGTTTAGGTCTCTGTAACTTAAGACTTTCAAATCTTATGAGCCGTGAGGGTCCCATAAGAGAGTTCTCCTTACGAGTCGTGAGGATCTCGCAAGTGTAATTTCTCCTTAAGAATCGTGAGGATCCCTAAGTGTGTTGCTTCCCTGTGAGTCGTAAGGATCTCACGCGGGTGGTTTCTCCTTACAAGGTCGAGAGGACTTTGTAAGTGTCTTTTAACGAGATTGTGCCCTTTCGGGTTTTCACAAACACTCGCCGGTAGCCCTGCTGTTTTTACTCACGGAGCCCTTTCGGGTTTTCATCCGTGCCCATTTCACTTATGGACATACCGTCTCTTTTTTTTATTCTTTTTATTCTTTTTTTTCTAACGAGGTCGCACCCTTTCGGGTTTTCACGAACACTCGCCGGTAGCCCTGCTGTTTTTACTCATGGAGCCTTTTCGGGTTTTCATCCGTGCCCATTTCGCTTATGGACATACCGTTTCTTTCGTTCTTTTTTTTTATTCTTTTTATTCTTTTTTTTATTTATCTCGTCAGCCTGAGAATGCTGCGGTAGTAGTTTAAAGATGTTTCGGTCATCAGCTAGTTTTAGGACGTTTCGGTCCGTCATTAGTTTAAGGACATTTCGGTCTGTCATTAGTTTAAGGATGTTTCGGTCCGTCATTAGTGTAAGGACGTTTCGGTCCGTCGTCGCCGTATTCGAGGCGAATCTCTAGTTTACTGACTTTTCGGTCTATGGGGCTTTTTCTATGACTGAGCATGATGCCCCCGGCGTATCCATCTTTCTCGGAGCGTGCGGTCGTGGCGGGCTCACCTTCCAGTTTTCGGAGATGACGAACCTGCCCTATTGGTATTGGTCTTCAACCCAATTTTTGAAGACGTAGCAATCCTCGATCAGGTGACTTACCGTTTGGTGGTAAGGGCAATAATTGAGATCGTTAACATCGCCTGGCCGCAACGGATGTTTTGGACTCGGCAGATTGATGAGTCTGTCGCGCACTGCCAGCTCGAACAGTCTCCTTGTTTTATCTTGAGGAAACGAGTAAGGACGTTTTAACTTTTCATGGAGGGGTTGCCGCTTGTTGTTTCGGCAAACAATCGGTCTAGGGCCACTCGATTGCTGTTGAGTGTTGGCTACGAGGGCTGTTTTCCCCTTCTCTTTATCCTTTCTGCTCGATCCTTTGTTTGCGGGGCCGAGATTTTTTTGAGTAGCGTGCGATTGCACGGCTGAACATTCTCGCAACTCCTCAATTCTTTCATTTTTGAAATGGATTCCTTGAGGAGAGGGTTGAGGGCGGCTTCTTCGTCAGAGTCGCTTCCAAAGGTGATAACTTACGATCCCTTGGTGTCGGCTATGTGACAGTCGGTGGCGGCTCTCTTGCGCTCATCTATCGCATTTTTCTGATGTCTACGAGCTTCACGCTTTGTCCTGTTGAAGTGTTGCTTTTGAGCGACATACCCTTGCCACCAACACTTAAAGGAGTCGTAGTCTTCGGTAGGATGTATGATCTTCTGATGATATAAGTAGAAGTTAGGATGCATCTCTACTCCACCGAGAGTTTTTTCTTCAGAGGGTGGTAGCTTCATTCCACTGATAGGGCTTTAGCAAACTTTTTCCTCGTCTTGAATTTATTTTTATCCACAGCGGATGCCTTTTGATTTGACGGAAGTGTCTCGACTCTTTGGTCTAGTCGGCGGTGTTTGGCTCCTTCCAGTATGGCCATCTCACGTTCTTGATTGGCTTTAACTTTCAGAAGAATCTCATTCAGGAAGGCATCGATCATCTCGTCTGACGCCGCAGAATTTCTGGTTCAGGGTCCGCCCTTGGTTTCTCGGCGCAAGGAGCCTCTTTATCATCCACTAATGAGTGAGAGATCACATGACAACTCGCTACGTAGTCTTCGGATTCATCTGATGAGTCTTCTCCATCGTTTTCGTCCTCAACAAAAGAACAAGCTGCCCCCGGCGTGTCTGTCTTCTTTGGAGTGTGCGGCTGTGGTGGGTTTACTTTCCACTTTTCAGACAGCGCAAACTTGCCTTGTAGGTATTGGTCTTCAATCCAGTTTTTGAAGACGAAGCAATCCTCGATCGGGTGACTTACCGTTTGGTGGTGAGGGCAATAATTGGGATTATTGAGATCGCCTGGCTGCAACAGACGTTTCGGACTCGGCAGATTGATGAGTCTGTTGCGCACTGCCAGCTCAAACAGTCTTCTCGTTTTATTCTGAGGAAACGAGTAAGGACGTCCCAGTCTCTTCTCGAGGGATGGGCGTGGACGCACGTTGTTTTGACGGACAACCGGCTTCAAGTGGCTTGGCTGTTGTTGAGCATTGGCGACGACGATCGCTTTTCCTTTCCCCTTCTCATTTCAAGAGTCCGGTTTTGGAGGAGAGGGTCCATGGCCCATCTGGTCCATTTGGGCTAATTTGTCAATCAAGGCCTGAAAGGTGGTCGGCCTGAAGAACATCATGAATTGCGAGATGGTCGCTTGCGGATCAAGAGTATCCACGAACATGCCTACCGTAGGTGCTTCTTCGATGCGTTGTTCGCATTTCGACCACAGATTCCGCCATCGTGCTGCGTATTGAACCCACGTTTCACCTGGCCTTATCCTGGCGTTGATCAGCGCTATTATCGGGGTGCGTCCACTAGCACTCGCGAATCTTTGTGTAAACAGTAGCTCCATCTCCGTAAATGTTTTGACAGAGTCGTTAGGTAGCTCCGAATACCACTCAAAGGCCGTTTCTGCTAAGCTGCCGACGAATTGGCGAAGCAACAATTTGTCATCGCCTCCAGTATTGCCGCATAAGGCCCTAAATTGAGCGACATGCTGATGTGGATTCCCTGTCCCTTTATATACATGGAACTTAGGGATCGTATATCCCGGTGGGTAACTGATTTGGTCATACCAACTCGGATAGGGTCATCCGGTTTTGACAATTTGTCCAGCCACTTCACTCGCCTGATAAGCTCGTATTTGCTGAGCTATATAGTCATCCGGTGCGGCCTTGGAAATGGTTTCTTCCTTGGCTGCTGAAAGAGCCGGAGGAGGATTCGATGTCTCTCCTTTGTCATCTTCAAGGACAATCGGAGGATCTTCAGCAAGAGGATCTTGCTGGATCATCATCCCTACCATATCTTGGAAGAGAAGCGCCATTTGTTTTATCTTAGCCGCTTTCTCTGCGGCTTCTTTGTCCTTCTTTTCGAAGACTCTGCGTAGGTAGTCAGCGTCAGTTTCTTGTTCATGACGCTGCTCTGATGATGCCTCCGAGCTTTCTTTTGGCCCGGTAAGTGCGACCATAGCAGTCATCATCTCTTGAAGCTTCTGTTGCTGCTCCTGGGTTTTCGTCACGAATCGGGTGAGTGGTCGGTGACCCGTCGAAGCACGGCTTTCCTCCTTTCCGGAAGCCATATAAACAGTGTGCACCACCATGCCCCCAGACTGGGGTATTTGTGCTCAGCGCGTTTACAGTTCGCCATGTTCACAGGGGCTTTTTGCGGCCTCCTTTTCTTTTGAGTGGTTGAAGTTGAGGGGGCCGTTGTAGTGGGCACCCAAGTAGCCGTTGCTTTTTCTGGTTTGACAGAGTAGTCCTTCTCCTGCCGATCCTTTATCTTTTTCTGTCGGCGGAGATAGTCTTGATCCACTATAGAGTCTTGGACTTGACGCCAGACCTTGTAAATTTTAGAGGACAGCCATTGAGGGGGCCGCTCCAGCTTCTTCTCTGGAGTATTCTCCATGGGTGAAGGAGTTCTCTTCAGCATTGCAGTTGGAGAGTTTCTGCGCACCGTGTTCAGCAATTCAAAGCTGTTCCCGGTTGGAACAGCAGCATTAATTTCCACTATCGGAGCTGGCGGAGTCAGTCTAGAAGGGGAATTACCCCCAGCTTTCCTCACTCGGCGCCAGTGGCGGCGTCGAGCATGTCGTGCAGATGGAGCCGTTTCAGCTATAAGGGTGACTTCATCATGCCCCTTGCTTTGAGGAGAGATTGTTATTGGTGCTAGCCTATCGAAGACTGACACCCGTTGAGAAGCAATGTCTAATCTGTCAAAGACAGACCTCTGGGCATGGGAAGAAGCTTTGAGGACCTCGAGCAGAAACTGGAATGGCCAGCCTTGTAAAAACTGACTTCTTGGAAGGAGGAGCCTTTCCAATGATTTCGTCCGCTTGAGCCGGGATGGCTATCCGCTTTGGGAAGGTAGCTTCGGGTATCGCGGGCTTGTAGACGTTCTGGCTTAGTCTGTTCAAAACTGAAGTGTTGGAGTTGGGCGACCCGTTGAGAGGGGCCGCGGCAGTGGTAAGTCGATCAAAGACCGACTTCTTTGGGGCTTCTTGCAACGTCATTGGGGCATTGAAGCTCGTTGGTGGGATCATGGTCCCGAAGAATAGCCCAGTGGTGGCTTGAGTGACCTGTTCCACTGGCATAGCGAAGATACAGGCCGCTAGGGGCCCGTAAGTCACTCCTTCGGACGGGACGGAGCGAGAGTTGCAGTTGCAGTTAGTGCAGTTTGAAGCCATTGATCTTCTGTTTTCTGCATGGAGCAAGACACCAAATCTTAGTATCTCGAATCCACAGGCAACCACAGCAAACCACGATTCGTTCGCGAACACGACACACAAAGTGTGGAGTGGAAAGAGGAAAAGGTCCCACCGGGCATGCCAGAATCTGTTCCTCTCCGAAAGACGGCGACGATGTGAGGACGTCTTGCCTGAGATTCGGGTCAGATGCTAATTGGTTTTATCCGTCTACCTCTCCGAAGATGCCAAGTTGATTTATGGCACCGTGTATCGGAGGTTTAGACGGATGCGGCCGATGTCGCAGACTTCGTCAGATTCCCCCTCGCTTGAGGGGTTTTTGATTGTGGGGATGCTCTTCCCTGCAGGCGCAAGCCCCTGTAGTTAATTACGCTACCGCATCGCGGTAACAACTTTCTCCTTCTCCAGAATTTCACTTCGTGTCATGTGTGTTTGTTTTGTCTGTGGATGCCCGTGGATTGTATACGGAGACTAAGTTATGCCGTCGCTCGTAGGACGTGGATTAATCCAAATCCGTATTTTCTTAGATTTGGGTTTAAGGTTTTGGTTTAAGGATACGTTAGCCATATTTGAGGCTAAGATCCACTTAAACGTTTGTTAAGGATACGTTAGTCTAATTTGAGACTAAGATCAACTTAACGGGATCGCTTAGATCCGACAAAAGAGCATTTGGGGACTCTATTGTTCCAGTTTAGGGACATAGCGGTCCATTGAATGTATGGCCGTCGGGACCCGTCACCTCTCTGACGACGTTGAAGGATTACAAAGACATATATCAGAGGAGTTCAGAGATGTACCCTTGAACCAAAGTTGGTTTAAGAGAGCATTCTTACTCAGTCAATTTAATTTGAGGACTTACGGCCATGATTGGGTTAAGTCCAGTTGAGAATATTCAACGTTTTTATCTTTGGCCTATTAGACCTGTGCTAGGGCTTTGCCCCTGTTTAATAATGCACTGCATTTTCTTTTGGCCTGCTAAGCCTTTTTGATTTGGGCTCTGTCCCTTTTAAATGATGCACAGCATCTGTTTTTGTTTGGGCTCTGCCCTTTTTAAAATAATGTATTGCATTTTATTAGGCATGTTAGGCCCTTTTTAATTGGGCTTGGCCCTTCTGTAAATAATGCAGTGCATTAATCAAACTGACAGTGGCCATGTGGCCTGTCAGGCGCTTTGCGCCAATTATTGAGCGCAAGCGCATGTGGAGGTGACACGTGTTACGTTCTGGTGAGCGCAAGCGCAGTTAGCGCAGTGCGCTGCACTGTTGCGCTGCTGACACGTGGCGCGCTGTGGTGAGTTGCGTCAATTTCAGAGAGCAATGCTCTATTTTAAAAGCGCATAGCAAGTTATTCTGGTGCTGACACGTGGCGCTCTCTGGTGGCTTGCGCCAATTTAAGAGAGCGGTGCTCTATTTTTAAAAGCGCATAGCGCAAGTTATTCTGGTGCTGACACGTGGCGCTCTCTGGTGGCTTGCGCCAACCCAGGAGCGCAACAGTGCAGATTTACAAGTGCAAGGCACTGTTTTAATATCTTGATCCAATTTTGGATTCAAGAAAAGAATCTTTAAGATTCCAGAACCAATGGTTCATAAAAAAGGAAATACCTTTATTATTATTATTATATTTTAATTTGAAGATCTTTGATCTTGCTCTTAGATCAATGATCTTTTCAGAAAAAATTCTTCTTTCTAAAGGTTTACCTTTTTTTTATTTCTGAGTTCTTCAAACTTTTCTTTAAGAGCCGTGTGAATATTCTCTCTGCTTTTCTGTGTTGATGTCTGTCTGTGTCTTTTGATGTCTCTCTTTGTCTTTTGATGTCTTTAAGACTTGGGGTCTAGAGGCCTTTTTATAGTGCCAATTAGTTTGTTGAATTGGTTAGAGAGATCTTTCTCTGAGTGATTTGGGGATTTTCCCCACCGTTGGATCTTTGATCCAAGGGCTTCTGTTTTACAGAAGGCAATCTTCTTATTTTAACAAGAATAGAAAGATCTTACTGGAATTTTAGTTTTGTTTGGCGCAAACGCACCTGCGCTTGACACGTGTCGCGCAGCGCAGAGCGCGGCGCAACTGCGCCGACACGTGTCGCGCAGCGCAGAACTGAAGCGTTGCTTCCTTTAATTTTGTTTTAAATAGAGCCTTGCTCTGATTGGGTGCGCTGCCTTGGGCGCTGCGCTCCCTGCGCCGGCGTGCCTGATTTTGACACGTGGCGTTCTGCGTGCGGCGCAGGGGATCTGAAGCGTTAATTTTAATTTTCACTTTAGTTTTCAAAACAGAGCTTTGCTCTGATTGGGAGAAACAGAAGCGTTGCTTCGTTTCCCGCCTTGGAATTTGAACAGAGCTTTGCTCTGATTGGGGTAAACAATGATATGTTGGTATACGGATGTGAGTCGATTGAGATGATTGATACCTTGCCGGTCCCCTGATATGAGATTATTATGGATGTGACCTGGGATATAGGTATATAGATACATAAACATATAATGCTGTGAATCATGAGTGATTGTTGTACGTGACGTTAGGTCCTTACCCTCTTTGTCGTAAAGGTTAATAGGATCCCGACCGGTTTAATGCCGCCGTACGATAATTTTCCATACGTGATGACTTGATGATTGATCCATACCCTTGACTAGAGGTTGTCGTATGATGGATTATACCGTACGTGGTGTTGTGGCTTGGTGCCGATTGATTGATTCACCGAATCGATCATGTAGATACGTATACTTTATAGCTTTTAGCTGATGATTTACATTATGCTGTATTCATGTTATTCTCATGGCATTGCATATACCTGTGCTAGTACACTTACACTATTATCGATGATGCGTATGTTACACTTACACAGATCTGCCGGCTCACACACTTTATCATCGATAATTGCTATGTCACTACACAGTAGAATTGTTGCATCATGAAGTGACTCCTTGCATGATATACTTGCTATGTTCGCATCATTTGGATATGTCGCAGGATATACTGATATTGTCACATCACTGTTCCATGTTGCATGATTTACGGATATGCTTACATTTCTGTTATATGTCGCATACATCATGCTTTATGATTATACGCATTGAGATATATTGTTTTCATGAGATTTTTGGATTTGAGAACCGTGGTTATTTCAAAAGAAAGTATGTACTGTTTTAAAAACCCGGTTTCTCTTGATATGATATTTCAGTGCGCCCACCATGTGTTTTCTCGGTTCTGAGATTGGCATGTGTAACCCGATTCGAAGAGCGGTAGGTACCGTCTGCGGGTACATGGTGGACCCGGTGAGGTACCCCGGGGCAAGAAGACTCGTATTGTTAGACGGTGAGCCTGGTAGGGGAGCACTACCTACCGATGATAGTATTTGGGCTCAGTAGATATCCGGAGGATACCGACCGGAGTCGAGAGATGATATGGGCCGATCCGGACTGACGGAGCCCGAGATATGAGGATTTACGTGTCGATGTTGGACACGGGTTTCATGGTATTTAGAGTGTCGATGCTGGGCACTCAGGTTCTATGATTTTATGTGTCGCGAGGGGCACACGTTAATTTATATTCTCATATTTTCATGCATATGCTTTTATGATATTTACATGCATGATATTGTTGTGTCATCGGTTGACACGTGGACAAGATCCACCTGCTTATAGGCATTGATTATTTGGTTGGATGATATCCACATGCTGATAGGCGTTTATTTATGTTGTTGGCACACATGCAGATACGGTCACCCTAGATATCATAGTATTACCTTCATGATATAGTTGATCTAGAAGTCGTTGTTAATTCAATTTCTACTTATTGATGTTTTTCTACTCACGAGTTGGCAACTCACCCCCGTTGTGCCACAGTTCTTGCAGGTTGACCGCATGGATCCGTAGCGGCATCGCTGGCACATAACTTCATTTGGGTGTTTTGCTTGGTAGGTGGGACATTTGTATCGTACCCACTCTTGTACTTATTATTCATATTGTATCTAGTCAACTCCATCAATCAAACTAGTAATTATATAAGTAATAAGACTTAGCAAGACTTGTAGTTGTGAGACTTGAGCGATGGGTTTTATGTTCGCATTTGGGTTGATGTCTTGTTTATTTCATTATCTTTTGTGGTGATCTTCACCATTGGGCGTCGTATACTTATATTTATGCTTTGCGTGGTTGTGGATCTGCCGTTTGGCGAAGAGCTAGCTCCCGCTTGGGGATGCATTTTATATTATCTTGTATTATGGTTTTGGATCAAAATATACAAAGGAGGTGCTGCCCAAATTTTTAAAAGATGAAACACGTTTTCAACTAGTAAAATAAACTTGCATTTTTCATGTTCCACTATTTACGCATCTAAGAAAAACTTTTGATTTCATTATATCCTTATTTCAAAACTTCACCTCTTTTATTTTCTTAAAAAGGTTTAGATTTCTGGGTTTCAGCTTACTTGAATTACGTTACGCCTTTAGATGTTGCGTGATTTAAGTACTGGTCACGAGCTAATATTTCGGGTCGTGACAAAGTTGGTATCAGAGCTCTAGATTTAACCTTGGTTCGAGTCTATGTTTGACTATGTGGAGTCTAGGGCGTGTATATATTTCGGAACCTAGGCTTGACCTTACGGAACTTAGACTTGAATAGGGAGGGTATTAGACCCGAACTTTCATTTCATTGGTTGACCCTGATTGATAGAGTAGGTAGTTTGAGTAGAGTGACGTACCATACATATGTTCCGCGGCATATTTACGATATGATACTCCATTTAAGAAACCTTAAGATGTACATATTTTGAGATCTGTGATTCTCTTCGTACCCATGATTATACATCCATTTGAGATCCTTGATTCTGTTTGTTTCCATGATCATACTTTCATTAATGTTGTTTCTTCTTATGATCATGTATCCATTCTGGATCTGTCGCTTCCTTTCATGCCCTTGATCTGTTTTCATCGAGACACGCTTGAGGTTCCTGTCACCTTGTTTAAGCGCAGATTGAGCTGCTGCTAGTGTTGCGGTCAGGGCGAGCTCGTCTGGTATGAGGGCTGACCATTGTGTTTTCTGGTGACATGGGAACGTCTCGATGTAGTGTTTGTGTTGCGATCTCTTGTTGAGGCGAGTGCTTGGTTTTACACCGGATGATCGGGCCATTATTAGAGGCTGCCAGTTGCGGGAGGACTGTTGATGTACAGCCTGTTAGCAATATGTATGCTCTAGAGGCCATTACTGTACATAGGATGTATATTGTAATGGATGCTAGGACATATATAGGGAGGACTTTCTTACTCGACATGATAGTATGCTATCTGGTTGCTCTTTATCTTAACGCGTACACTGATTGTCTCTCTGTTACATGTTGGTAAAGCCCTTAGGATGTGTACTTGACTACCTGGACTATGATGCGGATCATATTAGTGGGGACATGGTAGTCCATAAGTACATCCTTCAAGGTCCCTAGTCGTGGGTGTATCGAGACAGGGCATCGATATACCAGAGTAGACTAGCGTATACCCTCTCGACCCATACAGATGGGCGATGGATGATCCCATATCCATTGGTGTTTGACATCAGAGATGATATACGGGTGCTCAGTGGATACTGGGTACACTGGACGGACTCGCCGAGAACTCCCAGATGGTATTATACCTTATGTCAGATGGCAGTTCTCTGGTGACACTGGTACAGGTTAGTCTGTAGACCCGAGATCGTCATAGAGTCTTGTGTGATTCCCATTGTGCTTTGATTTCCACCTTACCACGTCCAAGAGGGCGTGCAAAACGGTGGTTTTTGGGTACAGTCCCGAATCATATGGAGGCAATGAGTGATAAGAGGGAATTCGTCTCTCCCGATATAGGGAGTTGATGTTGTGCTGTGTTCGATTGGCTATAACCGGAAATCCCTGGCCAGGGTTGCTGAGATTTACTGGTAAGTGTTACCAGTAGTTTCTCGAACTGTTATAGACCTCATATCGACACGACTTATCGAGCTACTGGGGTCTGACGTTTACCACCCCTAGGCGAGATATGAGACATATCAGACGAACAGACCGGACTGTACGGTAAGTGTTACTGGTTGGATTCACAGGAGTGTGAGCGGGCTTGCTCGTTGATCTTCTAATCGCTCAATACCCGGGTGGCCGTTACGTTTAGCAGACTGCTTGCGGCTTGTGGGTGTTTGATATGATCATCACCTGCTGCCGGCGTATTGACGAGTCTTTAGAGTCCTATACAGAGGTTTCCTAGCTCAAGCGAAACGAAATAGGAGCGCATATGAGATATGTGCGGGACCGAGAATGATGCGTGTATGTGATACCGTATTCTATTCTCGCGATGAATGTATCGATTGGTTGTATGCGATATAACCTAGTTATCGAATCGAGGATTAATTCGATAAGTCGATACATTGGATATTAGTCGGTCATATGCGATATGACCGGATCGTTAAATCAAGTGTTGATTTAATAATTTAATGTATAATTATATATTTGATATATTACTTTACATTAACTAGTATTGGTTCACTTAAGATTATTTTTCTCACTTGTTTGTGCACATTGTATATATGATATATGTTTGTGCACTATTTTGTATCATGTTTGATGATACATGCAAACTTGGGTGTGTGTATGCTTTGAACCATGTTTAGGTTAATGGTTAGGGTTTTTATTTATTTATTTATTTATTCATTTTGGCAAAAATAAAATGGTGGCATTTTTTGTTTTTATTTGAAGCTTCATGAAGCTTTGAAAAGTTCAAAACATTTTGTTTTTTCCTAAACCTAACCATTTGCCTAAACCCTAGTTTATTCTCTACATAAGTTTACTAACCCATGGTTGCTAGATGATAAGGCATCACTTGATTTTCTATTTTAATAATTCATTCATTTTTATTTCTTTCTTCTTCTTCTTCTTGACGAAGAAAGAAAACCTTTGCTAGAAATTTTCAAGTGACGAATCCAAGTGAGAAATCCAAATCCAAAGTGAACCCACTTTCTATTTCTTCATCCTCTACCACTTGCCATGTTGTATAGGGTGTTTTCTTCACAAGGTTGATGACCAAGTGAAGATGGAGCTTGAGTTTGAGTCGCCTCGACGTAGATCATCTTCGGCATCGAAGTCAATGACCTAGCCCGTCCATTTTTCCGATGAAACCGACGCTAGAGTCCGGGATTCCGATGATCGCAGCGGAGGGACGTCAACACGGAGCTAGAGAAGTGGAGGACCGGATCTACAAAGGTTGTAATCCCTTTCACTTAGTGTAAATGTGATTTACTTGCAAAGTTATCGCCTAATCTCTAGTTAACGATCTATATTAGGGTTTCTCGGCACCGAATTTTTTGAATTTGGCATGGTTGATGCCTTGTGGGACCTCTTGAGTGTGCCTAGGAACCCTACAGTGGTATCAGAGCCTAGCTAGAGCTTTAGGCGATTGGTAGACGATGTTAGAAACCCGATTGAACCCCGAAACCCTATTTTACACCTCTCTCTGTACAATTTTTAAAACAGTGGATTTTTTCCGGATTAAAATTTTCCAAAAAATTCAGCAGGAAATTGCAGGAGTTACTGTGCAGCACGTGCACTTAACTCGACAGAAGAGCCGCGGAACCGCTGCCCCACCCTAGTTTGTGCGGCGGTTCCGCGGCCAGTTTGTTGAATTATTGCACGTGGTTTGCACAGTAATTTGTTTCTGTTAGTGCTGTGTTTTATGGGAATTTTTAATATTTACTCAAGAGTTGAGTTTTCTGGGTTGTATTGGGGACTCCTTGTTTCGATCGGGAAGTTTAACTTCGTCTATGGGTTTTTCCGGATAATTTTAGAAAATGTTGAAAAGTTCGACCGGATATAAATACCCACTTTTTCCCCTGTCGGGAAATTTCCAAGAGTTGGATCTTTCCGTAGTTTAAGAACATTCGAAGTAGTGCAAGTAACGCGATGGACCCTCTAAAAGACAACAAACCTTAACTCGATTATGTGACCGTCTTGAACTGCCCTTTGAACCTTAAGGTTTGGGGCAGTACGGCGTGCCACATGTGAGGCGTTGGCTTGACCCTTCTACGGCTGGACCGTTGGTACTGAGGCATGAAGTGAATGTTTTTAAACTTATTTCATGTGTTGAGCTGTTTCGGGAAAACTTGGGTGTTTGATTGTTCGATCGAAAAGTTTAACATTTTCCATTTATCTGGAATGTGATACAATATTTGGAATTCACATGTAGTTATGAGATAACTGTGAGTCCACGTTGCCCACCCCGGTGCTTGCGGGAAGGCGGAAACGGTATAAAAATCGAATTTTTTCTACTCTAGGCAACATGGACTAGACAAAGTCGGGATCTTTACTAAACAAAACTAGCTAAAGCTAACTAGAAATTAGCTACATGGAAGAATGGTTATACCTAGGGCTTAATGTCCTTCTCTTCTTGCTCCTTGTAGTGAACGGAAGTGATCTCCTTGTCGTCTTCTCTCGTCGAAGAAGGATCCACCCGAGAGCCTCAACCTTTGGCTTCAACTTCAAGCTAGAAGTAACTAAAGTGCTAGAAGTGCTAATCCTAGAACCTTAGATGAGAGTAGAGATTATCAAGAAGATGTTTTTCTCAAGCTCAAGTGTTTCTCAACACATGAGAGGGGAGAGGTTGAGGAAGAGCAAGAGAGAGAAAGTATATGATAGAATGAGAGAATAATAAGCCATTCTCATATATATGTGTGAATTATAAAAAATAGATAATTAGATAGATAATTGTCATGGTTAATCAAGACTTGACCATTATCATTTCACATTAAATGAAAATTGCAAGGATAAAAGAGCATCTTTTATATGGAATGATGATGGTCAACATGTCAACTAAGGTCAACAAGTCAAGTATGGTCAAAATGTCAACAATCCTAACCATGCACAATTATATATATATATATAGCTAATATCAATTAATTATAATACACACATAAGCATTAGGGTTAATAAAATGACAATGGTCATTAACCCTAATCAAAGTCCTCTTCCTCTGACTCAATCAACTGCGCATACGCATCCGCATTCGTGATCCGAGGAACACGAATACAAAGAGATAAAACCAATCCCAAATCATATACTAGGATCTGGCTTAAACCAAAGCCCGCTAGTATAAGCTGTCCGGACAGCAAACGTGCACAAGTGCGCGGATGTGAACGAACCCTGTCGCAAAACCATGCGACCTCTACTCATTTTGCCTAAAGGCGAATAGCTTTCTGTGTGGGACTCTAAAGACTCGACACTAGGCTGGCAGTAGGTTTAACCACAGACCGCAAGCGGCACTAGCTGTACGTAACGGTCCCCAGGTAGATACCGATAAGAAGACTGACGAGGTGACCCCATCTGAACTCCTACTGAGCCTGTATGTGACAGTCTCCGTACAGTCCGGTCTGTTCGTCTGATACATCGTATGGCGGGCCTAGGGGGCGGTGAACGTCAGTCCCCTAATAGCGGTACAAGTCGTGTCGGAGTGTAGCCAAGAACACCCTGAGATAACACTGGAAACCTACCAGTATATCTCGCTTGCCCTGGCCAGGGACTACTTGTGTAATGGCTCTCCTGGACACAACGCGATGTCAACCCCCAATACCGGGAGAGACGAATCCTGTCTAACCGTCACTGCCTCTAAGTGCTTCGGGACTGCACCCAAAAACTACATGTTTGCACGACTCCTTTGAGCCGTGGTAAGGTAGTAATCAAAGTGCAGTGGGAATACACTCGAGGCGAAGCGACAGTGTCAAGTCAGCGGACTAAGCTGTACTCATGTCACCTAGGAACTGATAACTGATGATAGGTATAATACCAACCAACAGTTCCCGACGAGTCCTGTCCAGTGTACTCGTAACCTAACGAGCACCCGCATACTATCTCAAGTACGACGTACTGACGGCTGTGGGACAGACCGTCTCCTACGCTGGGATGAGAAGCGCATACGCTAGTCTACTCCGGAGTATCGATGCCCTGTCTCGATAGTCCAACGACTAGGGACCAGTATAAGGATGTGCTTATGGATTACCCAGCCCCCACGAGTGTGAGCGCCATCACAACGCTGGTAATCAAGAAATAATCCTAAGGGCTCTACTAATATGTATATCAGCGATATGCTAAAAGAAACACATGCACATATTAAAGCAGAGACAAACCAAGTAGTATACTACCATTTCGAGCAAGATTGTATATACAACTGTGAATATCCCAAGCTTCCATCAAGTAATATACAAACTAGTATGATACAGTAATGGCCTCTAGGGCATATACACTAACAATAACTGATCTGGATGTTATAAACATAGCAGTTTAGTCTCACTTGATCGGTTGCCACGGAATTTTGATGCGATCAAAAGTCCGTCGTAATCACGTAGCGTACGCGGATACTCACCGGATAAACTTAATAGACAGTTACACCCTTTAGCCCCGACCAAGTGACTGTAGGAGAACCCCGTCACCGAAAGCATCCGTTCGGGTGCTCGCGGCAGCGGTGTTCCGCCTTAGTGAACTTCGTCGACGGCATCGGGGGTGCGGCCGCTTACTAAAGTTTGCGACGAGCATTCGATCAGTTTTTCGGGAATCTTGTTGAATTGCCCGACTTGATATTGAAAAGTGTTTTCGATAAGGAGACTAAAATGCAGGGTTTATAACTGTTAGGCATGCGATATCTAAGGAGGTTGCGGATTCCTACTGTTGTAGTTTTACACTTTCTTTTCTGTGACCGTAAGTGTAGTATGTAGTGGTATTGCCAATTGTCGTTGCTATACGTCGACGACAATTGGTGTATGCATACTTACTTACGTTGATAACATGTGATGTTATGTGTTGCTGGATATGTTATATTGGATCGTCGTGTTTGAATAGCCGGGTTTTTTTTATGTGAGATGAGTGTTTTTCATTTTCATTCATGTAAAAACTTGTATGTAATATTCTTTTATTGGGGCACTTCCAGGTTGCGGAAGATGTCACCGTTGATGTATATTATTTACTTTTCCGCACTAGGATAGACCCAAGGAGTAGAGCATAAGTAACCGGGTTCTAGAGTCCAGTGGGAGACCAACTCGAGGGGTCGAGTCCGGGTTTCCTAACTCTAGAATTGGTAGGGTTGCTTGCCACTCTCGTAGGGGTCTAGGGGTGTGGGTTTGTCTATTCATCGCGACCGTGGAATCCGTGTTTTATACTGGCTCGTATTGAAAACACGGACGTCCTAGTATATCCAATGTTTCATATGTTTCTTCTGCTGCGATATCTGTGATGTGATCATGTGATATGTTCAGATAGATACTGTATATAGTATATATGATATATTATAGACGTTACTTATGTTTTACACCCGCGCTAGCCCTGCCCCGCTCTGTCGTTAGTTACCTAACCTAACGGTGCACGAGGGGACATCGAGGCAAATGCGGATGGCATAAGTGTACGTCGTATTTATCTGTGATGTTTAGGTGTATTAAATGATGGGACTTCATTAATGTGATTAATGAAAGAAAAGAAACCTAAGATGTTGTGGAATCGAATTTTCAAAAACAGGTAGCTACAGTTCTTGCTTTGCATCGCGGTGTTCCTTGTAGAACATCCTGCACCTTATTCGATAAGGAAAGGGCCGAGATCCCTTCACCGGGAGTGACCCCTTTAGCAATAACTGGCAGATGCTACACCCCTCGGTTTGTCTTTTGATTGCTTCTATAGTTTTTGCTTTGCACAGTGGTATATATGATATATCCTGCACCTTATTCGATGAGGAAAGGGCCGACGATCCCTTCTCCGGGAGTGACCCCTTTAGCAAAACTAGAAAAGCCTCAAAAACACTCCATTTCAAAATTCATTCGATTCTACAACGATATCAAGTTCATTACGCAATAGGTTTTCTTAAAAACCTGTCGTAGCCCTCCGTCATTTCAGATAAGTTGTATATAGTATTCGTGCTACATTTGTTGGCTTTCGTCAAGGTGTAGTGTGCGGTAGCTATATGCTGCTTATCTGCTGCATATGATGCGATTGGATTAGGGTAGTCGTGCGGCTTTGTTGGCTTTCGTCAAGAGTCGTGCGGGTGGGTTTAATTCAATCAAGAAATGACGGGTTGAACTTGACCAGCGGGCTATGGTTTGTTGGCTTTCGTCAAGATCATAGCACGTTAGGGGAAAAATTATCGGGAATTTCAAGTATTGAAATTTGCAATGAGATTGCATACCTTCTATAAGATAGTTGGATCCCGATACCCGCTGCGAGTAATTGTTACTCCTGAGAGAGTTTTACACATTACAATTAGCCGATCAAGTAGGTGTCTAGAAAGGTGTCGACGGGGTTACGCCTCTGGGAAAACGATGTTTACTTTAATTAGGTCCGTGCGAAAGCACGGGGAACCTCCCTCAAAGTACCGACACTGGCCTGGCTGAAAGATTGGCGAACTTGTAGCGTGTAATTAATCCTGACTAGTCTTTCCTTTTAAGGTTTGAAGGAAGATTTGATAAAAACAGTGGGAGCCATCCTGATTAGATAAAATATATAACCAATCTGAGCTTGCAAGAGTGCACGGAGAGTGTTTTCTTCTCTCTCTCTCCTGGTAGCGACCTTGTCACGCCTTAATCAAGATAATAATACGGATGAATTGACTGAACCCGCTTGTTATACTGAGCTGGGGAACGTTGGTCCCGCTCCAACTTATAATTGATTATAAGACAGAGCAGGAAATAGGGGAATGCCAGAATTCCCATGCCGCCCAAACGAAGAAAGTGCATGCTGATGCATCATCTTCGGGTGTGTTCATTATAAAGAACTGTTTCTCAATGTCCTCTACGTCCTAGGTATTAGATACCGGATCAGGATCCCGCAAATGTAATCCGTTACATGGGCTACAGAAAGGTAGAGAACTGAGAACGGGTGATAAGTTTCATGAGACAGAAAACGGTGCAAGTGTTGCAGCCAAGTCTGTTGGTCACTGTCACCCTGTATTACCAATATATTGATTCTGAACAAATGCTATTAGATACCGAACCTGATATACAAAATCATATCAGTCTCTTTATTAGTAAAGAAAGGATATAATTTTGTATTGTTGGATAATGTTTTGAACATTTCCTATTTCAAAAGTTGATCGGATCAGGCACGTTATCTAAAAGCATTGATGTTCTAAATCAAACTACAGTTCTTAGTATACAGAACACACACAAGAGGAAGAGTTCAGAATTGAACGATTCCTTCTTGAGGTATTGTAGACTAGGTCAGATCAATGTGACCCGACTAGCTAAAGTTACATTTAGATGCATATTTAAATCAGTTTGAATTTACATCTTATGAAACTTGCCAGTCATGTCATAAAGATAAGATGACCATAGCTCTGTTTACTGGAAACAGAGAAAGAGTTAGTGAACTCTTGGGATTGATACATGTTGATGTATGTAAGGTCCCCTGTCTACACATACCAAGACTGGTTCTTTGTACTTCATTACATTCTCTGATGATCTCTCAAGATTCAGACATATGTTCCTGTTGAAACACAAGTCCGAAGCTTTTGAGATATTCACAGAATATAAGTTAGAAGTAAAGAACCAAAAATACGGATATAAGTATTATGTCCTTTGATGTGATCGAGGAGGAGAATACTTGAGCACGGAAATCCTGGACTATTCTAACAGAGAATGAGATTCTCTCTCAGCATTACTCTTCCGTATACACCATAGCACGATGGTATATCGGGGCGGAGCAATAGCACCCTATGTGATATGGTGTGCTCTATGATGAGTACTGCTTAGTTTCCTATTTCCTTTTGGGAATTATGCTCTTGAGAAGCTGCATACCTATTGAATAGGGTTCAAATCAAAACAGTTGCATACTGCTTCATATGTGATATGGAAAGGGAAGAGCCCATATCTTAAGTTTGTTAAGATTTAGGGTTGTCCGGCCTATGTCTAAAAGGCAAAATCCGGACAAGCTCGAGGCAAGGTCTGTTATGTAGAACTGGAAATGTTCCAGCTATACAAACTGCAGCTGATGATTTGGTAGAACCAAAGGATTCAATTGTTTCCAACGAACCTCAGCCTCTCTGCCGATCTAGTAGGGTTCCTCACCCACCTGAGAGATACTTCTGTTTCTCTATGACAGTGGGAGCGAGGAATGCATCATGAGATGATGACCCAACTAGTTTCGAGCTGGCCATCAAGAGTGGGACTCTGTAAGAATGGCTGGATGCTTAGCGATCTGAGATGGAATCCTTATACACCAACAAAGTATGGACTTTAGTTGCTTTATCTGAAGGGTTAAATTCCTATCAGGAGCAAGTATATCTTGAGAAGATTACTTGGTGTACATGGAAAAGTTGAGACTTTCAAAGCTAGACTTGTTAAAAGTTTGCATCATTGACCAGGTACGGATTATGATGAAACCTTTTCTAAGTAGCTATGCTTAAGTCCATCCAGATCCTACTTGCCATGGCTACATACCATGACTACGATATCTGGCGGTTGGGTGCTATGACTGTTTTTCTAAGTGATGTTTTAGAAGAGTGCGTCTATAAGTACACAGCCAGAGGGCCTCGTAGACAATGGGAGCAGCGGAAACGCGAGCAAGATGTTTTATGTGATAAAGCAGGCATCGCGGAGTTGGAACGTCTGTTTTGATGTGTTAGTCAAAGAGTTTGACATCATCAAAATGGTAGATGAACCTTGTATAAACAAAAGGGTAGTAGGGAGTATGGTGGTGATCCTCGTAGAGTACGTGGATGACATACTCTTGATAAGAAAGGAGTTTCCTATGCTACGCTCGGTCAATCTCCGCTTATCACAATGATTCTCCATATAAGATCAAAGTGATACCTCCTAAATCATGGGTTTTGGATCTATGAGATAGATCTAATTGGATGTTAGGATACTCACTAGTTGTAGTGAGATGGTATCAGTTGATCCTAGGGAGAATCACTGGAAAGGTTCCAGGGTGATAAGGACGACTGAAAGTCAGTCACAGGCATTGTCTTTTCCCTCAGTAAAGGGACGGTATGTTGGAAGAGTTCCAAGCTAGATACCGTGGCAAACTAGACGATAAGGATGGATACATCGCTACTTAAGATGCTACCAAGAAGGCAGTCTGGATGTATATTAGTTCATGAGATGAACTTCGTTCCTCCCATTGTGTGACAATGGTGTTGTGGCTTATGCCAAGGAACGCCCGTCCCATCAATGATCCAGATATATTCTAAGGCATTATCACCTGATCGTGGAGATGGTTGATCTCCAGGGGATCGAGGTTAGGAGAGCAGACTCAGAGGACAACACGGCGGATCCACTCACAAAGGCCTTTTCCCAGAGAGAGACGATTATGGGATGGTTGAGTATGAGATACTGCAACCACTGCTACAGATGGCCCTAGTGCAAGTGGGAGATTGTTAGTTATATGTATGCCCTAGAGGCCATTACTGTACATAGGATGTATATTGTAATGGATGCCGTGACATATATAGGGAGGACTTTCTTGCTCGACATGATAGTATGCTATCTGGTTGCTCTTTATCTTAACGTGTACACCGATTGTCTCTCTGTTACATGTTGGTAAAGCCCTTAGGATGTGTACTTGACTACCTGGACTATGATGCGGATCATACTAGTAGGGACATGGTAGTCCATAAGTACATCCTTCAAGGTCTCTAGTCGTGGGTGTATCAAGACAGGGCATCGATATACCAGAGTAGACTAGCGTATACCCTCTCGACCCATACAGATGGGCGATGGATGATCCCATATCCATTGGTGTTTGACATCAAAGATGATATACGGGTGCTCAGTGGAGACTGGGTACACTGGACGGACTCGCCGAAAACTCCCAGATGGTATTATACCTTATGTCAGATGGCAGTTTTCTGGTGACACTGGTACAGGTTAGTCTGTAGACCCGAGATCGTCATAAAGTCTTGTGTGATTCCCACTGTGCTTTGATTTCCACCTTACCACGTCTAAGAGGGCGTGCAAAACGATGGTTTTTGGGTACAGTCCCGAATCACATGGAGGCAATGAGCGATAGGAGGGGATTCGTCTCTCCCGGTATAGGGAGTTGATGTTGTGCTGTGTTCGATTGGCTATAACCGGAAATCCCTGGCCAGGGTTGCTGAGATTTACTGGTAAGTGTTACCAGTAGTTTCTCGAACTGTTATAGACCTCATATCGACACGACTTATCAAGCTACTGGGGTCTGACGTTTACCACCCCTAGGCGAGATATGCGACATATCAGAAGAACAGACCGGACAGTACGGTAAGTGTTACTGGTTGGATTCACAGAAGTGTGAGCGGGCTTGATCATTGATCTTCTGATCGCTCATTACCCGGGTGGACGTTACATTTAGCAGACCGCTTGCGGCTTGTGGGTGTTTGATATGATCACCACCTGCTGCCGGCGTATTGACGAGTCTTTAGAGTCCTACACAGAGGTTTCCTAGCTCAAGCGAAACGAAATAGGAGCGCATATGAGATATATGCGGGACCGAGAATGATGCGTGTATGTGATACCGTATTCTATTCTCGCGATGAATGTATCGATTGGTTGTATGCGATATAACCTAGTTATCGAATCGAGGATTGATTCGATAAGTCGATACATTGGATATTAGTCGGTCATATGCGATATGAACGGATCGTTAAATCAAGTGTTGATTTAATGATTTAATGTATAATTATATATTTGATATATTACTTTACATTAATTAGTATTGGTTCACTTAAGATTATTTTTCTCACTTGTTTGTGCACATTGTATATATGATATATGTTTGTGCACTATTTTGTATCATGTTTGATGATACATGCAAACTTGGGTGTGTGTATGCTTTGAACCATGTTTAGGTTAATGGTTAGGGTTTTTATTTATTTATTTATTTATTCATTCATTTTGGCAAAAATAAAATGGTGGCATTTTTTGTTTTTATTTGAAGCTTCATAAAACTTTGAAAAGTTCAAACCATTTTGTTTTTTCCTAAACCTAACCATTTGCCTAAACCCTAGTTTATTCTCTACATAAGTTTACTAACCCATGGTTGCTAGATGATAAGGCATCACTTGATTTTCTATTTTAATAATTCATTCATTTTTATTTCTTTCTTCTTCTTCTTCTTCTTCTTCTTCTTGATGAAGAAAGAAAACCTTTGCTAGAAATTTTCAAGTGATGAATCCAAGTGAGAAATCCAAATCCAAAGTGAACCCACTTCCTATTTCTTCATCCTCTACCACTTGCCATGTTGTATAGGGTGTTTTCTTCACAAGGTTGATGACCAATTGAAGATGGAGCTTGAGTTTGAGTCGCCTCGACGTAGATCATCTTCGGCATCGAAGTCAATGACCTAGCCCGCCCATTTCTCCGATAAAACCGACGCTAGAGTCCGGGATTCCGATGATCGCAGCGGAGGGACGTCAACACGGAGCTAGAGAAGTGGAGGACCGGATCTACAAAGGTTGTAATCCCTTTCACTTAGTGTAAATGTGATTTACTTGCAAAGTTATCGCCTAATCTCTAGTTAACGATCTATATTAGGGTTTCTCGGCACCGAATTTTTTGAATTTGGCATGGTTGATGCCTTGTGGGACCTCTTGAGTGTGCCTAGGAACCCTACACAGCCTACCTCAGAGATAGTGATGTCATCTACCGTGCAGACAGATGACCCAGCTGTTGCTGAGATTGATGTGATGTCGCTTCTAGACTTTACGAGCTGAGATCGCTGGAGCTTCCTGGCAGAGATGCGACAGATGATAGCTAGTCTATCCCGAGTTGAAAGACGAGGATGATTCGTCAGGTTAATGCGCCGACGCAGGCCTAATTGAGTTGAATATTTCCAGTGTGGAGAGTCTTACTCAGATCTAGAGTCGTCCGATCCCGAGATGTCCGTTGATGTATCGTCTTTCCTGGAGGATTGAGGCATTGTTTAGCATGCGGATGAAGGGGATTCGCATTGCCGTCTAGGCGAAGTTAAAAAGTTCGAACGAATGTCAGAAAACCCATTTTTCCAAGGTTAAGGTATTCAGAGGAACATGCAAGTGATTCTGTGAACCCTCTAGAAGATTGAAAACTTGACATGATGACCATGGAACTACTTTTGAACCTTAGGGTTTGCGGCAGTTTAGCGGTGCCATCAGTGAGGCTTGGGTTTGCCCTTCTACAGTTGGTCCATTGGTACTGTGGCATATACCGAATATTATTAAATTATGCTTATGTGTTGAGCTTTCAGAAAATTTTGGGACTTTGATGACTCGATCGGAAAGTATAACGTTGTCAGGATATCCTGTGATAGGAGACCAGTAAGCTGACCAGCTTCAGATATAGGACCTCACCCAGATGCGTTGTGAGTTGATCGAGAGCGGACGAGTGTTGAATATTCCTCCGATGGTTGGGACGAGTTCCCGAGGACGAGTTCGGCCAGATATCTTCTACAGAGCGATGAAGATACCGAGTTCTTGATTTCGAGTCCGTGTGAGAGACTCCGGATTGACTGTAGCCGAGAACATTGCAATACGCAGATAGCATGACGTGATGTCAAAGTGGACGATGATAAAGACGAGTGGAACCAAAGGTTCGAGCGAGATGCTGACGAGCCGTTGTTACTCCCCGTCGAGATTAGAGATCTGATGTGTATACAGAGGCATTGGGATACGACCAGTTCCCGAGGGAATGCTGTGCTGAGAATGCAGATGTCCAGAAAACGAGAAAGATTATGCAAGAGTACCAGCCTCCGTATAGTTCAGCATAGGCAAGATCGGAAGAGACCTTGAGCAGGTTCCTTCCAGGACACTGCAACAATGAGATTTGCACCGAGGATCGGTTGTGTCACATGTATTCAGAGGGCCAGAGGCCGACGCCAGTGATATGCTGCTTTACGAGTGGTCGTGATAATTGGCCGAGAGATGACCAGAGAAGTGCCAAAGCAGAATCGTTCCCGTTGGCATGCCTGACCGAGCCGATGGATTGCGAGATTGGTAATCCGAAGAGAAAATGAGGACCTAGAGACAGAAGACACCAGACCGTGAGCATGAGGCAAGCGGATGTTCTTGCTCTGCCAATTTTGGGCGCACCGACACTTTTTCGGCATTGTGGGAGGTGTATCTCAATGTCATTTATTACGATTTGTGTTTGTGATCCGAGTATCATGCTTATATCGCTTAGATTTGAGTTTTGATGATTGAGTTTCAAGATGTCGATTTCGTGCACCATGGCTGCACCTACTGGGTATTTACATTTTGTGTATAGTCATTGCACTTGATATATATATTTTATACACCATTGTGTTGATTTGCGATTTGTTCATATCTATTGCACTTGATGTCGATTTTGTACCTTGGCCGCACGTGTTTATGATTTCGTGGATTTCATACAGTTGATTTGATTTTGTGCATGTGGTATGCCCTCAATTTGATTTTGCACTCGGTATAGCTTGCATGGGCTTGTAGTGCATTGATACAGATTTTGTGCACATAGTTGCACACGGTTTTGGATTTTATACACATTGGTACATCAGTGTTGTTTTTGTACGCATTTGAGTTATTGATGAGTTTCCGTGCACTGGATGCACTGTATTTGTATTTCGTGCACTAGATGCACCGGATTTGTGTTTTGTGCATTTGTTGCACCGGACTCGTATTTCGTGCCTTTGATGCACTAGATTTGCATTTCATGCGTTTGTTGCACCAGGTGGTTATTTCGTGCATTGGTTGCACCCGATTTATGTCTTGAGCATTTGTTTTACCAGATTTGTATTTTATGCTTGTTGCACTTGACTTAGATTTTCATTCATGCATGTTGGATGCACTTGATTTGGATTTTCGCACATGTTGGGCGCATGATATGAGATGTGATTTTGTGCACACCGGATGCACTCGTTTGTGATTTTCCTTGTGCAGGTTAGTTGCACTGGGTTAAGACTTTCGTGCACTCTAGATGCACTTGATATTGTTGTCGTACACATCCGTTGCACTGGACAGATGTTTTGTGCACACCCGATGCACTTAGTTTTGGTTTTTGTGCACATTCATAGCACTTGTATTTGGCTTTGATTTCTGTGCGCACCAGACTTACGTGTTTATTGGATACGCCTTTCGAGGTTGATTTGCTTTTGAGCACTTTGTTTTCATGATGAGCATTATATTATGTAGTAGTCGAACATGAATGATCTGAGGACAGTATCTGAGTACCTTGCATGCATTAAAAGTTTAACAAGAGGATTTCAAAAAGGAGCTATAGTCTCTCTATTTCCTACGTGTCCGTGAGCGACACGAACGTTTATAAAGGAAAACCTTTTTGGGATATTTCAAATGGACGGGACGTATATTTGAGCAAAACCTATATGAACATATGTTTATTTCTTTACAAATGAGCGTCCGTCACTTATGCCGTGAGTTACGCATCACACGGTGATTCAGAAAAGATTTTGCATGTGTTTTATTCAGTTTAAAGGATTTTTCAAAGGATGTGTATTATATATGTATTATAGTATTTGACTAGTGCAAATTGAATTTTAGTAGTGGATTTCGAGATCTGTATCTCCATTGTAACTCCGAGAATATGCGTGCAAATCCGGTGATTTGCGTGACGCTTGACGGAGTTCGATTTTGAGTTGTACTCGTTTTCATGCGCACTTGACGCGCTGTGTTATTCCTGTATCTTCCGTGATTTCGGAGCCCCATTGATTTAAGTTGATTATTGAAATGTTTTAGTATTTGGGGGTTTAAATTTAAAATCGGGGACCGAATTTATTTAAGGGGGGAAGATTGTAATATTTCAGAAAATATAAAATATTATTTTTGGAATTTTAATATTAAAATAATATATTTCCCGAAAAACTACCTAATTTGCGAAATTGGGGTTTTAAAAAAAAGGTATAAAAATATACCAATAATTGTGAAATAATTGGGAATTAAAATGATTTATTCATTTAAAAAGATATTTATCGGATTTGGCATTTTTAAAATTTATTATATGCATTTTAAATGAGAACCCGATTAGTGCATTGTTAATCGCGATTAAGCAAAATCTGTGTTTCTTCAGTTTTCCGTGGCTAGTGCATCATGTCATGTTGCATTTGGTTGCATGTGGTTCATTTGTGTTGTTGGTTTCATAATGTGTTTGGTTTTGTGAGGAAAATGAAAAGAAATAGAGAAAAGGGCAAAAGGGTAAATTAGTGAGAGAGTGGGTGAGAATAAAGGAGAGAGAAAGAGAGGGCAGCCACATTCTTTTCTCCCCCATCATTTTCTTCATCTCCTTCAACCTCACTTACCTCCACCTTCAACCCAAAGATCCATCTCAAAAACCTTGTCAAAACCCTAAACCCCTTTCATTAAAAATGATCCCATCCTCACCCTCTACACAATGGACCAAGCAAAGTTGGATTTTGATAACTTGGGACAACTAGGGTTTTTCTTGGGTTACCAAAATGAGGTAAAAATCCCTTCACTTAGTTTAGTTTATGTTTTCCTAGCATTCTAGTATGGTTAGGAGTTGATTTAGTATGATATGGTGAAGTTTGAAATTCCTAGAGAAGGGTTTAAGTGTTGTGTGGATTGGGTGATGCCTAGTGGCTGTTTATAAGACCCTAGAAGTCGATTCTTGACCTGGACCAGTGACCAAATCCCAGAATACGAACTTTAGATTTGTCGATATCGGGTTTTGTGGTTTTAGTGAAGGTATTTAGAGATCTGGGATGACCCGAGACCATTGTAAAAGAAGTTCCCTTAACCATGAGACGTGCAGGCAACCATGAATCACCCCCTGAAACCTGAGCCCCAACCCATTCATCTTGGCCGCAAATTTAATGATTTGGGCCACAATTTACGGCCTGGGTACAACCAAATTGATCTGTGTTTGGTCCATGGCTCTATCTTCAGTAAATTAGACCCTCCATGTATGCAAAATTTGCTAATTTCACCTAGGGAAAAATCTGGGACCATTTTCTTGAGTTGCTGCATTGTTTTGCGACTTCGTTTTAATTTGAGATTTGGTATTTGATATTGTGTTCCGTCATCTGATGTTTTTACGTCAGCGACGGGGGTTGTTTAGTGGTTTTGCAGGCGTAGGCTATAGGTTCTAACCGATAAGCGATTCGCATGCAGCTTTGGTTTTCATGTTCGATTCTTGATACTATATGACGCATTGGAAATTGTAGATATCCACACGTGGACTTCGAGACGACGAGGATGAGCGTGACGTCACTGACTTCGGCAGGCAAAGATCATGTGAGTAGATATATATCTACGGGGGAAGTCGGGTGGATGGCGTATAGCATCCCCGCAAACTTTGATGGAAACCGATTTATATATAGAATATGGTTAAAGGAACCTTTAATAGAAAACTATGGATAGAGTTAAAAGATAATTAGAGAAACTATATTAGAAACTAAAGGATAGTTAGAAGTGATATGATACTATTAATACGTGATGACGAGTTTTGAGGATAATGTTCGATGATATTGTTGTATTGGATACTATAAGATTAGACAGCCGACGTAAATGTGTCATGCGAACCATACATTTTTCCAAACTGAAGAATCGTATGCATTTTTCTAAAAGGATACCTCGAGGGACGTTATGGATTTTCAAATGATATATTTTTCTTAAAAACACCGTAGCCCCTACTTTCAAAACTACAATTCGCATCATTTAAAAACCGATCGTATGGTTCGTGTGTGAATGTATAGATGAAAATGACTTGATGTGGGATATAAATGCGATTAAAAGAATATATGATGTGTTATGATGATTTGATGATATGTTGGTATACGGATGTGAGTCGATTGAGATGATTGATACCTTGCCGGTCCCCTGATATGAGATTATTATGGATGTGACCTGGGACATAGGTATATAGATACATATACATATAATGCTGTGAATCATAAGTGATTGTTGTATGTGACGTTAGGTCCTTACCCTCTTTGTCGTAAAGGTCAATAGGATCCCTACCGGTTTAATGTCGCCGTACGATAATTTTCCATACGCGATGACTTGATGATTGATCCATACCCTTGACTAGAGGTTGCCGTACGATGGATTATACCGTACGTGGTGTTGTGGCTGGGTGCCGATTGATTGATTCACCGACTTGATCATGTAGATACGTATACTTTATAGCTTTTAGCTGATGATTTAAATTATGCTGCATTCATGTTATTCTCATGGCATTGCATATACATGTGCTAGTACACTTACACCATTATCGATGATGCGTATGTTACACTTACACAGATCTGCCGGCTCACACACTTCATCATCGATAATTGCTATGTCACTACACAATAGAATTGCTGCATCATGATATGACTCCTTGCATGATATACTTGCTATGTTCGCATCATTTGGATATGTCGCAGGATATACTGATATTGTCACATCACTGCTCTATGTTGCATGATTTACGGATATGCTTACATTTCTGTTATATGTCGCATACATCATGCTTTATGATTATACGCATTGAGATATACTGTTTTCATGAGATTTCTGGATTTGAGAACCGTGGTTATTTCAAAAGAAAGTATGTACTGTTTAAAAACCCGGTTTATCTTGATATGATATTTCAGTGCGTCCACCATGTGTTTTCTCGGGTCTAAGATTGGCATGTGTAACCCGATTCGAGGAGCGTTAGGTACTGTCTGCGGGTACATGGTGGACCCGGTGAGGTACCCCGGGGCAAGAAGACTCGTATTGTTAGACGGTGAGCCTGGCAGGGGAGCACTACCTACCGGTGATAGTATTTGGGCTCGGCGGATATCCGGAGGATACCGACCGGAGTCGAGAGATGATATGGGCCGATCTGGACTGACGGAGCCCGAGATGTGAGAATTTACGTGTCGATGCTGGACACGGGTTTCATGATGTTTAGAGTGTCGATGCCGGGCACTCAGGTTCCATGATTTTGATGTGTCGCGAAGGGCACACGTTGATTTATATTCTCATACTTTCATGCATATGTTTTTATGATATTTACATGCATGATATTGTTTTGTCATCGGTTGACACGTGGACAAGATCCACCTGCTTACAGGCATTGATTATTTGGTTGGATGATATCCACATGCTGATAGACGTTTATTTATGTTGTTGGCACATATGCAGATACGGTCATCCTAGATATCATAGTATTACCTTCATGATATAGTTGACCTAGGAGTCGTTGTTTATTCGATTTCTACTTATTGATGTTTTTCTACTCACGAGTTCGCAACTCACTCCCGTTGTGCCACAGTTCTTGCAGGTTGACCGTATGGATCCGTAGCGGCATCGCTGGCACATAGCTTCATTTGGGTGTTTTGCTTGGTAGGTGGGACATTTGTATCGTACCCACTCTTGTACTTATTATTCATATTGTATCTATTCAACTCCATCAATCAAACTAGTAATTGTATAAGTAATGAGACTTTGCAAGACTTGTAGTTGCGAGACTTAAGCGATGGGTTTTATGTTCGCATTTGGGTTGATGTCTTGTTTATTTCATTATTTTTTGTGGTGATCTTCGCCGTTGGGCGTCGTATACTTATATTTATGCTTTAAGTGGTTGTGGATCCGCCGTTTGGCGAAGTGCTAGCTCCCGCTTGGGGATGCCCTTTATATTATCATGTATTATGGTTTTGGATCAAAATATACAAAGGAGGCGCTGCCCAAATTTTTAAAAGACGAAACACGTTTTCAACTAGTAAGATAAACTTGCATTTTTCATGTTTCACTATTTATGCATCTAAGAAAAACTTTTGATTTCATTATACCCTTATTTTAAAACTTCACATCTTTTATTTTCTTAAAAAGGTTTAGATTTCTATGTTTCAGCTTACTTGAATTACGTTACGCCTTAGACATTGCGTGACTTAAGTGCTGGTCACGAGCTAATATTTTGGGTCGTGACAATATGATTCTTCTTTCCCGGTATTGGGGGTTGATATCGCGCTGTGTTCGGAAGGCTATTACACAAAGTCCTTGGCTAAGGCAAGCGAGATTCACTGGTAGGTACTCCAGTAGTTTCTCAGGGTGTTTTAGACTACACTCTGACACGACTTATTGTGCTATTAGGGGTCTGACAATTACCGCCCCAATGCCCGATATGCGATACTCTTAGAAGAACAGACTGGACTGTACGAAGATTGTCACATATAGGCGCAGTAGGAGTTCAGATGAGTTAGCTCATCGGTCTTCTTATCGACACATACTTGGGTAGCCGTTACGTGCAGCTAGTACCGCTTGCGGCTTGTGGTTAAACCCACTGTCGGCGTAGTGTCGAGTCTTTAGAGTCCCACACAGAGGGTTTCCTTGCACCGGGTAAAAGGTGTAGAGGCCGTATGGTTTTTACGGTGGGGCTTCGATCACTTACGTGTACTTGTGTGCGTATGATGATTGGACGGATAATACTAGTGGGCTTTGGTTTAAGCCGGATCCTAGTATTATATTGATAGAATATTTTCGTCTCATTGTATTCGTATTCTTCAGAATGTGGATGCGGGTATGATATACGGATGAGGGGCATTCTCATAATTTCTCGGGAAAGCTTCTAGAATAAACACCTCATCAGGTTTTTTTTTCTTTATGGATTAAATCTTTTATGAGGTTGAGATATTATTTTTTTGAGGCATGACTTATCAAGTGGACAAATTAGATATTTGTGAATAGATATTTTGTGAGATATTATCATGCGAACTTTGAAATATCGTTTTTTGAATATTCCGCCTCCCCGCGGGGTGCACAATATCGACTTACAGTGGTATCAGAGCCTAACTAAACCTTAGCTAACTGTTTAGAAAACATGTAAAACTACGAAATCGAAATAACTCCGAAACATCGGTACATGGATCCAAATTTCTGTCAAATTTTTTGGAGGCTCTAAAATTTTTTTAAACAATTGTAGAGTGCTCTACTTGTTGTGACATGAATGTAGAACAAAAACGAGGTAATTCCATTATAGCATGGCCGTCCAAAACCTCATTTTTCCCAGCCTCACCTTTTTTGTTATGGTGGAATTTCTTGAATTTGTTCTAGTTGCTTGGATCTAAAGTCTCAGGTGTTGTTTGTTTTTTCCAATTTTGAATATACTGTTATCTTTTTACTTTGGCAATACGGAGTGTTTCAAAGTCGCAGTTTTAACATCGTTTAAAGTTTCAATTTGTGATATATGTGTTTCGAAACGTCGACTAATTGCTATACGTCGATTAGTCGAGATTGCACATATCTGTGTTGCTGTTATTATGGTTTGTGTATATGAATTTTATTGGATCGTCGTAGACGAATAGCCGGAGATGTGAGATGAGAGTTTTCATTCTTTCATTCGATGTAATTTATAAAAGTGATGTAATATTATTTTGCGGGCTATATCCGGGTTGACGTTATAGCCACCGTTGTATTATTTCTTTTACTGTTTTCTGTTCCTAGGATAGACCCAAGGTAGGGTGCACAAACTACCGGGTACTTTGAAGTGCTGAGTGGAATACTCATTTTACTGAGGGAGGTTGCTTCGCTTCGGGTATTTGGCGGGTAGTTTGCCACACCCGTAGGGGTCTGAGGTGGGTTTTGTCTATTCTTCACGACCGTGGAATCCCTCTTTCGTTACAGGCTTAAACGAAACGCGGAATTCCTAGTATATCCAATATGTTCATTTGTGATCTGGAATTCCTATTATTGCGTGAGACGAATGGTTATTATATATATGCTATATAATAGACGTTGCTTATGTTTTGCATCCGCGCTAGTCCAGCCCCCAGCTCTGGTGTTAGTTAAGTAACCTAACGGTGTAAGATAGGCCCAGTGGCGAATGTGGATGGCATAAGTGTACGTCATTTTTTCGTTTCTTTCTGTGATGACAGGTGTAAATGATGGGTTTGCATTATTAATGCAAAGCAAACTAACCAAAGCTAAATCGTTAGAATATTTTTAAAACCACTCGGTTTTTTCAAAACAACAAACTTTTAAATGCGGAGCCTAAAACACTCCTTTTAAAAGCCATCAGGTTCCTTCGATTATATCAATTTCACTACGTTCACGGTTTCACCAAAACTATTCGTAGCCCTCCGTCATTTCAGTTGAATATTCAGTAGTATTCAAGCTATGTATTTTGACCTTCGCCAAGGCATAGTGATTGGTAGCTGCCGGATATTCATCTATAGTATAGATAGATGCGTTGGTTTGGGACAGTCGTACTACTATTTTGGCCTTCGTCAAGGGTCTGTACGGGTGGGTTCAAATTAACCTGGACAATGACGGGCAGAACTTGACATGCGACTTATGATATGTTGGCCTTCGTCAAGGTCATAAAAGCATGGGGCAAAAATCCATATCGGGAGTTTCTAAGGAAAGTGAAACTTGCTAGTGCTGCATATCATTTGGAGTGTGATAATATTGGTAGGATTCCTTCAGGATTATCACACAATGATATTTGGATCATGATCCTACTGTGAGTGTATGCTACTCCTCGGGAGAATTTTCACTTAACGATCAATGCTATAAACCAAGTAGATATCTAGAACAGTGTTAGCGGGGCTACGCCTCCAGGGAAAAGATGTTATTTAATTAAGGAACTTAGCGAAAGCATCGTAAAACCTCTCCGAAGTGCCGACACTAGCATGGTCGAACTTTTAAGCAAGTATTGTATGATGAGATTAATCCTGACTAATTCTTCTTTTATGGTTTAAGGAAGGATTCGAGAAACAGTGGGATCCATTCTGTTTAGATAAATTAAAAACCAATCTAAACTTGCAAGAGTATCATGCTGAGTGTTTTCTTCTCTCTCTCCTAATTGCAGCGACCAAAGTGACCAGATTAGGTTACAGTTAGCTAATAAAATGACTGAGTTATACTTTATTGACTGGTAAAGATTTGTCCATATGTCCATTACCTATGATAAGCTGGACCACCTCATTACTACTCAAGCCTCCACCGTCCCAGGTCCAGTTTCCACCACCACGGATGTTGATATCAGTAAGACAAGGGAAAAAGATAGTGCGAATGCCAAATGCCTCATGTTGGTCTCAATAGATGGTGTAAACCAGAGGCAGCACGGAAAGATGGACTTAGTTTCCATCTTTCTCCATAACAAAGATTTAAATGGAGAGCAATCTCATATCGCAAGATATGAGACCTCAAAGGAATTGTTTCAAGCGAGGTTGGCTGTCGGGTCATCTGTAGGGGACCGCGTCCTTACAATGATTAGCTGTATTAATGAGCTCACGGACCTGGAGACCACATTGGAGAACGAGTCATATACTGACATAATTCTACAGTCCCTACCTTCTACTTACGCCCAGGGGAAGAAAGTTATACTTCCAGATGAAGGCACCCTAAAGGAAACCAGGGAGACACCTGTTGTTCCCCTCCGAATGGCGGCCAAGACGACGTGGGGGCGTCTTGCCTGAGATTCGGGGCAGATGCTTTTTGGTTTTATCTGTCTACCTCTCCGAAGATGCCAAGTTGATTTATGGCACCGTGTATCGGAGGTTTAGACGGATGCGGCCGATGTAGCAGACTTCGTCAGATTCCCCCTCGCTTGAGGGGTTTTTGATTGTGGGGACGCTCTTCCCTGCAGGCGCAATCCCCTGCAGTTAATTACGCTACCGCATCGTGGTAACAACTTCCTCCTTCTCCAGAATTTCACTTCGTGTCGTGTGTGTTTGTTTTGTTTGTGGATGCCCGTGGATTGTATACGGAGACTAAGTTATGTCGTCGCCTATAGGACGTGTATTAGTCCAAATCCGTATTTACTTAGATTTGGGTTTGGTGTTTTTAGTTTAAGGATACGTTAGCCGTATTGAGGCTAAGATCAACTTAAACGTTCGTTAAGGATACGTTAGTCCTGTTTGAGACTAAGATCGACTTAACGGAAAGAGCATTTGGGGCTCTATTGTTCTAGTTTAGGGACGTAGTGGTCCATTTAATATATGGCCATCGGGACCCGTCACCTCTCTGACGTCGTTGAAGGATTACAACGATAGGTGTCAGAGGAGTTCGAAGATGTACCCTTGAACCAAAGTTGATTGGGGGTCTTATAGTCCAATTTGGGACTAAAGTCTGTTTGAATGTTTAAGGATACGTTAACCATATTTGAGGCTAAGATCAACTTAAACGGGATCGTTTAGATCCGACAAAAGAGCATTTGGGAGCTTTGTTGTTCCAGTTTAGGGATGTAGTGGTCCATAAGTATTTTAAGGACATTGCGGTCCATTGCCAGTTTAGGGACATGGTGGTCCATCTCCAGTTTAGGGACATGGTGGTCCATTGGTAGTTTAAGGACGCATAAGTCCATGGGTTTAAGGACCCCACAGTCCATATGGGTGTGTTTAAGGATGCATTAGTCCGTTAGTTTAAGGACGCATAAGTCCGCGGGTTTAAGGACCCCACAGTCCGTATCTTGGTTTAAGGACGCATAAGTCCATGAGTTTAAGGACGCCACAGTCCGTATCTTGGTTTAAGGACGCATAAGTCCATGAGTTTAAGGACCCCACAGTCCGTGTTGATGTGTGGTTGTCGGGACCCGTCACCTCTCTGACGTCGTTGAAGGATTACAACGATAGGAGTCAGAGGAGTTCGGAGATATACCCTCGAACCGGATGTAAATTGATTTAGGAGAGCAGCCGTGCTCAGTCAATTTAATCTGAGGACTTACGGCCATGATTGGGCTAAGTCCAGTTGGGAATATCAACGTTTTTATTTATCTTTGGCCTATTATGCCTGTTCTAGGGCTTTGCCCCCTTTTAATAATGCATTGCATTTTGTTTTGTTTGGGCTCTGCCCTTTTATAAATGATGCAGAGCATCTGCTTTGTTTGGGCTCTGCCCTTTTAATGCATTGCATTTTTGTTTTGTTTGGGCTCTGCCCTTTTATAAATGATGCAGAGTATCTGCTTTGTTTGGGCTCTGCCCTTTTAATGCATTGCATTTTATTTGGCCTGTTAGGCCTTTTTAATTGGGCTCGGCCCTTCTTTTCAATAATGCAGTGCATTAATTATCTGATATTGGCTTGTCAGGCGCTTTGCGCCAATCATTGAGCGCAAGCGCATGTGGAGGTGACACGTGTCACGCTCTGGTGAGCGCGAGCGCAATAGCGCAGTGCGCTGCGCTGTTGCGCCGCTGACACGTGGCGCTCTCTGGTGGCTTGCGCCAACCCAGGAGCGCAACAGTGCAATTTTGCAAGTTCAAGACACTGTTTCAATAACTTGATCCAATTTTGGATTCAAGAAAAGAATTTTTCTGAAATTTCAGAACCAATGGTTCATAAAAAGTGCAAGGCACTGTTATTATTTTTTTTTTTTTTATTGAAGATCATTGATCTTGTTCTTAGATCAATGATCTATTCAGAAGAAATTCTTCTATTGTATAAAGGTTTTTACCTTTTTCTTGAATTTTCTTCAGAGTTCTCTCTGTTTTGAAGTTCTTGATCTCTCACGATGTTGATGATGTTTTGAGTTGGGATCTAGGGGTCTTTATATAATGCCCATAGATTTATTAAGTTTGTTAAAGAGATCATTCTCTGAGTGATTTAGGGAATTTTCCCCACCGTTGGATCTTTGATCCAAGGGCTTCTGTTTTACAGAAGACAATCTTCTTGTTTTAACAAGAACAGAAGGATCTTACTAGAATTTTAATTCTGTTTAGCGCAAATACCCCAGCGCGTAACATGTGTCACGCAGCGCAGAGCGCAGCGCAACTGCGCAAGCGCAACTGCGCTGCCACGTGTCGCTCAGCGCACAGCGCAGCGCAACTGCGCTGACACGTGGCAGCGCAGCGCAACTGCGTTTGCGCTAACACGTGTCGCGCAGCGCTTGCGCAACTGCGCTGACACGTGTCGTGCAGCGCAGTGCTTACGCAACTGAAACGTTGCTTCCTTTAATTATTGTTTTAAATAGAGCCTTGCTCTGATTGGGCGCGCTGCCTTGGGCGCTGCGCTGACGTATCAACTTCTGACATGTGGCGCGTTGCGCGCAGCGCACGGGATTTGAAGCGTTGCTTCAATTTTTGAATTTTTGAAATTCAAATAGAGCTTTGCTCTGATTGGGGGAAACACCTGCTCTGCTTATTGGAGAATCTTCCTCTTCTGGATCCAAGGCAAAAGCCAAGGGTGAGAAGAGGAAGACCTCCACAAAGCCGATAGGCGGTGTCAGTAAGGTAGAAGGAAAGGGCAGGGCAAAAGTTTCAGGGCTAACAGTAGGGAAGGAGGTTTGTTCCTATTATCATGGGAAAAGGGCATTAGCAGAAGGAATGCATGGCTTGGAAAGCCAGAATCCAGGATTCGAAGCACGTTGTGGTTTCGGTTTCGAGTGTGTTTATGATTGAAAACTGTCTACCAATTAAATTTACTTTCTGAGTACTTGATACCGGATCAAGATCTCATATTTGTAATTCTTTACAGGCTTTGAGAAACCGTAGAGTTATCAGGGCAGGTGATATGACTCTCAGGATTACTAACGGAATGAGCATGGACGTTATATCCATAGGGGAATATCACCTAGGATTGACAAGTGGATATTGATTTTACGTAACTGTTTGTGTGTACCTAGTCTAGTTTGTAAGTGATATAGTCCCCATCCACCTAAATCAAAGTTTGATTGGGTCAGGTACACTAGAGGACGGTATATACGTGTTAAATCAAGCTCAGGTTTTTAACGTCCAGAACACACTTAAAAGAAAGTCTCCAGAATTAAATAAGACTTTCTTATGGCATTGTAGACTGGGCCACATCAACGAAACACGGTTGTTGAAGTTACATAGGGAGGGATATTTGGATCCGTTCGAATATCAGTCTTATGCAACTTGTCAATCTTGTCTCATAGGAAAGATGACAAAGACTCCGTTCACTGGACACGGAGCAAGAGCGAGCGAGCTCTTAGGACTCATACACAGCGACATGTGGTCCAATATGTATAGATGCACGAAGTGGTTATTCCTATTTCATTATTTTTGCGGATGATTTCTCTAGGTAAGTACATGTCATCTTGATGAAGCATAAATCCGAGGCTTTTGAGAAATTCCGAGAACATAAGAATGAAGTGGAAAAACAAACAGGCAAAAGTATCAAGACACTGAGATCTGATCGAGATGGTGAATACTTAATTGCCGAGTTCCTGGATTACCTAAAATAGAATGGAATTCTCTCTCAGCTTACTCCTCCATACACACCTCAACACAATGGTGTATCGGAAAGGAGGAACAGAACCCTATTGGATATGGTTCGTTCCATTATGAGTAACGTTGTGTTACCGCGATCCTTCTGAGCTTATGCACTAGAATCAGCTGCATATCTTTTGAATAAGGTTCCTACCAAGACTGTTGTTGGGGTCAAAATTTGCACCCTAGTTGACCAGGTCAAAGTCAAGGTCAACCCCAAGTAACCGGACCCAAGCCCAAGTAAGTGGGCCCATGCCCAAGTCGAGCCCCGCGGCCGGCCTCCCCATGCCAAAATAAAAATCATGTAACAAATAATTTTGATGTAATTTTTTGTGCATGAATGTAAGCAAAATGGGTATAAAGCCAAACTTTAGTAAAGCCCATGGCTTATGTGCAAAAAGAAATAGCACATGAGACATGGGATGTGCAAAATGCCATTTTGTAAAGCCGAATGGGCTATATGTAAATGTGTAACCCTATATAAGGCAACATGATGATGAATAAAAGGAACACTTTTCATTCCCCTCAAAACTCTAGGGTTTTTTGTGCCTCCTCCTTCCTCAAGGTTCTAAAACCTTCTTCCCCTCTTCAGTTAAATCAAAAGTTTTACTCTTCCTTTTCCAAAACTAAATAGTTTTTCACCACAAAACCCACAAAGGGGAACTCAGATCTTCCATTAGATCTCAAAAGGGGGGGATTTTTAAAATCTCATACTTCTTGTTCTTCAAGATCCGGCCAACAAAGGAGGAAGAAGGAGACCCATCTCCAGAAATCCCATCTTGGGAATATTCAGGGCCAAAGGGGAGAAACAAAGCAGCCCCTTTGATCATTTCTAAATATTTTTAGGAGTTTAACTCCATTAAAGATCCGTTGGAGTTTTAACTCCCTAAATTAATCTCTGTCAGGAGTTCAACTCCACAAGTCAAATCGGGAGCATAGCTCCCAGTGCAGAGACCAGGTCCCTTTTTGCTGCTGACGCCTAGCGCTCGCGTGCCAGGCACATGGGGCGCTGGCGCTCTTGCACGCAGCGCCCGCGTGCCAGGCACGTGGGGTGCTGGCGCCTTCTCCCACGCATCCTTTAGATGCCCTCCCTTTATATGTGTGTGTGTGTGTGTGTGTATACATATATGCGCGCGCGCACACACACACTCATACTCCACCACACTGTTCCCGTTAGAAAAAAATTCTAACGGGGCGCTGCCCCGCACCCCGCAAGGAGGCTGCTAGCCCCCTTGACCCCCAGCCCGCTATCCGGGTAGCGGGACCCCCGTAAAAACTCTGCGGGGCCTCCGATATATCCAAAAACCCTTTCAAAACATACGCACACTGCACGTTGAGTTCGCATAACCTATTTAACCTGTCAATCGGAGGTTCCTTCGCTCTAAAGGCAAGGGGTAGTTAACGGCAGCTTAGTCCGCGACTGCCGAAAATTCGGATCCCCACAATCAATAAACCCCAGCCTACTCTAAGCAGGGGGAATCTGTAATGCGCCTGACAAGCGCGCACGTATTCCCATCTCAATGGGGTGACGAAAAACACCCTACAGATTCTGGCACGCCCGGTAGGACCAATCTCTCCTCCCATATTTCGGGTTAAGCATTTGTGCTAACTCAATCAATATACATATCGATATTTATACTAAAATAATGCTCTTTCATGCAGGACTTCAAGTGATCAAGCCTCAACGATGTCTCCAAGGACCAACTCAACTCTCAACACGGCTCCCATCTCATACACGATGAAGATGGACTCCAGGACGGTCCTTCCGGCCAGTCTCGGGCGACAGTGGGAGGAACCACTGCTACCATTTGGCTCTATTTTGTTCTTGCCAGCTAACGTCGTCCCTACTCTTCAAGCTCTAGTAACCGACAAACCGGCCTCGAAAGGCAAAAGGCCAAATGTGGTGATCTCGAGGGCGCCCTAACCTAAACGCGAGTCGGTGTTCAAACGGCTCTCCATGGCCCCAGCTGGGGGCAAAGACGTCAGAACAAAAGAAGTTGCCAGACGTCGTGGGCAAGCCCAGGCGATACCTTCGACGGACACACGGGCGGATGTCTTCTCAAGCCTCCCCATCACTCAGCCTATGGCGGCTTCCCGAAGAGCAGAAGCCTGCCAAGCGCTCAAGGCAGAGAAGCTGAGGCAGAAGCGGCTCAGATACAGAGCCAACAAAAGGGCTAGGGCTCTGGCCATGTTAAAATTTATAATATTCCAAAGTTCGGACCGCTCCACGAAACCAGCTGCCAGTGATGAAAGGATGGCTGAATGTGTTATCCACACCGTCTACATGGTGGGCACGCGTCCCAGCGACAACCTTCACAGCAAAATCAAGGATAGGGCCACCAAATCTCAAATCCAATCTGGTGTGAATATGGCTGCCACATTCCAAGACCAGCCTCCTCTGGAAGGTAATGAAGACCCTTCCAGTGAGGCTGATAAGCAGAGAGAGCCCTCGGTTCATGAGGAGTCAGGCTCGGAAAGCGAAGAGGAGCCAATCTTCCGTCCTAAGAACGCAGAGTAGCAACTTCTCCAAGAGCTCCGAAAATAGCTCAGAAGTAAAGATAAGGAGATGGCCAAACTTTACTCCAAAATTGACAACTTGACGAATGTCGTCTTGCAGCTCACGGCCCGACTTGCCTCTCAGCCGCCCAATTAAGCGCAGGGCTCTGCTCATGAACCGGGAAACGGTGTCCCGAGACAGCCGACGCCTGTTCCCCCAAACCCAAAGGTGGGCGGACCATACGAAAGCCAGTCGCATCCTATCTCAGGAAATGTCTTGGCTACCGATGACAGTAGCCCGCTAACTCAAGATCAAATAATGGATTCGGTTGCCAACAAAGTCAAAACATTGGTAGCCGAAGCCGAAGCACAAAAAGATATCAGCAGTAGTGGGAGACCATATCCTGCTCAGTATGATCTGGTAGAATTTCCTAGCAGCTATGTCATCCCCAAATTCGGAAGATTCGATGGGACGGGAAATGCGAATCAGCACATCGCCCACTTTAAAGTGTCATGCGGGAATACTGGGGGCAATGATGCGCTTCTCCTCCGCCAGTTCGTTAATAACTTGGCCGATATTGCTTTCGACTGGTATGCGAGCATACCGGATGCCTCCGTCACAACTTTCGTCCAAATGGAGTCTCTGTTTCGGCAAAGGTTCATGAGCGTCAGCGATAAGATCACCATTGCCGATCTCGTAAGGACCAAACCAAAGAACAACGAAAGCAGCACGGATTTTATAACCCGATGCCGCAATCTCTCCGTCAAATGCGAACCGCAGATAGAGCAGGACCAATCTGTCAGTCTCCTCGTCGGAAATCTCAACAATTGGATGGCCCCGTTTCTATGTACCGCGAGTCTCAAAACATTCCAAGAGCTGACCAGAAAAGTCCAGATATTGGAGTGCTCAAAGCAGGAGTCCTCATCGGATTCCCAAAATAACTGTAAGCCCGCGGGGGCGCCCCGGCCGTCGATCCGACGCCGGAAACGCGGAAAACAAAAACTTTGCGAACTTTGCAAAACGGCACCACCGCGGACTTTTTACCCGGATCGGGCCATTAACCTAGCTAGCTAGCAAAATAGAAAAGAGTAGAGATGCAATACCAAGCGATCCGTGTCCTTCGGTCTTCGTCTCCACTCCGATCTCCTGCGGAATCTCCGTCACCTCCTCGCTCGTCGGAAAGGGCACCACGTAGCCGGAATCTTTTACGGGCTCCCGCCTCTTGACCGAGGCAACTCGGGCTCGAAGTTGGCTAGCCGACGCGTCCAAGGTTTGCTATAGAAATAGTGTAGAAGGTTATCTCTTTTGGGGTTATGAGGTTGCCATGGTTGGAGGAATTTTAGCACTAGAATTTCATGGATCAAAATTTGATGAAGAATGGAGCATGCAATCAAAAGGAGTGAGCATCTCCTCAAAAGAACTCGGCCAGCCCATGAATATTATGCTCACTGTGAATCACAATATGGGTGAAGTATGCATGAATTAATACCAAGGAGAAAAAGGAAAATTTCCTTCACTGCATACAAAAAAGGGGGGGTCCACCAAAAAACAAATGAAGAAAATTATCCCACCAAATAAACCTCACTCTATTCCCAAACAGTGGCCGGCCCAGCAAATCTCTAAGTGGGGAAAAACCATGGAATAAATTAAGAGGAGAAAGGGAATCAATGAATGGAAAATTAATCACACCAATTTCCAACTCAATCCATTCACAAACCATCATCATTAATGCAAAGGAAGTGACTAAAAAAGAATATCATGATTATGAAGCCACACTCATGCAAAGAAACCCCTCACAAAATGTTAATTGCAAACTTGCAATTAACACCCTCCAACGAAAAGTCCGACCGGCAAGGAAAAAGAGAAAACCGGCCGGAACGGAATGCAAACTGGCAAACCCAGAAAACCGATCCCGTAATAAATTACAGGAAAAACCCGCTACTGCAAATACATGTCCGCATTTGTATTCCCACTGAACACAAATGCAAAGAGACAAAACTACACTATCTAATACTAGGATCCGGCTTAAGCCAAAGCCGGCTAGTAAAAACCGTCCGATCACGATCCGTGCAATACCGCACGTATCTGATCGAACCTTGCCATATCTCCATACGGCCTCTACAGCGTTTCGCCCGAAACCTGAGTAACTGAGTGTGGTGGACTCTAAAGACTCGTCAATACTATGGCTGTGGATTTAACCACTAGCACGTCAGAGATATAAGCCAATACATGACGGGCTACCAGGTATTGACCAAAAGGGACGTCGATGAGCGAACTCATCCTGACACCCTACTGAGCCTGTCAGTGACAATATCCGTACAGTCCGGTCCGTTCGTCTATGAGCATCACATGGCGGGCCTAGGGGGTTGGTAAAAGTCAGACCCCCAAAAGCGGTACAAGTCGTGTTGGAGTGCAGCCCAGAACACCCTGAGATACTACTGGAATACCTACCAGCAAATCTCCTGCCTTGGCCAAGGACTTTTCATGTTCTGGCTCTCCTAGACACAGCACGACCTCACCCCCAAAACCGGGAGAGACGAACCCCTGAAGATCCGCTCACTGCCTCCATGTGGCTCGGGACTGTACCCAACTAAAACCTGTTTGCACGACTCCTTTGAGCCGTGGTAGGGTAGTAATCAAAGTACAGTGGGAACTCACACGAGACAAATGACGATCTCAGGTCGATGAACTAACCTGTACATATGTCACCAGGGAACTGCTATCTGACGTCTGGTATAATCCCAACTAGCAGGTTCCCGGCGAGTCCTGTCCAGTGTACTCATAACCCAATGAGCACCTGTATACATCTTAGGTGAACCAACTGACACCAGTGGCTTGTGAGACCGGCCACCGCCCCTCGTCGGGGTCTCGACTGTATACACTAGTCTACTCTGGAGAAACGATGCCCTGTCTCGAATCTCCCACGACTAGGGACCTTTTAAGGATGTGCTTGTAGACCGCCAGCTCCCACTTATATGATCGCCCTCATACTGCTGGTGGTCAAGCAAGAATCTAAGGGGCTTTATCAACGTGTAATAGCGACTCGAAAGGTCACCTAAAGCAGTACACGATGATAAAGATAAACCAGATAGCATACTATCATCTCGAGTAAGACTGTCCTACTGGGACAGGTCCTCCCCTCAATCATTGCAATCACGTGCCTGTGATCCAATAATTGACTCTGAGGGCACTATCTCCAACAATAACAATAGGTCCTGGAGAAACCGAAAGAACGATAATCGCAAAGGCGGAAATTCTGACGACTCTGAATCTTTTAACGCTTCGGCTAACCGAAATAAGAAAGGGATGAGCGGGCCTAATGCCAACCAGCCTCGGAAGCCAGTGTTCGGAGAGGGAGGAGAATCTCCACTGAAAGAGAAGCTGGATAAGGTCTATTCCTTCAGAAGGGACAAAGTCCGTAAAATATTCAAAGATGCCCTAAGGAACGGTCTATAACTGCCAGAGTCAAAAAGACCGCAGAAAGCGAATATGACCAGCGACCCCAAATACTGCCCCTATCACAGAGTGATAGGTCATGCCATTGAGGACTGTTTCATTTTCAAAGATTAGGTCGAAAAGCAATACAAGGAAGGAGAGATAGAACTGTCTAAAGGCGTGTTAACAAACAATCCAACTGCGACAGCCAATTTCATACAAACAGAAACCAAAGTTCTTCGTGAAACTGATTCTCTCAGACATCTGCCTTTCTCTGAAAACAATCAACCACCATGTCATTAAACTGGGAACAGTCGACCTTTAAGTCGTTAAACTGGGAATGTAAAAAAAATGTGTAAATAAAAAAAAGGAATGTGTAAATAAATAAATAAAAAGAAAAGCCGAAATGATGGGGCAACTCGCAATAAAAATCAGCGAGTAAAATAAAGATGAAAAATAAAGCCGAAATGATAGGGCAACCACGAATAAATAGCCGAAATGATAAGGCAATCGCGATCTTCGCGATAAGAAAAGCTGAAATGATAGAGCAATCGCGGTAAAAAAAAGGCGAATGATGAGTCGCTCCTGGTACCCTATTCCAGTGCAGTGATGCAGACGCCAACAAAAATTTCAAATCTTCGAATGTCCCAATGGCGAATGATGAGTCGCTCCTGGTACCATATTCCAGTGCAGCGATACAGACGCCAACCAAAATCCGAATTCCCGATGGCGAATGATGAGTCGCTCCTGGTACCATATTCCGGTGCAGCGATGCAGACGCCAACCAAATTCCAAATCCCATACCCCAATAGCGAATGATGAGTCGCTCCTTGTACCATATTCCAGTGCAGTGATGCAGACGCCGACAAAGTCCCAAAATTTTTCCGGCCCTACGGTCTGGATCATACATGTAAGTCCATGTCACGCACCCCACGTGTTCGCGAGGAGGCGGAATATATGAAAAACAATTATCAAAGCTTCGTAACACGGACTTGAGCACACGGATCGTGTCTAAACCATTACTAGCAAACTACGAGACGTTTAACTACTCTGATTCGAAGTTATACCTCATGTTACTTGTCCTTCGGGTCTTCATCGCTGTCCTCCACACCTCGTCGGCTCTATGGAACATGGGTAGCTCAACGGCCTCCTCGAGTCAAAGACGATCCACCCGAGAGTCTATAGTCCGAGCTCCAATCTCAAATCAGAGATAACTACGGCTTCTAGTTTGCTAATCTAGAAGTACTAGAGGGTGTAGAGTATTTAGATGGATTACTTAGTCACTTAAACCCTAGGATTCTCAACTCATGAGAGCTTTTAGGGTTTGAGGAAGAAGATGATAACTTGTGGAGAGAGAAAGCTTTTGTGATAATGATAATGAATAATACTCATGAAAGAATATAATGAAGCATACAAATATCTCTTGATAAATATCTAGAAATATCTTGTAAGCTTCATTTAATCCTAAGGGTGAATCACCTCATGAGTCATTAAGCATTTAATGAAAACCTACACCTCATCTCTCCATTGTTCCCCTCCGAAAGGCGGCGCGCAGGACCGCGATGTCCTGACGCTGGGATTCGGGGCAGATGCTATTTGGTTTTATCCGTCCACCTCTCCGAAGATGCCAAGTTGATTTATGGCACCGTGTATCGGAGGTTTAGACGGATGCGGCCGATGTAGCAGACTTCGTCAGATTCCCCCTCAGGGTGAGGGGTTTTTGATTGTGGGGACGCTCTTCCCTGCAGGCGCAAGCCCCTGCAGTTAATTACGCTACCGCATCGCGGTAACAATTTTCTCCTTCTCCAGAATTTCACTTCGTGTCGTGTGTGTTTGTTTTGTTTGTGGTTGCCCGTGGATTGTATACGGAGACTGAGTAATGCCGTCGCCCGTAGGACGTGGATTAGTCTAAATCCGTATTTACTTAGATTTGGGTTTGGTGTTTTTAGTTTAAGGATGCATTAGTCGCGTTGCGGCTAAGATCAACTTAAACGTTCGTTAAGGATACGATAGTCCTGTTTGAGACTAAGATCAACTTAACGTGATCGTTTAGATCCGACAAAAGAGCGTTTGGGCTCTATTGTTCCAGTTTGGGAGATTCATAGTCCAATTTGGGACTAAAGTCTGTTTGGAGGATACGTTACCCATTTTTGAGGCTAAGATCGATTCAAACGTTTGTTAAGGACACGTTAGTCCAGTTTGAGACTAAGATCAACTTAACGGGACCGTTTAGATCCGACAAAAGAGCATTTGGGCTCTATTGTGCCAGTTTAAGGACGTGGTGGTCCGATATTAGTTTAGGGACGTTTCGGTCCGATATTAGTTTAAGGACGTTTCGGTCCGATATTAGTTTAAGGACGTTTCGGTCCACGAGTTTAAGGACCCCGCAGTCCATATCGATGTGTGGTCGTTGGGACCCGTCACCTCTTTGACGTCGTTGAGGAATTACAACGACGGATGTCAAAGGAGTTCGGAGATGTACCCTCGAACCGGATGTAAATTGATTTAGAAGAGCAATTTTGCTCAGTCAATTTAATTTAAGGACTTATGGCCAAAATTGAGCTAAGTCCAGTTGAAATGTTCAACATTTTATTTGCCTTTGTATTGCATTTCTTTTTTTTATTTTTATTTGGGCCTTGCCCAGAAAGGATGCAGAGCATCAATTTGTTTTGGGCTCTGCCCTTTTATGAATGATGCAAGTCATCAATTTTATTTTGGGCTCTGCCCTTGTATAAAGGATACAAAGCATCAATTTATTTGGGCTCTACCCATTTATTGCCTTGCAATTTATTTTGGCATGTCAGGTCATTTTGATTTGGGCCTGGCCCTTTAATTAATGCATTGCATTTGTGCAAAATATTGTTAATTTGAGAATCTTTTAGATTCAAGAACCGATGGTTCATAAAATAAGTGCAAAGCACTATTTGATTTAGAAACAAGTTTTTTTCTTGTTGTTTTTTTTTATCTCAGAGAACCAAAGGTTCATGAAAGTGCAAAGCACTATTAATTTAATAACCTTTCAGCTTCAAGAACCGATGGTTCATAAAACAAGTGCAAGGCACTATTTTATTTATTTATTTATTTATCGTTGAAGATCTATGATCTTGTTCATAAGAGAATTTTCTCTTCTTTTAAAGATTTTTACCTTTTTTTTTATTCTTCAAGAGTTCTCAAGAGTTCTCTTCTCCTTTGTTTTTAGCCAGATGTTCCTCCCTTTTGAAATGAGGTCTAGGGTCCTTTTTATAGTGCTCATGAATTAGTTATAATTTGTTACATAAATCGTTTTCTGAGTGATTTGGGTAATTTTCCCCACCGTCGGATTTTTAATCCAAAGGTCTCTGTTTTACAGAAGAAATCTTTTTGTTTTAACAAAAACAGAAAAGATTTCTTCAAATCTTTATTCTGTTTTTTGCATAACTCCTCAGCGCGTGACACGTGTCGTGCAGCGTTTACGCAACTGCGCAGACACGTGTCGCGCAATAATAAAAATTATTTTTATTTTTTTTATTATTATTATTATTATTTTTTATTTTTTTTCTTTCTTTCTTTCTCTCTCTCTCTCCAGAGCTTTGCTCTTATAGAGTACGCTACTTCATTTATTTTAACTTTAATTTTCTTTTTAATTTTCAAGATAGAGCTTTGCTCTGATTGGAGAAAAACAGAAGTATTGTTTCTTTTCCCACCTTGGAATTTAAACAGAGCTTTGCTCTGATTGGAGTAAACAAATGCCCCCCCACCGTTGCGCTTACGTGGCCTCCTAACGTGAGCGCAGCGGTGGCAGACTCCGAACCGTCGCGCCATCCCTTGGAAGCTGAAAGGGCACTTGATGCCTATAAATAGGACCTTTGGTCCCTTAGATAATTCTTATCTCTAAAATTTTACTTTCAGAACTCAGAGCCCTGCTCTTTATTTTCAAGAACTTTAAGAGTTAAACTCTTAAAACTTTTAGGTGAAAATTTTAATTTGGATTAAATTAAATTAAATTAATTTTCATTGATAGAGCCTCGCTCTCAATAGATCCCTGATCTAAAGGAAACCTATTTAGGGTTTCACTTAGCAGAGCTTTGCTCTACAGGTCTTAAAAGGATCTAAAGAGAACTAAAGGGGACCCTACTAGGGTTCCATAGAGCTCTGCTCTCTGAAAGATTTTCCTTGGATTTCCTTAATTCATTAATGGAGCTTTGCTCCTCCCAAATCATATAGAAGAACTCTTAAGAATTCTTCACGGATCTTGAAACTCAAAGATGGCATTTTATTCCTCAGTGCATTATATCGTTTTGCTTAATCAGTCTTTCTGATAATTCTGTTGATTCTCTTTCACAGGAACAATGAACGCCCACATGTATGCTCTTAACGAAATCATCTCTCATGAGGACATCCGCCGACTTGGCCGCTCTCAAAATCGGGAGTTCACAAACGAGGAGTGTGCTGAAATAATGAGTCGCTTGGACGCATACAATGGTCCACTGCTTCCCCAACGTTCCTCCCTTCTTAAACTTATCGTGGGAGCTATCTGGGAAGCGCTTCCCCTATTCTGTTCCGGCGTGCCGCTTAGGGCGTTGGATGCCGCTGAGGACAAGGTGCACTCTGTGTACCTATAGAACTTTATCTCGAAGAGACGGCGAGACAGTCTTATTGACCTCTTGCACGAGATCTTTCAACAGTCTGCCATACTCGCTGCTTATCGGAGGGTGGAAGACATCGGGAGGGACCCTGACGCTTGTGCTCGCGAAAGGAAGCACACTAGGATGGTCTGCGAGGCTTGGAAAGTCATAGATAGGATCGCTTTTGAATTCCTCAATCCATGCCCTGGATCTGAGGTTATTCCATTGTAACTTTCGTTTATTGTTTTTATGACTGTAAGAACTTTGGGCAATATTAATGGAAATTTTTATCCCAGCTTGTCTTTATTATATATCTTTGTCCTGAGTCTTTTTGCCCATGCATGAATGATTGTGTCTTGAACGCTTGATCAAATGTAAATCGGATGCTCTTTCTGTTGCTTTTCCTCTTTCTCAGCATGTCGTAACAATTAGCAGGTAATAGAGTAAGCTTCTTGATTTCTTCACGAGATAGCGAGGGCTTAGGCCGCAGGTTCAGATCTGCTGCCTAAGACTTTTCAACTCTATGAGCCGTGAGGGTCTCATAGAGACTTTTCTCCCTACGGATCGAGAGGATCTCGTAGGCGGGTTTTTCTCCTTAAGAATCGTGAGGATTCCTAAGTGTGGTCTTCTCTTGTAAGTCGTAAGGATCCTACAAGAGAATTTTTCCCTCTTACGAGTCGAGAGGACTTGTAAGAGGTTGTTTCCCTCCTTGTCGAAGTTCGACGTTGGAGAGTGAGACCCGTGGATGGTATGCAAGAGACCGTTTTGGGCCAACTTACGGGGTCCCAATGCTTAGGAAACAGGCTTCTTTTATGCCCACTGCCTAAGGCTTTATCTCACGAGTCGAGTCGCCTCGACAATTTTTCACAAGTCGAGACGAATCGAACGTTTCTCGCAAGAACATCTTAACGTCGCATTTAACCTCTGCTCTTTACGACAGAAGCCCGTTAAGGTTGGTGGTACTTAGGGTTTTGGCCATCGTACCGTCGCATAAGCTGATATAGTCCTCGATAGGCAATCGTGCTGTTCGAGTAGCCCTGCGACTGCCGTGTCTCTGATCCCTTCGGAGGCTGGACATGACGTCTTCAAGCAATCCTCCTTGGCAGTTTGACCGTCGGATGAGCAAGCGCTAGGAATTTGCCATGCCGCTTTTTACTTGAGGTTAGGCTCATTTTGGGGAGCCCCGATGAGTCATAACCACTCCGCGCTGGTGTGGGGATGATCTCCGATAGTCTTTCAGGCTTTATATGACTTGCCGTTAAGACCCTGAAGCTAGGAATTTGGCCTTTGCTTCGTTTGCTGGCATTGCGTCCTCTGTATCGAGACGAATGTCAGGGTGGGAACTAAGGATTTTGCCGTGGCTCCGTTTGTTTGATGACGTTGCGTCTGCTGTATCGAGACGAACGTTGGGGTGACATCTCGTCTGCTGTATCGAGACGGACGTCGAGGTTGTCTCTAGGTTGCTGGTGAACCGCCGAGGTTTGGAACTAGGGATTTTGTCGTGGCTCCATTCGTTTAATGACGTTGCGTCTGCTGTGTCGAGACGAACGTTGGGGTGACATCTCGTCTACTGTATTGAGACGGACGTCGAGGTTGTCTCTAGGTTGCTGGTGAACCGTCGAGGTTTGGAACTAGGGATTTTGCCGTGGCTCCTTTCGTTTAATGACGTTGCGCCTGCTGTGTCGAGACGAACGTTGAGGTGACATCTCGTCTACTGTATCGAGACGGACGTCGAGGTTGTTTCTAGGTTGCTGGTGAACTGCCGAGGTTTGGAACTAGGGATTTTGTCGTGGCTCCATTCGTTTAATGGCGTTGCGCCTGCTGTGTCGAGACGAACGTTGGGGTGACATCTCGTCTGATGTATCGAGACGGACGTCGAGGTGGTGACCATTCTGTGCTGGTGCGAGATGATCTCCGGTTGCCTTTCCGGTTTTATATGAGTTACCGTAAAGACGTTGAAGCTAGGAATTTGGCCTTCGCTTCGTTTGCTTTGGCGCGTCCGAATCCTGTTGGGGGAAGAACGCCGGGGTTGATATTTCGTCTGCTGTATCGAGACGAACGTCAAGGTGGTGACCACTCTGTGCCGATGCGAGATGATCTCCGATTGTCTTTCCGGTTTTATGTGAGTTACCGTAAAGACGTTGAAGCTAGGAATGTGGCCTTCGCTTCGTTTGCTTACACTGCGTCTGGTGTATTGAGACGAATGCTGAGGTGGAGCTGGGATCACTCCGCTTTGTTTCGACCATGGGGTCTTTTGTTAACTTTGCATGTACACCCCGCTGGGCTGTGAAGGAACGCCGTTGGTGACATTGCGTCTACTGTATCGAGACGAATGCTAAGGTAAAGTTGGGATTTTGCCGTTACTCCGCTTTGTTTCGACCGTGAGGTCTTTTGTTGACGTTGCATCTGCCTCCAGCCGGACTGCGGAGGAACGGTGCTGTTGACATTGCGTCTACTGTATCGAGACGAATACTGAGGTGAAGCTGGGATTTTGCCATCGCTCCGCTTGATGGTGTAATATCTGTGTCCTGCTGGAATGAGGAGGCACAACGTTGTTGGTCTCCAGGCTGTAGATGTGGCCATTGAGATTTGGAACTAGAGACTTTGCCATGGTTCCGTTTTGTTGCGATTCTGAGGTCGGTTGTTGACGTCATGTCTGCATCTAGTTGGAGTGAGGAGAAACGCCGTTGGTGATCTCTAAGTTGTCGATGTTGACATTGAGACCCTGAAGCTCGGGATCTTCGTTTGCTTCATTTGTTGACATCGTGTCTGTAATATTGCGACAAATGTCGAGATTGTCTCTAGGTTGTCTATGAACCGTCGAGATTTGGCTTCACTTTCTGATGGAGCCTGTTGGGAAGGTATGGTTCCCTCTTTGTTTGTGCCCCTGGATTGTATACAGGGATCGATGTGATCTCACCTGTAGGGCAAAAAATTTCATTCTTTCATTTTTTTTATTCTTTCCGCAATGCTCTATCATTTCAGCTTTTTATATCGCGAAAATCGCGATTGCCCAATTATTTCGGCTATTTTTCGCGGTGCCCAATTATTTCGGCTATTTATTTTATTTTTACTCGCTGTTTTTTTATTGCGAGTTGCCCAATCATTTCGGCTATTTCGTATGCATAAATTTTTACTTGCTGATTTTGTTTGCAAGTTGCTCCATCATTTCGGCTATTTCGTATGCATTTTTTTTTGGCTCGCTGATTTTTTTTTTTTTTTTGCGAGTAGGGGATTTGGGATCTGATACCAATCTTGGCATCAGCATCGCTGCGACTGGGATATTGCCAGGAGCGAATCATCATTTGCCTTGAAAGGACTTGGAATTTGATACCGGTTTAGGCATCAGCATCGCTACAACTGGAATATTGCCAGGAGCGAATCATCATTTGCCGTAAAAGGACTTGGAATTTGATACCAGTCTAGGCATCAGTATCGCTGCAACTGGGATATTGTCAGGAGCGAATCATCATTTGCCTCTGTCGATGTCGAACAAAGGTGGCTTAGTAAACAGGGTTAAGGGTCATGTCGGCTAAGGCTTTTGACTTCTTGAGCCGTAAGGGTCTCACAAAGGTATTTCTCCCTACAAGTCGTGAGGATCTTGTAGGTGTGTTTTCTCCTTGGGAATCGTGAGGATTCCTAAGTGCATGTTCTCTTGTAAGTCGTAAGGATCTTACAAAAGGGTTTCCTCCTTATAAGTCGAGAGGACTTACAAGTGTTGTTTGCTGTACAAGCATATCCCTAGTCACGGATGGGACTTTGTTAGGGAAATATTTATTTGCGCCCGTGGATTGTATACAAGGGCCAATATTGGACCACTTGTAGGGCAATGTCGAAAGTTGTGGGGGTTGCTTAAGCACAGATTTAGGCCTCTGTAACTTAAGACTTTCAAATCTTATGAGCCGTAAGGGTCCCACAAGAGAGTTCTCCTTACGAGTCGTGAGGATCTCGCAAGTGTATTTTCTCCTTAGGAATCGTGGGGATCCCTAAGTGTGTTGTTCCTTTGTGAGTCGTAAGGATCTCACGCAGGTGGTTTCTCCTTACAGCGTCGAGAGGACCCTATAAGTGTTTCTCAACGAGGTTGCGCCCTTTCGGGTTTTCACAAACACTCGCCGGTAGTCCTGCTGTTTTTACTCACGGAGCCCTTTCGGGTTTTCATCCGTGCCCATTTTGCTTATGGACATACCGTTTTTTTTTATTCTTTTTATTTTTATTTTTATTTTTTTTACGAGGTCGCGCCCTTTCGGGTTTTCACGAACACTCGTCGGTAGCCCTGCTGTTTTTACTCACGGAGCCCTTTCGGGTTTTCATCCATGCCCATTTTGCTTGTGGACGTACCGTTTTTTTTTTTTACACGTCAGCCTGAAGATGCTGCGGGTTGGGAGTAGTTTAACGACATTTCGGTCATTTGCAAGTTTTAGGACATTGCGGTCCGTCGTTAGTTTAAGGACGTTTCGGTCCGTTGTTAGTTTAAGAACGTTTCGGTCCGTTATCCAGTTTTAGGACGTAGTGGTCCGTTAGGCTTTCTCTATGAATGAGCATGATGCCCCCGGCGTGTCCATATTTTTCGGAGCATGCGGTTGTGGCGGGTTCACCTTCCAAATTTCGGACAACGCGAACTTGCCCTGTTGGTATTGGTCTTCAACCCAGTTCTTGAAGACGTAGCAATCCTCGATCAGATGACCTACCGTTTGGTGGTAAGGGCAATAATTAGGATTATTAATATCGCCTGGCCACAACGGACGTTTTGGACTCGGCAGATTGATGAGTCTGTCACACACTGCCAGCTCGAACAGTCCCCTTGTTTTATCTTACGAAAACGAGTAAGGGCGTTTCAACTTTTCCTGGAGGGATTGTCGCTTGTTGCTTTGGCAAGCAACCGGTCTAGGATCACCTGATTGTTGGTGAGTGCTGGCGACGAGGGCCTTTTTTCTTTTTCTTTTATCCTTTTTGTTCGATCCTTTGTTTACGGCGCCGAGATTTTTTCCGAGTAGCATGCGATTGCACGGCTGAACGTTCTCGCAGCTTCTCAATTCCTTTATTTTTGAAATAGATTCCCCGATGGAAGAGTTGGGGGTAGCTTCTTCGTCAGAGTCGCTTCCAAAGGTGATAATTTGTGATCCCTTGAAGTCGGCTATATGACAGTCGGCGGTGGCTCTTTTGCGCTCATCTATCGCATTTTTCCAATGTCCACAAGCTTCACACTTTGTCCTGTCGAAGTGTCGCTTTTGAGCGACATACCCTTGCCACCAACAGTTAAAGGATTCGCAGTCTTCGGTAGGATGTATGATCTTCTGATGATATAAACAGAAGTTAGGGTGCATCTCTACCTCAGAGAAAGGATTTTCTTCGGAGGGCGGTAGCTTCATTCCTACTGATAGAGCTTTGGCGAACCGTTTCCTCATCTTGAATTTGTTTTTACCCGCAGTGTGTGGCTTTTGATTTGACGGGAATACCTTGGTTCTTTCCAGTATGGCCATTTCATGCTCTTGATTGGCTTTTGCTTTCAGACGAATTTCATTTAGGAAGGCATCGATCAGCTTGTCTGACGGCCGCGGAATTTCTGTTTCAGGGTCCGCCATTGATTTCTCAGCGCAAGGATCCTCCTCATCATCCGTCAGTGAATGAGAAATCACATGACAAGTCGCTACGTAGTCTTCGGATTCATCCAATAAGTTTTCTCCATCGTTTTCATCCTCGACGAAAGAACAAGTTGCCTCCGGCGTGTCCGTCTTCTTTGGAGAGTGCGGCTGTGGGGGGTTTACCTTCCAGCTTTCAGACAGCGCAAACTTGCCTTGCAGGTATTGATCCTCGATCCATCCCTTAAAGACGAAACAATCCTCAATTGGGTGACTTACCGTTTGGTGGTAAGGGCAATAATTGGGATTATTAAGATCGCCTGGCTGCGACAGACGCTTTGGACTCGGCAGATTAATAAGTCTGTTGCGCACTGCCAGCTCAAACAGTCTTCTCGTTTTATTCTGCGGAAACGAGTAAGGACGTCCCAGCCTCTCTTCGAGGGATGGGCGTGGGCGCACGTTGTTTTGGCGAACGACCGGCTTTGAGTTGTTCGACCGTTGTTGAGTATTGGCAACGAAGGTTGCCTTCCCTTTGCCCTTTTCATTCCAAGGCTCTGTCTTTGAAGAAGAAGGCCTATGGCCCATCTGGTCCATTTGGGCTAATTTGTCAATCAAGGCCTGGAAGGTGGTCGGCCTGAAGAACATCATGAATTGCGAGATGGTCGCCTGCGGATCGAGAGTGCCCACAAACATGCCTACCGCAGGTGCCTCTTCTATGCGTTGTTCGCATTTCGACCATAGGTTTCGCCATCGTGTTGCGTATTGGACCCACGTTTCTCCGGGCCTTATCCTGGCATTTATCAGTGCTGTAATCGGGGTGCGTTCACTAGCACTTGCGAATCTTTGTGTAAACAGCAGTTCCATTTCTGCAAATGTTTTGACAGAGTCGTTAGGTAGCTCCGAATACCATTCAAAGGCTATTTCTGCTAAGCTGCCGACGAATTGACGTAGCAACAATCTGTCATCGCCTCCAGTATTGCCGCATAAGGCCCTGAATTGAGCGACATGTTGATGCGGATTCCCTGTCCCTTTATATACGTGGAATTTAGGGATCGTATATCCTGGCGGGTAACTGATTTGGTCATACCAGCTCGGATACGGTCGTCCGGTTCTAACAATTTGCCCAGCCGCTTCATTCGCCTGATGAACCCGGATCTGCTGAGCTATATATTCATCTAGGTCGACTTTGGAGATTGCTTCCTCCTTGGCTGTTGACAGCTCCGGCGGAGGATTTGACGTTTCTCCCCTGTCGTCTTCAAGGACGATCGGAGGATCTTCAGCAGGAGGGTCCGGCTGTAACATCATCCCTACCATATCTTGGAAGAGGAGCGCCATCTGTTTTATGTTAGCCGCTTGCTCTGCAGCTTCTTTGTCCCTCTTTTCGAGAACTCTGCGTAAAAAGTCAGCGTCCGTTTCTTGTTCTTGACGCTCATCCGAGGATGTTTCAGAGCTTTCTTTTGGCCCAGTGAGTGCAGCCATTGTAGTCATCATTTCCTGAAGCTTTTGTTATTGCTCCTGGGCTTTCGTCACGGATCGGGTGAGCGGTCGGTGGCCCGTAGAAGTGCGGCTTTCCTCCTTTCCAGAAGCCATATAAACAGTGTGCACCACCATGCCCCCAGACTTGGGGCATTTGTGTTCGGTGTCTTTGCGATTTGCCGAAGACACAGGGGCTTTTTGCGGCCTCCTTTTTTTAGTGATTGGAGTTAAGGGAGCCGTTGTAGTGGGCACCCAAGTAGCTTTTGCTTTTTGTGGTTTGACAGAGTAATCCTTCCCCTGCCGAACCTTCATCTTTTTCTGTCGTCGTAGGCAGTCTTGATTGATCACCGACACTTGGACCCATCGCCAGACTTTGTAAATTTTAGAGGACAGCCGTTGAGGGGGCTGCTCTAACTTCTTCTCTGGAGTATTCTTCACAGGTGAAGGAGTTCGTTTCAACATCGCAGTAGGAGAGTTTCTGCGCACCTTGTTGAGCAGTTCAAAGCTGTTCTTGGTTGGAACAGCAGCATCGATCTCCACCATTAGAGTTGGAGGAGTAAGTCCAGAGGGGGAGTTGCCCCCAGCCTTCTTCACTCGGCGCCAGTAGCGACGTCGGGCATGTCGTGCTGATGGAGTTGTTTCAGCTATAGGGGTGACCTCCTCATTCCCCCTGTGTTGGTTAGAATATACCGGTACCAGCTTTTTAAAGATCGACGTCCGTTGAACGGGGACGGCCAACTTGTCAGAAGCGGACTTCTGAACATGGGAAGCAACCTTGGTGATTTTGCCAGGAACGGGAGTTGGGATGGCTATCCGTTTCGGGATAACGCCTTCTGGTATGGCAGGCTTCTTCATGGGCCCGATGGAGCTCTGGCCTAATCCATTAAAACCTGAAGCAGTGGAGTTGGATGACCCATTGAGAGGGGTCGCGGCAGTGGTAAGTCGATCGAAGACCGACTTCTTTGGAGCTTCTTGCAATGTCATTAGGGCGTTGAAGCTCATTGGTGGGAGCATGGTCCCAAAAAATAGTCCAGTGGTGGCTTGAGCCATCTGCTCCACCGGCATTTTGAAAAGGGAGGCCGCTTGGGGCCCATAAGTCACTCCTCCAGCAATGGCGGAGCGAGAGTTATCGCTGCGGGCGGTGCAGTTCGAAGCCATCGATTTTCTGTTTTCCTGCATAAAGCAAGACACCAAATCTTAGTACCTTGAATCCACAGGCAATCACAGCAAACCGCGATTTGTTCGCGAACACGACACACGAAGTGTGGAGTGGAAAGAGGAAGAGGTCCCACCGGGCATGCCAGAATCTGTTCCCCTCCGAAAGGCGGCGCGCAGGACCGCGATGTCCTGACGCTGGGATTCGGGGCAGATGCTATTTGGTTTTATCCGTCCACCTCTCCGAAGATGCCAAGTTGATTTATGGCACCGTGTATCGGAGGTTTAGACGGATGCGGTCGATGTAGCAGACTTCGTCAGATTCCCCCTCAGGATGAGGGGTTTTTGATTGTGGGGACGCTCTTCCCTGCAGGCGCAAGCCCCTGCAGTTAATTACGCTACCGCATCGCGGTAACAACTTTCTCCTTCTCCAGAATTTCACTTCGTGTCGTGTGTGTTTGTTTTGTTTGTGGTTGCCCGTGGATTGTATACGGAGACTGAGTAATGTCGTCGCCCGTAGGACGTGGATTAGTCCAAATCCGTATTTACTTAGATTTGGGTTTGGTGTTTTTAGTTTAAGGATGCATTAGTCGCGTTGCGGCTAAGATCAACTTAAACGTTCGTTAAGGATACGATAGTCCTGTTTGAGACTAAGATCAACTTAACGTGATCGTTTAGATCCGACAAAAGAGCGTTTGGGCTCTATTGTTCCAGTTTGGGAGATTCATAGTCCAATTTGGGACTAAAATCTGTTTGGAGGATACGTTAGCCATTTTTTAGGCTAATATCGATTCAAACGTTTGTTAAGGACACGTTAGTCCAGTTTGAGACTAAGATCAACTTAACGGGACCGTTTAGATCCGACAAAAGAGCATTTGGGCTCTATTGTGCCAGTTTAAGGACGTGGTGGTCCGATATTAGTTTAGGGACGTTTCGGTCCGATATTAGTTTAAGGACGTTTCGGTCCGATATTAGTTTAAGCACGTTTCGGTCCGATATTAGTTTAAGGATGTTTCGGTCCATGAGTTTAAGGACCCCGCAGTCCATATCGATGTGTGGTCGTTGGGACCCGTCACCTCTTTGACGTCGTTGAGGAATTACAACGACGGATGTCAAAGGAGTTCGGAGATGTACCCTCGAACCGGATGTAAATTGATTTAGAAGAGCAATTTTGCTCAGTCAATTTAATTTAAGGACTTATGGCCAAAATTGGGCTAAGTCCAGTTGAAATGTTCAACATTTTATTTGCCTTTGTATTGCATTTCTTTTTTTATTTTTATTTGGGCCTTGCCCAGAAAGGATGCAGAGCATCAATTTGTTTTGGGCTCTGCCCTTTTAGGAATGATGCAAGGCATCAATTTTATTTTGGGCTCTGCCCTTGTATAAAGGATGCAAAGCATCAATTTATTTGGGCTCTGCCCATTTATTGCCTTGCAATTTATTTTGGCCTGTCAGGTCATTTTGATTTGGGCCTGGCCCTTTAATTAATGCATTGCATTTGTGCAAAATACTGTTAATTTGAGAATCTTTTAGATTCAAGAACCGATGGTTCATAAAATAAGTGCAAAGCACTATTTGATTTAGAAACAAGTTTTTTTCTTGTTGTTTTTTTTATCTCAGAGAACCAAAGGTTCATGAAAGTGCAAAGCACTATTAATTTAATAACCTTTCAGGTTCAAGAACCGATGGTTCATAAAACAAGTGCAAGGCACTATTTTATTTATTTATTTATTTATCGTTGAAGATCTATGATCTTGTTCATAAAAGAATTTTCTCTTCTTTTAAAGGTTTTTTCATGTTCTGGCTCTCCTAGACACAGCACGACCTTACCCCCAAAACCGGGAGAGACGAACCCCTGAAGATCCGCTCACTGCCTCCATGTGGCTCGGGACTGTACCCAACTAAAACCTGTTTGCACGACTCCTTTGAGCCGTGGTAGGGTAGTAATCAAAGTACAGTGGGAACTCACACGAGACAAATGACGATCTCAGGTCGATGAACTAACCTGTACATATGTCACCAGGGAACTGCTATCTGACGTCTGGTATAATCCCAACTAGCAGGTTCCCGGCGAGTCCTGTCCAGTGTACTCATAACCCAATGAGCACCTGTATACATCTTAGGTGAACCAACTGACACCAGTGGCTTGTGAGACCGGCCACCGCCCCTCGTCGGGGTCTCGACTGTATACACTAGTCTACTCTGGAGAAACGATGCCCTGTCTCGAATCTCCCACGACTAGGGACCTTTTAAGGATGTGCTTGTAGACCGCCAGCTCCCACTTATATGATCGCCCTCATACTGCTGGTGGTCAAGCAAGAATCCAAGGGGCTTTATCAACGTGTAATAGCGACTCGAAAGGTCACCTAAAGCAGTACACGATGATAAAGATAAACCAGATAGCATACTATCATCTCGAGTAAGACTGTCCTACTGGGACAGGTCCTCCCCTCAATCATTGCAATCACGTGCCTGTGATCCAATAATTGACTCTAAGGGCACTATCTCCAACAATAACAATAGGTCCTGGAGAAACCGAAAGAACGATAATCGCAAAGGCGGAAATTCTGACGACTCTGAATCTTTTAACGCTTCGGCTAACCGAAATAAGAAAGGGATGAGCGGGCCTAATGCCAACCAGCCTCGGAAGCCAGTGTTCGGAGAGGGAGGAGAATCTCCACTGAAAGAGAAGCTGGATAAGGTCTATTCCTTCAGAAGGGACAAAGTCCGTAAAATATTCAAAGATGCCCTAAGGAACGGTCTATAACTGCCAGAGTCAAAAAGACCGCAGAAAGCGAATATGACCAGCGACCCCAAATACTGCCCCTATCACAGAGTGATAGGTCATGCCATTGAGGACTGTTTCATTTTCAAAGATTAGGTCGAAAAGCAATACAAGGAAGGAGAGATAGAACTGTCTAAAGGCGTGTTAACAAACAATCCAACTGCGACAGCCAATTTCATACAAACAGAAACCAAAGTTCTTCGTGAAACTGATTCTCTCAGACATCTGCCTTTCTCTGAAAACAATCAACCACCATGTCATTAAACTGGGAACAGTCGACCTTTAAGTCGTTAAACTGGGAATGTAAAAAAAATGTGTAAATAAATAAATAAAAAGAAAAGCCGAAATGATGGGGCAACGCGCAATAAAAATCAGCGAGTAAAATAAAGATGAAAAATAAAGCCGAAATGATAGGGCAACCACGAATAAATAGCCGAAATGATAAGGCAATCGCGACCTTCGCGATAAGAAAAGCTGAAATGATAGAGCAATCGCGGTAAAAAAAAGGCGAATGATGAGTCGCTCCTGGTACCCTATTCCAGTGCAGTGATGCAGACGCCAACAAAAATTTCAAATCTTCGAATGTCCCAATGGCGAATGATGAGTCGCTCCTGGTACCATATTCCAGTGCAGCGATACAGACGCCAACCAAAATCCGAATCCCCGATGGCGAATGATGAGTCGCTCCTGGTACCATATTCCGGTGCAGCGATGCAGACGCCAACCAAATTCCAAATCCCATACCCCAATAGCGAATGATGAGTCGCTCCTTGTACCATATTCCAGTGCAGTGATGCAGACGCCGACAAAGTCCCAAAATTTTTCCGGCCCTACAGTCTGGATCATACATGTAAGTCCATGTCACGCACCCCACGTGTTCGCGAGGAGGCGGAATATATGAAAAACAATTATCAAAGCTTCGTAACACGGACTTAAGCACACGGATCGTGTCTAAACCATTACTAGCAAACTACGAGACGTTTAACTACTCTGATTCAAAGTTATACCTCATGTTACTTGTCCTTCAGGTCTTCATCGCTGTCCTCCACACCTCGTCGGCTCTATGGAACATGGGTAGCTCAACGGTCTCCTCGAGTCAAAGACGATCCACCCGAGAGTCTATAGTCCGAGCTCCAATCTCAAATCAGAGATAACTACGGCTTCTAGTTTGCTAATCTAGAAGTACTAGAGGGTGTAGAGTATTTAGATGGATTACTTAGTCACTTAAACCCTAGGATTCTCAACTCATGAGAGCTTTTAGGGTTTGAGGAAGAAGATGATAACTTGTGGAGAGAGAAAGCTTTTGTGATAATGATAATGAATAATACTCATGAAAGAATATAATGAAGCATACAAATATCTCTTGATAAATATCTAGAAATATCTTGTAAGCTTCATTTAATCCTAAGGGTGAATCACCTCATGAGTCATTAAGCATTTAATGAAAACCTACACCTCATCTCTCCATCTCATTTGTGTTTAATCCAAAAGAAATAAATACAAATGAGTCACTTTCTTCTAGAAGCTTCCCAACAAATTACGAGACTGCCCCTCCCATCCGTATTTCCGAAAAACATGGATAATCTTTGACTGAATAAATCCATCTGTATAATACTAGAATCTGGCTTAAACCAAACCCCGCTAGTATTATCTTCCCGATTATAGTATGTGCACAAGTGTACATAAGTGATCGTGGCCCTGCCGTAAAACCATACGGCCTCTACACCTTTTGCCCGGTGCAGGGAAACTCTCTGTGTGGGACTCTGAAGACTCGACACTATGCTGGCAGTGCGTTTAACCACAGGGCGCAAGCGGTACTAGCTGTACGTAATGGTCCCCATGTAGATGTCGATAAGAAGGACGATGAGGAAACCCATCCGAACTCCTACTGAGCCTGATGTGACAATCTCCGTACAGTCTGGTCTGTTCGTCTAGAACTATCGCATATCGGGCCTAGGGGACGGTAAACGTCAGACCCCTAATAGCGGTATAAGTCGTGTCGGAGTGAAGCCCATTACACCTTGAGAAACTACTAGAACCTACCAGTAAATCTCGTTTGCCCCGGCCAGGGACTTTGCGTAATGGCTCTCCATACACTGCGCGATATCAACCCCCAATACCAGGAGAGACGAATCATGTCTAACCGCCACTGCCTCCAAGTGCTTCGGGACTGCACCCAACTACTACCTGTTTGCACGACTCCTTTGAGCCATGGTAGGGTAGTAATCTAAGTACAGTGGGAACACACTCGAAGCGAAGTAGCAGTGTCAAGTCGACGGAGTAAGCTGTACTCATGTCACCTGGGAACTGCAATCTGACGATGGGTATAGAACCAACCTGCAGTTCCGGGCGAGTCATGTCCGGTGTACCCGTAACCTAACGAGCACCTACATACTATCTCCAGTACGACGTACTGATTGCTGTGGGACAGACCATCTCCCCAACCGGGATAAGAAGCGTACACACCAGTCTACTCCGGAGTATCGATGCCCCATCTCGATAATCCTACGACCAGGGACCAGTATAGGATGTTGCTTATAGACTACCCAGCCCCCACTAGTGTGATTGCCATCACAACGTTGGTAATCAAGTAAAGATCCTAAGGGCTCTACTAATATGTATAAGCGATATGTTAAAAGAAACATATGCACATATTAAAATAGAAACAAACCAAGAAGCATACTACCATTTTTAGCAAGACTGTTAATATAACTGTGAATATCCCAAGCTTCCATTAAGTAATATACAAACTAGTATGATACAGTAATGGCCTCTAGGGAATAAACACTAACAATCTCCCACTTGCACTAGGGCCATGTACTGGTATATTGCAGACCTATCATCCCGAATAGCCTCTCGAACTGCGTCTGAGGAATGGCCTTAGTGAATGGATCAGCAGTGATATTCTCCGTATCTACTCTCTTTACCTCGATCTCCCGGCGATCTACGATCTCCCTGATCAGGTGATACCGCCTTAAGATGTGTATGGACTTCTGATGAGACATGGGTTCCTTCGCTAAAGCTATAGCGCCGTTGTTGTCGCGATACAGAGGTATTGGATCAACACTGGTAGGAACCACTTGAAGTTCTGTTAGGAACTTCTTCATCCAGACAGCTTCTTTTGCGGCATCGTAAGCAGCTATGTACTCCGCTTCCATCGTTGAGTCAGCAACGGTGTCCTGCTTGGAACTCTTCCAACAGACCACCCCTCCATTGAGGGTAAAGACATAACCCGATATGGACTTGGAGTCGTCCTTGTCACTCTGGAAGCTGGAGTTAGCAAAGGCCTCGATCTGGAGGTCTTTTCCGCCATACACCAAGAACATCTCCTTAGTCCTCCTCAGGTATTGAGAATGTTCTTTACTGCTATCCAGTGCTTCTCCCCTGGGTTTGCCTGATACCGGCTTACAACGCTCAATAATCTGGTCCAAGTCCTCGATGCTGGACTCTGTCTCCAGAAGGTCCGAAACACCTGACGACATTCAAATAAGAAAGAAAAAGAATGTCGTCAGCGAACAAATCGCTCGGTAAGTCTCAAAGATAAGGGAGAAGTAGAAAAGAAGAAAGAGAGAGTGTAGCTTTTAAAATTGTATTATATTGTTATAGTATTGATGTTGTTATCGTAAGTTCAAGGGTGGATGTCAACTAATCTCAAGAGTATTCTCAAACCCAACAATCCGCAGTCCAGGGGTAGGGAACCACGGGCCCAAATGATATGTTAGTAGCGGGACTTCGACCGTCGTCGAAGTATTCCAAACTCAATAGGCTACAGTCCAGGAGCATGGAAACACGGGCCCTCATGATTGCTTGCTTGTGTTAGTAGACATGGATTCATGATCTAGGAAGACTCTTAAGATTCTATTGGATTCACGATTGAACTACCCCAATACCCCGTGTAGTTATTGTATTGATAGTATTGTATTGCATTGTAATGTCTTGTAAATTGAATTGTATAATTGGATGACTTGCCGAAACCATGATGTCAGTAAACGGATGTAACTGTAGAATCATGTATGTAACTGGAGAATCATGTAAACTGGATAATCATGTAAATGGAATGTATATTCATGGTTCGGTTCAGTCAAGTTGTATAGATTGATAGATTGAATATATGGAATAATGGTGTCACGCCCCGCTTCCCAAAATACGGAAAACGAGGGATGACTAGGCCAGCCATGCTCCTACGGTCAAGGAATAATCCCGCCGTAGTCACACTTTGGCTTCTAGCATTACATGGTAATCAGTAAACAGAGCACAGAAGTAAAGGAAATACATCACTAAATCATTACATCAACTTTCATTCTTCACAATTTACAATAAAAGAAGGAAAAAAAAACTACTAACCAAGTGCGAATACAAGGTTACTTTAGAAAAAGCAGTAAAAGTGAAGGAGATACTCCCGACTAAATCTCCGCAAGCTCGAACGGCAAGTCCGACTCCTGTACTGGTTCTTCCTCGAGGTCTGAGCATGTATACTCATGTCGTCAGAGCGACGTAATAGCAATATTATAATAGTGACAAGAAGCAAGCAAAGAAGGCAATAACAGTGGAAGTAAAATGCAGGTAATCAATATGTCACTAACTGATGCAAAGTATGATATGTGTCCCTATCAGTCTTTAAGTCATCTTTGAAATAGAGTTGTGAAAAGGAGGATCATGTTTAACGAGGGTCTCGTACATACCCGAGACTACGGCCCGCTATCGCCCGGGACATAACCCTATCAACCGGACCGCTAGGCCCAACCTAATATATATAAGAGTCGTTGTTCGAATGATCATCCTCTAAATCACCGTCCTCGCTAAATACAATTCTATTTCCACTTCGATTTCCCCCTTTTCCCAGGTTTACACTATTTATGAGTATGGCCTAGTCGTATACAAGTACGCACCAATAACACGGGTTTTGTCACTGTTCACTGTATTGTTCACTATCACGAATCATTCACTTTTTCACTAGCGTACTTGACACTCCTAAACCAATACCATTCACGCACGACAATGCATTGTACACTGAATAATAACGCGCACCATCACTAGAAGTATGGCAATCGGGTAAAATATGTGCATTTATGCAGTTAACAAGTCATGTGCGATACGAACTATTATGCATCTTATGAACTTATAAAAATTGCATTAAATCATACATTCAAAATTCAGTAAAATGATACAAAGGCGGCAGTAAGTAAGCTCAGTCGGAAGTTCAAAAAAAATTATTTCAGGGCAATCGGATTTCGGGTTTGCAAGTTACAGCCGTTTCATTTTAAGTGTTCGTTGCTGTAATTACAGTTCCTGAACTGAATGTCCATTTCGCAACACAATTTTCACCCTGTTGGGATCAAAATTTGGCGACGCTATAGTTGAACGAAATTTAGGTTTTTCAATTGGGTTTCCAATGCATTAGAAGGATTCTCAATCACGCCTCTACGTCAAAAGTTATGTACTTTACAACAATGGGGTATAAGTTCTGTTTCTGTTTGGGACTGCTATACGTCCTGTTGATCTAAAATACAGTTTAAATAGTAAACGACAGTGAAAAGGGGTGAAATAACTTTCATTAGTTATCTAACTGTTTCATCTTCACTATGGTGTAGGGTTCCGCAATATAACATGTCCAAGCAGTAGGGGGTAAGCATTACAAGATGGGAATCAATAGCCAGAGCTGCTCTGGACTGCAGTCCAGAGCCGCTCTCCGAACCAGTTTCCGTCGTCTTTTCAGCATAGAAACAATTTAAAACTTTTATGGGGTTCTAGGTCGTCGAGTCGGCTTCGATTTGAACCCTCGAACGCATCATTCCAATTTATAAACAATTAGTTATGATTTTTACAACGCGGAAAATTTTCAGTTTTACGGGTGTAAATGGGGATGATCGATCGCGTCAGTAACGACTGTATTTTTCAGCCAAATTTTAACACGACGTTCATTACTATACGGTCCAACTTATATAATCAGTTTCCGTCAATTTAATGGGAGTTTTCCTCTCGGGTTTTGCATCAAACACTTGCGTCATATAAATTTACATGAATTATATACACGGAATTCATAGGATTTTGAATTGTAATATAACAATTTAGCATGAACCAAGCAGGGTACTTTCCTGATGACGCGCTGACGACGCACGGCAGCGGCAACGGCGAGATCGCGCCACGAACGGCGCGGTTAGGGTTCACGGCCTCGGCTCGAGTTTGGGTTCGTCGTCAGAGTTGCTCGGGGATGGCTCTGTTGGCGTCGAGGATGGTTGAGGAGGTTGTAGGGAGATCTTGACGATGGTGGCTGCGATGGTGGATGGCCGGAATTGCAAGCGGTGGTCACCGGAGAGGGTGCGGCGAGGGGGTCGCCTCGGGTTGGTGAAGGTGATGGGAGTTGGAGAGAGAAGCGGTGCAGGGGAGGAGTGGCCGGCGGTGGCAAGCTCGGTGGTGATGAGTGAAGGTGGAGTCGAGAGGGGATCGAGGAGCTCGAGGCAGCGACGGTGCAGATATGGCTCCGACGAGGTGAGGAGTCGCGATGGGTTTAGGTGGTGGTCGGTGGTCGTCGTCGATGGTCGGGGGTGAGGAGACGAGGGGGAAGGAGGCGACGATGAGATCAGTGGCGGTGGACGCGCGTGACGGCGAGGCAGGCGAGTGCAGGTGTGGCGTGGGCGTGGGTTCGAGAGAGGGATGGTGCAGGGTGTTTTTGGAGAGAGGAGAGGAGAAGGAAGGAAGGGGAGAGAGTTCGAGAGACGAGGTGGGCTTGAATGGCGTGCGCGATTTCGGTCGACGAGTGGGGACGTGGGGCGACGAGGCGGGGACGTAGGCGACGACGTGGGGAACGTAGGGAAAAGAAGCGGGAAAACAATTGGCGAGTGGGGAAGAGGGGATAACGGGTCGGGTACGGGGCATGGGGCCGGGTTTGGTGCATGGGCTGGGCTTGGGGAAAAATAGAGGTTTATTTGTTTATTTAGTTTTGTAAAGGAATATGGGAGTGGGCTGGGTTTATTTATTTAATTCAAATTTTGTCTTGGGCTTTATTTGTATAAGAAAAATCAATTTTGAGAATTAAAGTAAACACAAGGATTCTAAATTCCTCCAGAAATGACGGAAAAATAGAAAATATTCAGGGGACTTGGAAAAATTTTAGAAAAATTTTTATTGATGGAATCGGGAATTTACAAATGGATTCATGGATTCGTGTTGAATTGTAATATTGTAAATTGTAGATTGTAGATTGTAAATTATAGATTGTACTTGAATCATATTGAAGTCAGATTATAGAGAGACTCAATCTGAGTCAGACAATTAGAAAAGTAAATTGAAGTCCTGATTGTTTTGATGTTATCGGTAACCGCTGCACATGGATGGCAGGATTTGTGTCTTTTTCAAAGATTACCGTATTGATAATATCGTTGTTAAGTTGTCTACCTTAGATAGGCAAGCACCCACTTCTCCGGCTCCCTGAGGCTCAAGAAATTGGTCCCACTTAAACCTATGTTTACTAGGGTCCTTAGGGTAATTTATAGAACTTGAGGGGGTTTTATGTAAAAATACTTTTATATACTTTTCAAAATACTCCCCAAGTATTTATTTATCATCTTTGAAATTATCATGAATGTAGATTTTATACATGTGACATTTCTAGTAAGAATGACCTAATTTCCATAATATATGGTATTAACTTGTAATACTGATCTTGTATGGAATTAATGGTATTTTAATGTAAAGTGATTCTTGTGATTTTTGAAAAGAGTTGGAATATTTATATTATTTTCAAAATAGATATTTTAATGTTACTTATATATATATATATATTTATATAAAAATAATTTTAATATATATTTATTATTTCTAAAAATCTCATTTTCTTAAGATGTCGTATTTTAAATTTTTCGAGACCGAATGCTCCTTGCGGAGGTCTGCATCTCGCACTACTAAGCCCGAGGATGTGTGATAATCCGCACCATCCCGAACGGGTTCCTCAAATTGGTTGTAGCGGCGCTTTGCAAAGATTTGTGTCAAATACTAATCATTAAGAGAAATGGTTTTATTAGTAATGGTATTTATTTGAAAAGATGTCGTTTTCCCGTATTCTATATTTCCGAGGGTATTGTGCTATGTTTCATATGAGTGTGTGAGGAGGTAGGGCATTATCTCGTGATCTACTTAAAGGTATAGCAAGTTTAAGATGATTAAATGTCTAAATGAAACTACATGGTATTTAAATGAAAAAGTACGGTAAAATGGAAATAGCAATTTATTTTGATATGGAACTTGTTCAATATGATTAGTTAGTGTTTAATAGTGAACATGTAATGGTTTAACAAGATTGTATTAAAGAAAAGTGAGAGTTTTAGAAATAAACCGAATCGGAAATCGGATTTGCTCTGATTCCGTCGGGTTTTATAATTCCGTATTTTTATAAAGAGTAGAGAAGGGGGAAAGTGGGACTTACGGGTTACGAACTAGACAAGAGGAAAGATGGAATGAACGTAGCTTCCGGTGCGTCGTTTCGTCGCCGGGAACTCCTAGAGTCGTCGTCGGAATTTCGTCGGTGCTTCGCCTCTTGCTCACTTCGATTGCACACTAGGGTTTTCTAAAGAATTCTTGAGAGTTGGCTCAGAGTTTTGGGGTGAAGGGATAGAGTGTAGGGGTGGTATTTATAGGGTTAGGGTAGATGAAGAGTTAAATAATAAAAAATGTAATAAAATGTGATAAATTGTAATAAAATGGAGTAAATAGGGCTTTATGACTTCTCTGGAACTGATCTGGGAAAAAGAAGTGTGCAGGGGGGGTTCAGAATAGGAAAAGACACAACATTGATGAAGGGGACTCGACGGTCCGGCCGAGTCCGGCCGGCGGCGCCGGCCCGAGTCGGTCGGTCCGCCGGCTGATCCCGGCCGAGTCGAGGGGTTGGGGGTGGCTGGTCGGTTGAGGTGCTCACTGGTATATTTAGTTTTGTGGGTGTAGTAGGTTTTTTGTGAGAAATGCACGTGTAAACCTTTGGTATTCTAAAAATACAAAATAAAACAATATTAAAAATAATGTGGGGTATGGGATTTGACAGTGCAAGGCAATAAATTGCTAATTAATTACTTATGTCTTGTGCTTAGGCAATAAATACTCTTTTATGGATTTTGAAAAAAAAATTGTAAAGAAAGTTGTATAGGAAAATTAGGGTTGTTACAATGACGAAGTGTTGGAATTAATATGGTTTATTTTTCGTTATACTATTTATCACACATAGATAACTGTATTTCATAATGACCCATTTGCACGATTTGTTACAAATAAACACTTTATTTAAATTAATATACTACATCGACATGCTTATAACTCATTATCTTGTTACAAATATGGCTATCATGCTTGTACATGTTTATCTGCAATATTTACCGATGCCAGCAATCCTGACTTGTTGTCCTGATGGACATGACCTGTTGTCTAGATAGATATAAATATACATTCATGTTCATGTGTTGGAATTAGGTAGATATTATTCATACTTGACTTGGAAAACGAAACCTGGGGAAATCAAAAGTGTAACTTAAAAGGATATTACTTGATCCGTGGTCCCGGAGGGTAATGGGGTATCTCTTGGTCCGTGGTCCCGGGGAGGTAACGGGATATATACTTTTGAATTATATGAAGAAGTACATTCATTGGTTTCAAATACATGTAGGATAGTTAACCTATAATCACAGACTTTAGAATACATCTGACATACATATAGCCTGATGTTATAACACCTGTGATTGTTTTGTTTATACTCGTACTTCACTCTTGCACGTGACATCCTATATAGCACATTATTCAGTTTATTATTATTATTATGATATTTATGACGCACTGGCGTCTGGGTTTTGTATGGACCGGTTCCTTTAACCTTATCGCAGGAAGATCGAGAATACTTTGACAGGTAAGCTGAGCAGTGAAGAGCTTTGCTTATTTAGTTTTATGATATTTTAGATTTATTTTCTAGTTATGGTTTTGTCGTTGTGATCCCATAAGGGATGAGACTAAGATATTATTTTTTATTGGATCCTTATTTGTTTCCGCTACGTTTCTCGTTATTATTTATTGTGGCAGTTGGATATGTGATAGTTAGATATTTATTTTACTGTTCTTGATATCTGATTGACAGCCGTAATGTGATTATGGAAGGATAATTTCTCACCATAGGTAGTATGATTGGTTTTGTCGCATTCCGTATTTACGTATTTTAAAAAGCGAAACGTGATACTAGACCTCAGTAAATACGAGTTCGATTCCACCATCGATTCCCTATTTCCCACAGGTTATAGTATATGTTCAAGTATCATATTGTGTATAAGTACGTATCACTTTCACTATTCAATCACGTTTTCGCTTATAACGCTTTCGCTTTCAATCGCTTATTCACTGACGTACTTGTCACAACACAATCCAATGACACTCATCACACGACAATACAATACTGTCACTAGGGTATCACATGTCACTAGGGTATCACAGTATATAGTCACTAATCAATGGGTATAAAGCAATCACACGACATGATAGAAATACAATAAATAAACTTTCACTAAAATAAGGACTGCCAATGTCATTCAGTTTGAAAAATTCATTATAATTCATACATGCAGGATCAGGTAAAATAATATAAAAGACATATAAAGTAGACTCGTTTATCTAACCAGTAAAATTGGTTTCGTATCAATAGGTGTCCTGGTTAAAGAGTTATGCTCATTTTAAAACGGATGCAAGCTGCTAGAATTCTAGTTTCAGAACTGAAAGTCCAACTTCAACGCAGTTTGCTATGAATTATGTTCAAAATTAAAGGTCTCTAGAGTTCAATAAAATCTAGACTTATCAGTGAAGTTTCTAACGCAACAGACGGATCTGTAATATCAATTGTATACAAGGAGTTATGACCTTTTTACGGTTGAAACGTATAAATGTTACTGCAGAAAATCAACAAGACATGCCGACAGTTTAAAATGCCTTTAAAATATGAAACAACAATTAATTTTAATGAAACTAATACCAAAAGTTAGCTAACTTGATTATCTACGCAACGATATAGGGATCCGTATATTATCGGATTTATACAGGGATATATGGATATTTCAATTCAGGTATCGACAGAAAAAACTGCTCTGGACTATAGTCCAGAGCCGTATTTCTCTCCAATTTTCATTATCGTAACGTGGAAATATTCAGTAACAGCTAACATAGATCTATAGTTTATATAACTGGCTTTGATGCCCTAGAACGTTACACTATGGATTTTGTGACCGCTTTACCGCGGAGTCCACGAGGCAACAACGCCGTTTGGGTTATTGTACACCGACTTACGAAAGCAGCACACTTTATACCTTTCCGGGTGGGGCAATCGACAGAGTCGCTTGAGGAGAAATACATGCAAGAGGTAGTGCGACTACACGGGGTTCCGGTAAGTATAGTATCAGATCGGGACACCAGATTCATTTCGCACTTTTGGAAGAGTTTACAGGAGAGTCTTGGTACACGTCTCAAGTTCAGCACGGCTTACCATCCACAGACGGACGGACAATCCGAGCGTACTATTCAGACGCTTGAGGACATGTTGAGGGCGTGCATGCTTGACTTTCAAGGTTCTTGGGAGGATCATCTCCATCTAGTGGAGTTTTCTTATAACAACAGTTTCCAAGCGAGCATCCAAATGGCCCCATTCGAAGCACTGTACGGACGGAAATGTCGATCTCCTGTTTGTTGGGATGACGTGGGTGAGCGAAGACTATTGGGTCCCGAACTTATTGTTCAGACGGTAGATAAGATTCAGATGATCAGACAGTGCATTAAGACGGCTCAGGACCAACAGAAGAGTTGGGCGGATGCTAGCAGAAGAGCACTAGAATTCGAGGTCGGAGATCATGTGTTTCTGAAGATTTCTCCTACCCGCGGTGTTATCAGGTTTGGAAGTCGCGGGAAACTCAGTCCCCGATTCATCGAACCATTCGAAGTTTTGGAACGGGTCGGAGAAGTGGCTTACAGACTTGCCTTACCCCCTTCGTTAGCGGGCGTACACAACACATTTCATGTGTCGCAGTTGCAGCGCTATGTTCGAGACGATGGTCATGTTCTCGATCATTCTGAATTGATCTTGGGTGCCGATTTGACTTATGTGGAGCATCCTACTACTATACTCGACCATAGAGAGAAGGTACTGAAGAATAAAGTCATTCCGTTAGTCCGAGTGTCTTGGGGTGGCCGTTCACCGGGGGAATCTACCTGGGAACGTGAGGACGATATCCGTTCACGATTCCCATATCTTTTCGAGTGACCGTTTTGTATCGCCATTTTCTATTTCGTTCCTTTAATTTCGAGGACGAAATTTTTGTAAGGGTGGTATGATATAATATCCGGTCTTCATCTACGCCAATACCTGTATTCAAATAAAATATTTTATCCATTTTACTTTTTATATTAATTTCTAACTATTTTTTTTGCTTTCCTATGAACCCAACCCTAAGCCCAAGTCCATATTTAAATACCACACATTTTCCTTCAAAATTTTCGTGAGCCCAACAACCCTAGGCCTTATTTTAAAAACAACAAATTATTCCAATTACTTACCTTCTCTTCCCTTTTCAAAATTCAAATTTTATACCCTCATTTAAAACACAAATCCTACACAAATAAAATTCATTTAAAACACATTAAATTTCCCGTTAATTCTTTCTCTCCTTTCTTTAAAATTTTCTTTATTAAAAAAATAATAATACACGTTTCTCTCTCTCCCTCAATAAAACATCTCCCGTTCCCTCCTTATCTCTCTCCCTTAAATTAATTCTCTCTCTCTCTCTTCCCTAAATTTCCAATTACCATTCCTTACGTTAAATTCTTTCTCTCTCTCCCTCAATTAAATCTCCCACGTTACCCTCTCTCTTCCCCTCACATTCTCTCTCTCTTCCTTTCTCCCATATTTTCCTCCTTACCCGCTTCCTTTCTAGAACCCACGCCCACGCCGCACTCGCCCCGTTGCCGTCGTCACGACCCCCGGCATCACCTCCGGTTTCGTCTCCCCTCTCTCCTCTCCCCAAAACACCCGAGCCGACCTCCTCCCCACCTCGCCTGCACACCAAGCCGACCTCTCCCCACCATTGTTCCAACCACCGCCGAGCTCCCCTCCACCTCGCCTGCCACCTTCGACCACCGTGCAACTTCCCCGACGCACCCACCACCGTCGACGACCCACCACTTCTCCCCACTCCTTCCTCTATTCACAGCCGCGACACCCAACCGCTACCGAGCTCCCTGCAATTCCGGCGACCATCGCCTGCAAGCTCCGGCCATCCACCAGCGCAACCACCAACGTCGAACTCCCCGCTGCACAACGCCGAGCCTTCACCCCCTCCATTCTGGAACCGAGCACACCTTGCAGCCGTCACAATCGTCGTCGCCGTTGTCGCCATTGACAGCGTCATCTCTGTCCCAGCCATCGCCTCTGTCACCGTGGATATCACCGCCGTAGTTGTTGCCTCCATCATTGTCTTCAGGCAAGTGATCACCACTTGCTTTACATGCTATTAGTTTTCTTCTCACATAGTATATATATTGTATTTAACAATCAAGTTAATTAGAAAATCATGGATTTTGGATAAGTCTTACAATCCCCTGTTTATACATAGATTGACATAGTTTATAAGTCGGGCCTTTTATTCGGCTCTAACCACGTTACGAAAATATATTGACCGATTAAACGAAACAAAAGCTCTGATTACCATACATATAAACAAGTAGTTGATACTAAACTTTACGTGAAAACCTATCTGTAAATGGCAGAACTTGTGATCATTAAACCCGATTACTATTTACATAGGTATTGCAGAATTTTGGTTGAAAATCAATATTGTTTCACCCATAAAGTGTTACCCCGATAACCATTGCGAAATCAGAATTTTCCTGAACACGCTAGACCGTTAAATTCACGATAAATCTTTTACAAATCGGATTTGAGCGTTCCATCGCTCGTATTGAAGATAACAAATTAACCTACAGTACTCTATAATTTATTTCTAAATTTGAACTAGTTATGATAGAGAAAACTGGGGAGAATTACGACTCTGGACTGCAGTCCAGAGCAGTAATCCCAGTTCACCCTTGTTTTGAGATCACCGTATAACATTGTTAAAATGCGAAAATGTGCGGAACCCTATATCGTTACGTAGAAAATTGAGTTAGATTTCTTACCCCACTAGTTTCACTGGATTCCTTAACTGTATAATATTTTTAACACATTTTATAACGACGATGTGTTCTGCTGAATTCTGCAGTGGCAGATTTTACACATCGAACTTAACCTGACCATAACTCCCTGTTGAAATAGAATATTACTGATCCGCCAATTTCATTGGAAACATAAATGATAACCTTAAAAATTGTTCAACTATAGTGTTGCCTAATTTTGATCCCAACAGGGTGAAAACTGTGTTGCGAAATGGACTTTCAGTTCAGGAACTGAATTTCCAGTAGCGAACACTTAAAATGAAACTAATGTAATTTGCGAACCCGAAACCCGATCGACTTGGAATAAATCTCGTTGAACTTCCGACTGAGTTTACTTATTACCGCTTTTGTATCATTTTATTTAATTCTGAACGTATGATTTAATGTGATTTTTATGAGTTCATAAGATGCATAATAACTTTCATTGCACATGAATGTTTAGTGGCATAAATGCACATATTATACCCGGCCGTAATACCTCTAGTGATAGTGCGCTTCATTATTAAGTTTCAGTGTACCATGCATTGTCGAGCGTGAATGGTATCGGTCTAGGAGTGTCAAGTACGCCAGTGAAAAGTGAATGGTTCGTGATAGTGACAATACAGTGAACAGTGAATAAAACCGCATTATTGGTGCGTGCTTGTACACAACTAGCCTATACTCATAAATAGTGAAACCTGGGGAAAAGAGGGAAATCGTAGTGGAAAGGAAATTGTATTTAGCGGGGTCAGTGTTTTAGAGAATGATCATTCGAACAGCGACTCTTATATATTAGGTTGGACCTAGCGGTCCGGCTGACAGGGTTATGTCCCGGGCATCGTGGGCCGTAGTCTTGGGTATGTACGAGACCCTCGTTAAACATGATCACTCCTTTCCGCATTTCGATTTCAAAATGACTTAGAGACAGATAGGGACACAGAACATACCTACCTTACATCAGTTCACGACATATTGATTGTATGCATTTATTACCTCCACCGTTATTGCTTTATTTTCTTGTCTTTCATGATTATTATAATATTGCTATTGCGTCGTCCTGACGACCTGAGTATGCATGCTCAGAGATTGCAGAGGATCGGATTCAAGAGTCAGACCTACCCTTCGAGCTCGCAGAGATCTAGACGGTCGTGCCCTCAGTACTTTTACTGTTTTCCATAAATCAACCTTGTATTCGCACTTGGTTAGTAGTTTCTTTTATTTCATCCTATTGTAAACTATGAACAATGAAAGTTGGTGTAATAAACTAGTATTGTTTTCCTTTATTTCTGTGCTGTATTTACTGATTACCATATAATTCTAGAAGCCGATATGTGACTATGACAGGATTCTTCCTTGATCGTAGGAGCATGGCTGGTCTTGTCACCCTTGTATTCCGTATTTTGGGAAGCGGGGCGTGACATGGTTTAGAGTTGTATCCAATTTACTATGAATTTTACAATGTGACATGTACGATAAATTCCAGATTTAACAATATAAATATATCAATATAATTATAATCAAGATTATCGAACTAACTAATATAGTTATAGCATGTAAAGCAAGTGAGGAGGGTTCGCTTGTCTTGGGTCGCTGATATAGAAGCGACATGACATGAAAAGTATCCGCCTTGACACCCGAGACGGCGTCTACACGACGCAAAACGAGTGAGGCTCGAACGCAATACGGCTGTGACGGACGTGCACTGGCGTTGCGACGGCTACTACGTTGACGACGGTGACGGACACAGCGATGGTGGCGAAGGCTTGGTCGGCAACTAGAACAACGGCGATTTCGATGGATACAGGTGTTCAATGAAATGGCTGGGGGCTCGGCTGTGACTTGTGAAGCTCGGGTGTTGCGCAGCAAGGGGCTCAAGGGTGGGAGATGATGAAGATAGTGGTCCCGGAGTTCAGTGGCGGTGAAGTGGTGGCAGCAAGGTGATGGGTAAAGAGGAGGGACTCGGATGATCGGGAGAGGAGAAAGTGGTTGCGGTGGTGACAGTGGGCTGATGGAGTGTTATCGAAGGTGGAGGGTGATGAGAAGTGGTCGAAGGTGGCTCTGGGGGTGTCGCCAGTGACGTGGGTGGCCGGCGGTGAGCGCGGCTGCTTAGGCGGCGTAGGGTGGTTCCGACGGTGGAGGTACGTTGGCGAGAGGAGGCATCGGCTGTTGGGGTTGGGTCGAGGTGGAGAGGAAGTGGGGAGCTCGGGTGAAGAAGACGAGGATGAAGAGCTCGGGTGAAGAAGTGGCTCGTCGATGGTGCGGTCGTGGCACGGCGCCGGTGTGGAGGTGAAAGAAATTTTTAGAGAGGCGAAGAAAGAGGAGAGGAGAGAGTTGTGCTTTAAAATTGAGAGAAAGGTATGAGGGATTAAAGGGGATTTAAGAGAAATTAGGAGGGGATTAAATGAGGAGTTTAAAGTGTGGTTAAGTGGGAATTTATTGATAAAATTTCGGTTGAGATTTGAGGAAATTTGAAAAGAAGGAAATTCAAAAAGAGAATAAGAAGAAGAAGGAAAGAGAGGGTGTTGGGGCTTGGCTTGGGTATTGGATGGGCTCGGATTGGCCAACAAAAAAAAACAGAACATGAGAAAAAGAAAAAAAGGAGGGGTTGAGCTTGGGTTGGGCCAGGCTAGGGATGTGGGTTTGGGTTTGGGTTTAGGTTGTAGGCTTAGAGAAAAAGAAAAATAGGAAAAGAAAAATGTCTAGAAAGGAAATGGAAAAATGCAAAGAGAATCAATTAGAAAATTTAAGGGAAAATATTATTAAAAATACGGATAATTATAAAGGAAACCTGGGTATTACACATGAATACATAGGAGAGAGTACAAGTTCAAGTTTCAAATAGAATTCATGTTTAGTGCCAAGTATTCATGTAAAATGTCAAGCATTCATGTAAAGTGTCAAGCATTCATATCAAATGATATTCATAATTCGAGTTGAGTCAAGTGAAGTATGTACTAGATTTTATTCATATAAGTCATATAGGTTCAGCGATAGAGAGTACATAGTATGAGATGACATATATATATAGTGTAGTAAAACAAGCAAGGGGGATGTATATCCAATTAAATCACATGTCAGATATTGATTCAGTGTGAATATCAGTTTGAGACGGCTCAAGTATGCTTGAAACGGCTCACAAGTTATCTACAATTATGTTTTGGATATCTGGGTGCAAGAGACGAATCGAAATGTTCTTGAGACGGCTCAATAAAATTTGAGACGGCTCAACAATCACTGACATATCATGTTTTTCTCCTTGTTACCATGAGACGGCTCATATTATGTTGAGCCGGCTCGACTTGATCTTAAGACAGCTCAAGTTCAAACTTGAGACGGCTCATGACATGTCAAGAGGTGGGTTTTAACTCTCTGGGTGTATGAGACGGTTCAGGTTATTTTGAGCCGGCTCAAAGCCTGTTCGTTCAGGCAATCAGACTTATAGTTCAATTATATTTTCATGTCGATACAACTTTTGTTTAAACTCATTCCGTAGCATCAAATATGTGTATTTTCAATGTCTATGGCATGCATGAGTTATCATTATCATGATGAGCAAAATTTGATATACACTTGAACGAGAATAACAATTAATTCTAACCAACTCATGTGTAACCAAATCTATGCATTTAAAGCCATAATTCATTACGGATTTTTACGAGGCAAGAGCAATGGTTTTGTAGAAGAGTCCAGACAAGAAAAAGAGAGAGAAGCAGACAAAGAGATAGATCAAGGGGAGGATGAGAACTTACTCACGTCGTGATTCGGTATAACAACCGGACCGCCGTTTGAAAGAGAAAAGAACTTGATCGAAATTACGACGTCTAGATGAAGGAGTTTTCGATTGGGTTGTGGAGATTTTTGAAGTAGGATTTCAGAGAATATTTTTTAGAGGAGAAATAAGTTTGATGGTTATGGGAAAAATGAAAGAGGGAGAGATAATTTTAAGATTAAGGAATTAAAAGAGATTTAAGGACCATTAAAAAGGAAATTTAATGGGGAATTGAATGGGTTTGAGGTTATCGGAATTTAATTGGCTGTTTAAAGAAATGAAAATGATGGTTTTAATAGAAGAACGAACAGTTACAAGACCAAAGAATTCATTAAATGGATGTCTTGGACGTTTCAGCTTCCAACGAGACATGAGCCAGCTCAAGAATAGCTTGAACCGTCTCATGCAGACAGTGAAAAAATATAGCGTTCCAGGCTTGGGTTGAGACGGCTCAGTGTTGCTTTGAGCCTGTTCAAGAGGACAAAGAAAGCATGATCATTGGAACTGATACATGAGCCGGCTCACACTATTGTGAGCCGCCTCACACAAGTTTTCAAGAGTTTAAATATGATTTAGTTCTTGAAAAGAAACGGAAATTTATTAATGACGATATTTACAAAAGTGTACACGAAATTTAGGATCTTTACACCTGGTAAGAGTTGAAGATCGATCCAACTGGAAACTTGCTCGAGGGGATAAAAAAATTAGGAAGAAAAAATGAGAGAAAAAGAGATTTGGGGACGATTTGAAGGAGAAGAGTTTTTAAGGGTTTTAATTCATGAAAATTATGAGGATTCCCGCTCCTGCACGGGTTTATTTTCATAGGTATTAGAGACAGTTTATACGGGCGCTACTACCTTGACGGACGCTAATACCTGGGGTTTAAAATGCGTTAAAACTGATGATGCTCGCGAGTTTATTTCCTAGGTATTTGCGATCATTTACACGGTCTCTAATACCTACATGGTCTCTAATACTGTATTAGAGACCGTTCAAAATTAACGATTTCTAATATGCAGTCTCTAATACCTACGTTTTTAGTGGTGAGTGGAAGAATTTGAATCCAGTTACTCTTACCTAGTGGGAGAGTGTCCTTGCAAATTGAGCTAAGACTCTCTCTCTCTCTCTCTCTCTCTCTCTCTATATATATATATATATATATATCATTGCTTACTTTCACAAAAGGGTCAGAGGTCTTTAAAAAATTAACCAAAACTGGCAGTTATGGATTCTGGTTGACCTTTTATTTATTTATTTTTTGAACTGGTCCTAAGCCTTACTCAAACGCACACCACACCCACACACACAGCACACACAACACACGCTCGCACCCAAGGAACCTGCAAATTTGCCCGGAAAACGTTAATTTATACCAACTTCACTTTTCGAACCCGCACGCACCTCAGGAGGGAAATTGTCATACCAACATGCACCTAGGGGACAAACAAAAACCATATACTTCACCCATAGAGCACTTATACCCCCTCAAATGACTTATAAACACAAACACCCCCTTTTGTTTACAAGACACTCAAATTTTGCTCTAATCAACACAAACAAGTTCCGAAAGGTAAGAAATGGGCATCAAATGGTATTACGAAAGGTAAGAAATTGGCAAACTGAATAATAAATGCAATTATAACATATATATAGAATTTTTCTTATCAATACAGCCCATTTGTCTTACATTTTCACTACCTAGCTACGACACGGTTAAAAATAAAATAAGACCGGTGAGCTCCCCTGCGCACAACAACAACAAACAAACTGTTATTCTGAATTTTTGGGGTCGGCTAATATCACTATACAAGAGGAAACAATGTATATTCGGCATAAGATAGGTTACAAATAAATCTATAGAACTGCAATAATACTTCCTGCAAAAAAAAGATTAGTGTTTGGATCACCTCCACGCAGATTAATTTAAAGAAACAAGAAAAAAAATGCTTACCAGAAAGAAGAACATAAAATGGCTATATAACAGGGAACATGGCATATTGAGCGTAGTAAAGTTTCCATATAAATTGATAGAACCGTGCAATCGCTTTCTGCAAAGAACAGAAGGATTAAAACAAATATTGAATTAATCTTTCATATCGCCAATTCTTTCTATTAGTACCATATTTCTTAAATAGCAAACTTATATTCACTTCCGGAACATATGGTTCATTTTACATTAATGTTCGACCCGTGTAGTGTTATGATTGAAAATTGCATATTTGCAACAAAGAAATCATATAACAAAAAAAAATAAAAATCCAAGAAGTTGATAGGAATTTTTTACCTTGCCGTATTTTTCTTTGTCCAGAATCCAAGTCTAAAATAAAATGAACACATAAATCGTGAGACAAACAAAATAGATAAAATGCATGAAAGTTAAGTTGATAATTTTTTTTCTTTAATCTTAATTTTAAATTAAAGAAACGGACTATATCATAATATTTTTTTTTAAATGTATATACCTTAAATCTAGAGAGAGAGAGAGAGAGAGAGAGTAATTCCAATTATTCAAAAAGTAGAGTCACAACAGAAAAAACCTGGAAAATCAATGTTGTCGCTAATAGAGCATGTGCTGGTATCATTATGCTTCGTTTAAAAGCCTGCACAAGTGAAATACGTCGCATATTGTGTCAGCTGATAGAAGTTAGCTTAAAATGTTGGATCTACGCCCTTAGGGTGGGCAAAAAACAAGCAAATGAGCAGTAATGAGATAAAAATTTCACCTGAGGAAAATAAGCTGCGACAAAAATGGCACCTAGATAATTCGCCAGCAAAATCCCAGAACCTAAAAGTGCTGTAGTCTTGGCACCAAGCTTTGCTGCCAAAGTTGATACTTGGTTTCTACATCATGAACACAAGTATCTCAACAGAATGTACCAATTTTTCATTTGGATCGATTTATGTATTTTGAACATTATATATGCGGTATATTCATCACGTCGTTATATATTACAACCACTATACCCTTTATGTAATTCTATAATGACCATTTGAAATTTACTCACTTGCTATCTCCTTCTATATCTGAAATATCTTTAGTTACCCCGATGACAAAAGCGGTTAACGTCGTTGATGCTAAGATGAAAGCAAAAGGTACACTGCAGATAGAAATAAGATGGATGGGATGTGAAAACAACTTTCTCCCATTTGCTCAATCCATGACACACACACAGAGTTCATTTATTTAGATGTATATACAAAAACAGGAAAAAAAAATATTGAAGGAATACTGATCACCTCCATTTAAAGGCAAGCCCCAAAGCACTTCTACTGGCATAATATATGGCGTAATTGAAAAGAAGCCCCCGTGCCTATGGAAACAAAAATAATACATTGATGATGACAAGTGATTAATCCTCGACACAAGTTCTTAGTTAATTAGCCATCATAAACATCCATGAAGGAGCGGGAAAAAAATATACATGAAAAACAAAACAGAGGAGAATATAACGTACCGCGATCATATAAAAACCTGGGCCGAAAACATATTTCTTTATCCTAATTGGAGAAACAGAATAGATAGTCCCAAAAAAGATTGCCAAACAATAAAGAGAGGTGAGGAATGGAACGGAGTTCAATCCAACAATTGATATTCCTGTAATCGCAAAAGAGAACACCAAAGCCCAGGCTGATTGAACGGATAGCTCTCCTGCGGCTATAGGCAACTCTGGGTGGCTCACCCTATAAAATTACAAAAATTAGATAAATAATAGAGATAACATAAAGATTTTGAACAGAGATATACAATTTCCTGGATTTGGATTTGGATTTGGACTGGATTTTTGTGTTGAATTTGGATTTGAATTGGGAATTGGACTTTATTTGTCTGACTTGGATTTGGATTTGGATTTTTGACTCGGATTTGGACTTTGTATCATGGTGCGTTTGGATAATTTTTACATGACTTTTGATGCCATGGTAATTTTTCCTCGAATAGTTTCAAAATCAGAAGAACTTTTCCTCGAATAGTTTTTTTTTATCAAGGTGAAAGACAAATTTAATGTTTTGATTGGCGAGCAAATTCAAAAATATATATATCACATGTTGTGAACTACTAAAATATAAGAAATTAACACAGCAAAATGAATAAATTATTCAATCCAATTTGAGTATAAAAACATTACTAGGGTTTATGAAGAAGTTTTAATATATAATTTAAAAAATCAAACTCGACTCTACAACAAATTCTAGGGTTTTATATTATAGCTAGGGTTTTGTGAATAAGTTGAATGTTAATCAATCAAATCCAAGACTAAAATCTTGTCTAGGGTTTTACGGAAGAATCACAGTATATAATTTAGTCAATCAAAATATAAATAAAAATGAGATTAAAAATGAGATTAGATCAAGAACAAAAAACTTTTCTGGTTTTATGAAAGTTGCAATATGTAATTTAATAAATCATGGCTAAAATGAGATGAGATTAAGAAAGAAATTTTTTCTAAGGATTAATGAAAAACTTGCAATATATAGTTTAATCAATCAAAACATAAATAATAATAAGATGAGATGAACATTAAAAAAACATTTTTCTGGGGTGTGAGAAAGTTGATGAAGAAGCCAGAGTCTAAGCACACTAAAAATCTTCAAATTTTCTTATTGGCTTTTTCTTTATAGTTATCATGATTTACTTCGTAACATTGGACTCAAACTTGGACTTTTGGAATCCGAGTCCGAATCCGAATCCAATAAATCAACAATACCGGGTTTTAAATCCGAGTCCGAGTCCAAAACCAATGATACCGAAAAGTGAAGTCCTTGTAAAAGTCCAAATCCAACCGAAGAACCCAAAATAAATAACCCGGCTAAAATGTTCATATGCATGTGCATAGCCACATTATCTAGGTTTCGAGACAAAAAAGACGGACAATGTGTCTACATTGCACAACCACATTATTACTCATCAATAAAACTATAGTTAATTTTATCCTATATATAATCAAATCTGTTATAAATATAAGGAATGTGGGGGTCACCTGACATAGCAAAGGAAACTCTCTAAGTCAATCAAAAATGGGTTTATTGCTATTTAATACCTCAATGTTTCACCCATGTTGCAGTTATATACCTTATTATTTTTTCTTGCGTTGATATACTTTGTTGTACACACTTGTCACCATTTTACTACACCCATTTGACCTTCGAATAGAATATTCCAAAAGGATTCGCATATGCATAACATTTAACAATTCTTGGACTCTTTTACCCCTAATCATATAATAAGGGGTCAATTGTCAAAATCCCCCAAGTTTGTTTCCCCGCTGACAAAAAGCCCCTGACCTCGAAACGGTCGTCAAAAACCCCCAATCCCGTGGATAGCGCGTGTGACCAAAGATGATCTAAAATGTTTATAGCTGAATCTGTATATTACACATAGTGGTTATAACTTAACATGTAAGCAATATGGGATAAAAGAATGTATGGATCCGACTTCTTCTAGCTCAAAATAATATTCATGAATTAAAGTTCTTATGGGTTGTAATATTTCTTTATAAACACCGTAGATTTGGAAAAATTAATAAAGTCGGCATTTATATTTAGCTTTGTATGAGTTATAAGTATATTATTTGTTTTTGATAGAAAAAAATATTATTGAATGTAATTAAGAAATGAATAATTATATATTTTATACTTTGCATTATAAGTAATTTACTATGATTTAAACAAAAACTATTAAAAATATTTAGGGATGCCCATATAATAAACTTTTAGTAAATCTTCTTATATGATTCAACTTTTTACCATTTTATGGAACTAATAATTGCCTATCAACAACTCATAATTAATGATTAACGACATATTAGCACATACACTACCTATAATAACTAAAAACATTTTAGTATATAACTATTTATAATAACTGATAAAAAAAATTAGTAGGTCCACTAAACATTCATTTTTTGAAGGCTTTTTATAATGGGTCATTAGCGAAGTATATGAAAGAAATATGAATAAGGAGAAAGGCAAAATAAAAAAATCCAAAATTAGTGTTTTTACTTACAAAAGATTCCTTGACTAAATGTATTAGAGTAATTAAACTTTGACCCCACGCGTAACGTGTGGGATCAAAGATAATTGAATATATTTATGGACAAATATTATTTTTTGCTATATTTAAAAAAATACAAATATTATTTTGTATTGATTTGTTTTCATTATGTTTGAAAAATAGACATACGATGTTAGTTATTTTTTGTTATTAGATACACATTATTTTTTATAGACGAATTTGTAAATTACATACAGTTGTAAAATGTAAACACCGCCAAATAAAAAGAAGTACATAATTATATTGTTTATAAAAAAATATTTTATGTTAATTTAAATCTTAGTTTGATATTTCACGATTGCACAAACGCATTTGGTACTTTTTTTAATATAAATACTATATACTTTGTGACTTGTAAATAGATACCAAGAACAATCATGATTGCTATATAAATAATATGTTCGATTAAAAATTCACAAATACAAATGTCAAGCTTGTATTATGCACTATGAACCAATGCAAATAACAAACTATGTCAATATTTTAGATACAAAAATTCTTTTTCCATGAATCCATTACCTAATAAATTTTTAAATAACGATGATTATTTGAACCCCGTGAAATTTTAGCATCGACTTTAAAGCAAGTAGAGTTTGTATATACAAATGTAAAGCAATTATTGTTATTTAAAATATTCTTGTTTTCATCATATTTAGAAAAATGATATATCATGTTGTTAGTTATTTTTGTTAAAAATCCAAAAAGTAAAACCAAGGGCAAAGGGATAAAAATTGGAAACCAAATAATTAAAAAATACTATCATTTAAAGATTAAAAAAATGAGCCAATGGGATTTTCCAAAAAAAGCCAACCTAAAAAAAGGAAAAATAACTTTAACAAAATTGCTAAAATTCCATATAGCAGTGATCTCGTTCCAAAGATAGATCTTTGCAAGAAACTCAATCATAAACATTATTCGATACTTAGAATAAAAAAAATAAGGAAAAATTTACTCGATTATTTTTAATTATGGGAAATTCTTTTTTTTTTTTTGAAATCTATGGGAAATTCTTGGGAAATAACTTTTTTGCCAAATGAAATAAAATCAAATCAAATCATTAAAAAAAATTAGCCACAAACAAATATTTCAATGTTCTTGATCTTCATATTTAATGGGCTTTTTGGAAATGAATAAAGTAAAAGGACATGGAAACAAATATAAATAAAGGCAAGAGCAAAAAGGAAAATGCCAAAATTAATGCTTTAACTTACAAAAGATTTCTTGACCAACACAACTTTGTATTAGAGTAATAGATAGATTATTGACAAATCTTGTATAAGGACTTGGAAAACTTACTTATCGATTTCGATGTCGTATATTTGATTAATCCCAGTGTTATAAGCATTGCTACAGACAAGTGCTATAAGTCCATATACCGCCTTCATCAAGGACCAGTTGATCAAATTTGGGTTTTCAACCATCACTCTCGCCAACAAAGCTCTGTCATCATAATAAAATAAATGAGTTCATGTAAGCAAAGCTATATGTAAGAACTTGCAAGCTGATGTTGAATGGATCAAGAATTTGAATATTTACGCGGATCCAACAATAGTTCCATGAATTGTGTAAGGCCTTGTAAATCTCCATATGAGATTTATGGACTTGGAAATTCTTTCTAAAAACGGAGGGGACGAATTGTGGTGAACTTGTGAGGATGCCTGTCAAACATATGCAAAATTAATATATCATTAGGTATTTAAAACAGAATAATGAAGAAAAGAGGCCCTAAGAGGGTTTTTTCGTTATGTGGTGACAAAAATCTACATCTGCCACCATTTTTCGACGATCGGCATCCATCATCTTCATCTTTATTATCTAAGATGTGGATACACCAAATTTCACGTGATTCTACCATTTTTCTCATCGTTGAATTAGCGATATAAAAAGCTCTATTGTCGGTAAACCGTTAATTTTGCATCCACTAAATCCACGATGAAAAACTGATAGAGCCACATAAAATTTGGAGTAGCAACATCTTAAACGATGAATATAAAGGTGATGGATGCCGATTGTCAAAAAAAATCATGCAGAGAGTATTTTTTTTATGCCATAGGAGGAAATTCACTCCTATGGCACATTTTCTCCATTATCCTCTATTTAAAATGTAATAGTGATATAGTATATACATGTGTGAGACAAAGCCTTACCCAATGTGTCCATATTAAATGTTAGTAGGCGTCCAGCCTCATTAATGCGAAGGGGATCCACCTAACAAATGTATGGTTGAAACTTTCAACCATCATCCGTCGAAAATGATCCATCCGAGAGATATGGTTCATGGCTCTAGCTCCACACTAAAAATCAAATGGAGCAACTAAAAGCTATAGGTTGCTAATCTAAAATCTCTAGTGATATAGTGAGTTGTTCTAGTGTGATTCTATCTCTCTTCCATCCTTAATTCTTAACTCATGAGATGGTAGGGAGGAAGAAGAAGAAGGAGGAGGAGCTTAAGAAAGGCTAGTGGAGAGAGAGAAGCAAATGGTGAGAATGATTTTTCATCAACAGAGAAAAATAATCAAGCATGATTTTGTATAAAAGGTTTTCCAAATAAAAATATATCAACCATACTTTAATAGTTTGCACAAATGAATATACAATTCATTTGTCAACACTATTCAAGTATGGTTCTCACCATTCTTATCTCACTATCTTTACACCTCATTTTCCATTTAAATAAATAAATGGATAAACCAAAAATGAGGTATCCACCTTCTAAAATGTTTTCCGTATAAATACGGAATACACTCTACCGTATATATACCTGTATTCGTATCAAAATACGAATACACAAAGAGATAGAATAACACAAAGAACATAATACCGGAATATACATATCGAAATATATATGTGTGTGTGTAAATTATTAAATTGATACCTGATTTAATAATCTGGCTCAATCCTAAGCCGGCTAGTATTATCAACATTTCGATAAAAAGTTCGGATAGCTAGTACAACCATTCGATCGGAACCCTGCACGTATCAAAATACGGCTACTACATCATTTCGTATGAATCAGGGAAACCCTTTATGTGGGACTCTAAAGACTCGATAATATGCCGACAGTGGGTTACTGGATAAATACATAACCACAAGCACGTCAGCGGCACTAGCTGTACATAACGGCTACCCGGGTATCTGTCGAAAAGAAAGGCCAACGAGCAAACTCATCCGAACCCTTACTGAGCCTATCTGTGACAATCTCCGTACAGTCTAGTCTCTTCGTCTAAAAGTATCACATACCAGGTCTAGTGGTGGTAAACGTCAGACCCTAATAATTCGATAATTCGTGCCGATGTGGCTCAGGACCAATCCGGAAAACTATTGATCTAACTATCAGTAAATCCCAACTGTTTTGGCCAAGGTCTTATGGTGGTGGCCAACCGAACACAGTGCGATATCGACTTCCTGTACCGAGAGAGACGAATCCCTAACAATCGCTCACTGCCTCCATGTGGCTCGGGACTGTACCCAACTAAAACCTATTTGCATGACTCTGTAGAGCCGTGGTAGAGTAGTATCTAAGTACAGTAGGAACTCACACGGGACAAATGACGATTTCAGGTCTAAAGACGAACCCGTACTCATGTCACCTGAGAACTGCTATCTGACGATAGGTATAATACGATCTAAAAGTTTTCGGCGAGTCCGTCCAGTGTACTCATCTCCAGTGAGCACATGTATACGATCTTAGGTGCGAAAGACCAATGGTTACGGGACCAACCATCTCCCCTCGTCGGGGTCTAGAAACGCATACACCAGTCTACTCCGGAATATCGATGTCCAGTCTCAATACTCCCACGACTAGGGACATTAAGGATGTACTTATGGACTACCCAGCCCCCACATGTATGATTGTCATCATAACGTTGGTAGTCAAATAATGATCCTACGGGCTTTATCAACATGTATTAATGATGCGTAATAACAAATAAAACATATACACATGTTGGAATAAAGATAAACAAAATAGCATACTATCATGTCAAGTAAGTTTGTCATGTACATACATATGTCCAAGTGTTCACTATATATACATATACAATAATGGTTTCTAAAGCATACATATCCAACATGAGGGTGACTTCATTTTTGTGGAGCAAGCTAACAGAAAAATACACAGAGTTTGCATGGAGAGAAAAATAGAGAGACAGAGAAAGGCATTTGTTATTTTCGCTGGTTGATTTAACGGCGGATCTTTTTCCGATCGACCTCAGACCGTAAGGGTTCATAGCCAATGACGAGCTCTATACATCCACCGGTTCGGATCGAGTTTTCTTTTCCATTTCATCTCTACTTCGGTGAATTCTTTCAAACTCCTTTATTTGTAGTTGTTGAAATCCACCTCTAAAGATGACGCTCTTAGTATTGTGATCCTCTAGTTTTGTTTAGAGAAGAAATATTGTGTAATCTCATTATTTTTATAGTGGAAGAATATAGCAGCTAATCGTAGGCCGTGGTTTTTCCCGCAAGGGTTTTCCACATAAAAATCGGTGTTCTTGTTTTGTGTGGTTGGATCGCTTATTTCCGCTGAGTTATTCCCGCATATGTTTTGGTGATTGTCGAGTGGTATCAGAGCTGAAGGTTACTTATCTCAGTTATGGAGAAGACGGAAGACTCTGGAGCGGGTATGATCAAATTGACGTCATCAAATTATTCGATTTAGAAGTCGAGAATGGAGGATCTCCTTTTCTACAAAGATTTATCTGAGCCCGTTCAAGGCGATAGCAGCCGATCGGATAATAAAATCGATAAAGAGTGGGCAATTATGTATTGAAAGACCGTTGCTTATATTCAATAATGGGTCGATCAGAGCGTGTTTCATCGCATCGCACAAGAAACTAAAGCTGATGTCTGGTGGGCGAAATTGGGGTCTATGTACGAGCGTCAAGCGGCTCAAAACAAGGATTCATTGATCAGAAAGCTTGTGAACCTCAAATATAGAGATGGAAAGAACGTCACCGAGTATCTCAGTGACTTTCAGGGCTTAGTGAATCAGTTGACTACTATGAAGATGCTGCTTGAAGATGAACTCTAAGCGTTGTTGTTGCTCGGTTCCTTACCTGACAGTTGGGATACCTAAGTAGTTCCGGTAAGCAATTTAGCACCGAATGGAAAGCTAACCATGGATGTGGTTAAAGATAGTTTGTTTAATGAGGAAGCTAGAAGAAAGGAAATTGGTACAACTTCTTCTGATAGAGATGCGCTTGTCTGGGGGAAAGCATGAAAGGTGGGGAAGAAGTAAGATCAGATCTCGTCAAAATCAGAACGAAGATCGGTATAGAGAGGAATCGTTATCCCGACAAAATATGTAATGTCGCTATTGCAAGAAATTTGGTCATATTATTAGAGAGTGCAGAAAGTTGAAAGCCAAGGAAAAAGCTGAAGGGAAGAAAGAAGAGAAAGACACATCCGCAGCTGTATCTGATGTCTATATTGTTCGTGATGACACTTGTATCAATGTTTCTACTCTTAACAGCAATTGGGTTATTATTTCAGCTGCTTCGTTTCATGTTACCTCTTGTGTCGAGTTCTTCACATCCTCTACTAGTGGCAACTTTGGTTGTGTTAAAATAGGAAATGATTGTTCGTATAAAATCGCAGACATGGATGATATATGTTTAGAAACTAATGTTGGCTGCAAGTTAGTACTCCGAAATGTCGGGCATTGTAACACCCGAGTCCAATACTACTATTTCTATTACTGGTTGAGTGTTAGATATTACCCATTTCATTTATCTTGCTTGTTTGGGTCTTACTGCAAAATTTTAACTGGCTAAGTCATTTTTTGTATATAACAAATTTTAGCACCTAAAACAAAATTAAAAATATCTATCTTGGCCTACTCGTCACCCCTAGCCGCGTGGTAGCGGCCGTGCGTCGAGTTTTCATCCCGTTCGGTGAAACGGGCGAGTTTGGATGGCTACGCGCGCGTACAAGTGTCCGACTTGGGGGCATGCTTTTTAATCATAAAACATTTCATTTTAAAATTTGGAACCCGCTTAAAATTCTATTGTTTGAATTTCAAATGTTTGGACCCGACCCGAGCGTGTTTTGAAGTAGATTTGTATTTGTCAAAATCTTAAAACGGACTAATATTATATTCTTTATATATTATAAACTATTAATATAATTCTTAACTAAAATATTAATTTATCCTTATTTCCCTAACTGTTAGATTTTTTTATATTTGTATATATTAGTATTTAACTAAACAAATCAAACTACTACTCTCTTTCTCTCCCTAAAATATATTTAATTTACACGTGAATCTCTCTCTCTCCCCCCCGATCTCTATCTCTCTCTCTCTCTCTTTCTCTGCCTCTCTCTCTCTCCAACTCTCTTTCTCTCTCTCCATCATATATATTTTTCCCACTTCATATTTTTGAAACGCAAACACAGATAACCCATCGCGAGAACTTAGCGAGCCTAACCCTAGCCGGCCTCACCGTCACCGCCGCAGCCCTGACACCGGCGCCAACCTCACCGTCGCCCTCGCCTCCTCCTCCTCGTATCACCCACATTCTCTTTGCCTGCGCCCACGCAGCCACCTGAGCACCTCACTGCAGTTCCCTGCGGCAACCTCCTCGCCGGCGGGCCTCGTCGTCGCCTTCCGTGCTGCCGACCAGCACCTCTCCGGGGTTCCCTCACCACCACTCTCCTCCTCCCGGTGCACCCCTGACCAGCACAGCGACCCCGGCTACCCCGCGACTTCCCTGTGCTGCCTGAATCGTCGCCGGCGACCCCTGTGCCGCCCCTAGCCGTCGTCGACGAGCCCCAACCACCTCTAGACACCTGTAGGTATGCCCCTCCATCTTTCCTTTCCTTTTATCTTCTTCAAGAATTGATCAGCCGCTGGAGTTTTACAGATCGCCGGAGACGCCATCCTCGCCGCCGTCGATCTCGCCGCCGTCGCAAAAACCCTCTGGACCAGTGAGTATTTCCCCCATCACCTTCTTCTCTGGTCCTTTACTTATTTCCAAGTCTCTACCCGCTTGAAACCCTTTTTACTGTTTTGTGCTCGCCGGAATCCGGCAGTGCCGACGACTTGACCCGACATTCCAGCGAGGTACCCCGAGCCGCGTGGTCTCACTGTTCGTTGTTTGGGTTCGATCTGTGAACCGTGCGCCCGTCGCGTGTTTCTCCGCCGACGCTACGTCCGTTTTCCCGGTTCGCGAACCGTCGAGGCAAGTATCACTTGCTACATGCTATACTATACAATTATATGTGTTTTGACTCATTAAACTTGCAAACTTAACTCGGTATAGCTATTTTCTCATTTGGTTGCAATATGACATATATCATGATACAGTTAACCTAAAATTACATTTTTGCCACTTTAACCCTAATAACGAAGTTTACCCGTTAATCACATTTTACCGTTTAAAGGATGATAGCCTTTACACATGTAGCTCTATTACATTCTGATATTGATATAACGGTATTGCACCGTCATGTGATCTATTGCACCGCAAGGGGTGCTCGAAACCTGCTAATATGATAAAACGACTGTACTATACTAATGCACTACTGTGATTAAATGAACTGCTTATTGTTGTTTAATTTATTGCTTATTTCCTGCTGATTAATCCCCTGTTCGAATATATACCTGTTGTGAGCACACCCACGATAATGTTACATCTTGACATGACTTTGTTACACATGATATATACCGATGCACCTGACATGGTACCCTTTACTATCGACTTGACCCGATGTACCATGACCTGACCTGTTACCTGATCTCATGCCTAATGCCAACAAACCTGACATGGAGTCCTCATGGACCAAGCTTGTTGTCAATCCAGACAAACCTACTGTTACCTGAACTTATGTTGGCATTAGTTCTTGACCACTGAATATCTGACCTGACACATATAACCTGGGGGTATGGGGAAATCAAAAGGGTAATCTAAAGTGTAACTTAAAAGGGTATTACTTGATCCGTGGTCCCGGGGGGTAACGGGACAGAGCCATTCGTGACTCTTACATTTTCCTGATCCGTGGTCCCGGGGGGCAACGGGACAGAACCATTATTGGTTCCCATCTTCCTGATCCGTGGTCCCGGGGGGTAACGGGACATATCCTTTGAGTTACATGGAGGATTACTCGAATTGATTTCAAAGACTTTAGAATAGAAAACCCGATAGAACAGTTTAGTTACCCACTGCACACTACCCTGCACTGCTTGTTTCATACTATTGCTTTATTCATGTTTATTTATGCATTGCCTATTACACTGTTCACATTATATTATTGGTTGACATGACGCGCTGACGTCTGGGTTTTGCATGGCCCAGATTCTTTACCACTGTCGCTGACCGAGCAGGAGTACTTCAGCCAGCAGGCTGATTTGTGAGTTCTGTAGTGATTAGTTTTATTTCGAACATTCTTATTTCCAAGTGTGAGCCCGCATTATGGGACATACTTTCTATTATTGTATTGGATCATTTGCTTCCGCATTTATTTATCATTGACTCTTGTTATTTTGGATTTGGACATGTGTTAGATAGTTTTTATCTTGTTCTTGATATCTCTACAGCCGTAATGTGATTGTGGAGGGATACTTCCTACCCACAGGTAGCATGGTTGGCTATGTCACGTGCCCAATCTTGCGTACTCTGGGAAGCGGGGCGTGACATGGTTCTTTTGGTATCAGAGCCATAGGATAGTCGGGTTGATTCTTTTGTAGTTGGGTATTGTACCCAATACACGAATCAGAATACCCGTGTTTAGGAAACATGTCCTGCCACTTTGACCGTTTTACCATTCTTGAATCACATTCTTCCTGATTATATCTTTTACGATGTGCAAACTTCCTTTGCATATCGATTCGAAAACCCGATTCCTTGTTATCTCTAGGACTTAGGCGACTTGGATGGAGTTATGTAATTGTGGCTATGATACCGCGGCATAGGTACAATGCGGTACTCTATTTAAGTATCTTGGAGTTCTAGCCTTGATCTATATTCAAAATCTATCATCATGCTAATGTTGGGTATTTTGAGTTTAGGATTATGGCCGGTAAGAAATTGAAGACATACCAGAGGTGTGTGGACGAAGCCGCCATGCTTGGAGTGATAAGAGGAATGCTGGAAAATCAAAGAAACAGACCGAGCTGATCCAGCAGCAAGCAGACTCGTTTCGGGAAGGTTTGCAGATCGTTCAGCAGTATGTGAACAATGTTGGAGCTAGACCAGTTGACCGAGTAGGGACCGTAGCAGATTTCAGGCGGTTGGGTCCGTCTATATTTACTGGTTTAACGGAGCCGTTGCCAGTGAAGCAGTGGCGAGTTGACACAGAGAACTTGCTTTTTGCGGCACAGTTTCCAGATGACAAAAAAGTTGTCGTGGTACGCATTCAGCTAGTGGACTACGCCCGAGAATGGTGGCTTGTTGAGGAGACCCGCTTGCCCAAGCTGATCAAGTGGGCAGATTTTTCTAAGAGTTTCCTGGAGAAGTTCTTCCCGCGGACTGCACGGGAGGAAATGGAAGAGAAGTTCATCGGACTAAGGCAGAATGGAGCACCCGTAGACGTGCATGCAGCAGAATGGACGAGACTCAGTAGTTTCGCTGGACCTTTAGCTGCCAACGATGCAGACAGCAGTTGCGGTAAGGAAGCAGTTCTGTCGGGCCAGTCGAGTTTAGGGCTAGGCCGACAAACAATGTTCTTGCAGCTATGGAAGTTGATGGTTGTGAAGAACCAGTGGTGGTTCGCGATTTCATGGACGTATTTGAAGATATATCAGGTTTACCGCCGAAGCGAGACGTGGAGTTCGCAATTGACCTTATTCCTGTTGCAGCGCCAGTATCTAAAGCTTATTATCCAATGGCACCAGTGGAATTGGAAGAAGTTAAGAAGCAAGTCGCTGAATTGCTTGAGAAGGGTTGGATTCGAAGCAGCAACTCGCCTTGGAAAGCTCCAGTCCTTCTAGTAAAGAAGAAGGATGGCACGAGAAGGATGTGCATCGACTATCGAGACTTAAACCGGGTGACTATCAAGAACAAGTACCCGATCCCTCGCATTGGAGAACTTTTTGAGCAGCTTAGTGGCGCGAGGGTATTCTCGAAACTGGATTTGCGATCCGGATATCATCAGGTCCGAGTGAAAGCAGAAGATATTTGCAAGACGGCGTTTCGAACTCGGTATGGACATTTCGAGTATCTAGTGATGCCCTTCGGAGTAACGAATGCGCCGGCAATATTCATGGATTTGATGAACCGAATCTTTTCACCATTCTTGGACCAGTTTATTGTGGTATTCATTGACGATATTCTGGTTTACTCGAAGAGTTCGGAGGAGCATGCTGAGCATTTGAAGATCGCACTGCAGACGTTGAGACAGGAGAAATTGTATGCGAAGATGAGTAAGTGTGAATTTTGGCTGGAAGAAGTGAAGTTTCTGGGGTATGTTGTGTCGGGCGACGGAATCGCCGTCGATCCCGAAAAGATTGCAGCAGTTCGAGATTGGCCTATTCCAAGAAATGTGGCTGAGATAAGAAGTTTCCTTGGTTTAGCCGGATACTACAGGAGATTTGTGGAGAACTTCGCTCGTTTGGCAGAACCGTTGACCAAGCTTACGCGCAAGGAAGTACCTTTTGTTTGGACGGATAAGTGTGCATTGGCTTTCGAGACGTTGAAGCAGAAGTTGATAACCGCCCCTATCCTGACCGTACCAGACGATTCCGGAGGACTGGTGATTCATAGCGACGCATCTGGGAAAGGATTGGGATGTGTTTTGATGCAGCATGGGAAGGTCGTAGCTTACGCATCAAGACAACTGAAGACCCATGAGAAGAATTACCCGACTCATGACTTGGAGCTTGCGGCTGTGATCTTCGCATTGAAGATTTGGAGACACTACCTTTTGGGTGAGAGAGTCGAAGTTTTTACAGATCACAAGAGTTTGAAGTATGTGTTCACTCAGAAAGAGTTGAACATGAAGCAACGTAGATGGTTGGAGCTGATGGCCGACTACGACCTTGATCTTAAGTACCATCCGGGAAAGGTTAACGTCGTGCCGGATGCGCTTAGTCGGTTACCAGCGATTCAGGTATTGACTACGCAGAGGGAGATCATTGCGGATTTTCGAAGATTTGACTTGGAGGTTGTGCTACCACATTCTACGAGACAGTTGATGCAGTTGCAAGTACAGTCGTCCTTAGTTGAGAAGATTAAAGCGGCACAATCGCAGGATCCTAGACTGCAAAGGTTTCGAGAGCAGGTTGAAGCCGGACTACGAACAGATTTACTGGTCCACGAAGATGGTTCGTTGAGGTATGGTAGCCGTGTGTGTGTGCCAAAGGGGGATGTGCGTGAAGAGCTTATAAAGGAGGCACACAGTTCAGCTTATTCTGTACATCCAGAAGGCACAAAGATATACCGAGATTTTCGACAGCATTTCTGGTGGGAGGGCATGAAGCGGGAGATTGCTCGCTTTGTGGCAAAGTGCTTGGTGTGTCAGCAAGTTAAGGCTGAACATCAAAGGGTTGCTGGTTTATTGCAACCACTTCCGGTTCCTCAGTGGAAGTGGGAACATATAACCATGGATTTCGTGACGGCTTTACCGCGGAGTCCAAAAGACAACAGTGCAGTATGGGTAATTGTTGACCGATTGACCAAGGCAGCTCACTTTATTCCTTTTCGGGTTGGTCAATCAACAGAGACTTTGGCAGGGCGGTACATGCAGGAGATTGTAAGATTGCATGGAGTACCGGTGAGCATCGTGTCCGATCGGGACACTCGGTTCTTATCACACTTCTGGAGGAGTTTACAGGAAAGTTTGGGGACTCGATTGAAGTTTAGCACAGCTTATCATCCTCAAACTGATGGTCAGTCGGAGAGAACGATCCAAACTCTTGAAGACATGTTGAGAGCATGCATGTTGGACTTCAAGGGTTCATGGGAGGATCATCTACACTTGGTGGAGTTTTCTTACAACAATAGTTTCCAAGCAACTATCCAGATGGCTCCGTTTGAAGCTTTGTATGGTCGTAAGTGTCGTTCACCCGTTTGTTGGGATGATGTTGGTGAACGAAGATTATTGGGACCAGATTTGGTAGTACAGACCGTTGAGAAGGTTAACGCCATCAGGAAGCATATGAATGCAGCTCAAGACAGACAGAAAAGTTGGGCTGACACGTCAAGAAGACCTCTAGAGTTCGTCGTGGGTGATTTGGTATTCTTGAAGATATCACGGACTAGAGGAGTGATTCGTTTTAGGAGTCGGGGAAAGCTTAGTCCTCGATTCGTTGGACCCTTCGAGATATTGGAGCGCGTTGGAGAGGTAGCGTACCATTTGGCGTTACCGCAGTCCTTGGCAGGTGTGCACGATGTGTTTCATGTATCTCAACTACGAAGGTATGTTCGAGATGAAGCACACGTCTTGGATCATTCGGAGTTAACTGTACGGGAGGACCTAACTTTGAGGAGCGACCGGTTGAAATCATGGATCGAAGGGAAAAGGTTCTTAAGAACAAGGTTATCCCCCTTGTGCTAGTTTCCTAGGGTAACCGATCGCATGGAGAGTCCACGTGGGAGCGAGAAGACAAGATCCGACGGAGGTTTCCTCACATTTTCCTGTAGTTTCCTATCTTGTATTCTTGGAATTTCGAGGACGAAATTCTTTTTGTAGTTGGGTATGATGTAACACCCGAGCCCAATACTACTATTTCTGTTACTGGTTGAGTGTTAGATATTACCCATTTCATTTATCTTGCTTGTTTGGGTCTTACTGCAAAATTTTAACTGGCTAAGTCATTTTTTGCATATAACAAATTTTAGCACCTAAAACAAAATTAAAAATATCTATCTTGGCCTACTCGTCACCCCTAGCCGCATGGTAGCGGCCGTGCGTCGAGTTTTCATCCCGTTCGGTGAAACGGGCGAGTTTGGATGGCTACGCGCGCGTGCAAGTGTCCGACTTGGGGGCATGCTTTTTAATCATAAAACATTTCATTTTAAAATTTGGAACCCGCTTAAAATTCTATTGTTTGAATTTCAAATGTTTGGACCCGACCCAAGCGTGTTTTGAAGTAGATTTGTATTTGTCAAAATCTCAAAACGGACTAATATTATATTCTTTATATATTATAAACTATTAATATAATTCTTAACTAAAATATTAATTTATCCTTATTTCCCTAACTGTTAGATTTTTTTATATTTGTATATATTAGTATTTAACTAAACAAATCAAACTACTACTCTCTCTCTCTCTCCCTAAAATATATTTAATTTACACGTGAATCTCTCTCTCTCTCTCTCCCCCGATCTCTATCTCTCTCTCTCTTTCTCTGCCTCTCTCTCTCTCCAACTCTCTTTCTCTCTCTCCATCATATATATTTTTTCCACTTTATATTTTTGAAACGCAAACACAGATAACCCATCGCGAGAACTTAGCGAGCCTAACCCTAGCCGGCCTCACCGTCACCGCCGCAGCCCTGACGCCGGCGCCAACCTCACCGTCGCCCTCGCCTCCTCCTCCTCGTATCACCCACATCCTCTTTGCCTGCGCCCACTGTAACATTTTCAAAAAGATAAAATATTAATTTTGGGAATTTTTATAATTTAATATTATTTTATTGAATATTTTAATATTTTGGAATTATTAAATGCAAATAAATAGGAAAAATTTGAGAAAAATTATGGAAAATTGTGAAAAAATTCTAAAATAGGGTAAATTAGATAATTATGACATTTTTAAGTTTTTGTGATTAGTTTGACACTAATTTAGTGCTAATCGCGATTAAAAATCGCTAATCGGATTTTTTGGCTTTTTGCGCAAAACTTGCACATATCACTTTTCCTGCACTTGTGCATTTTCCTTCATGTTATTTGGAGCTACTATTCTTGTGAGAAGGTTTTGGAATTATGGAAAAAGGAAAAGGAAAAGAAAAAGAAAAAGTGATAAAGAATGAGGGTAGGTGAGAGAGAGGGGTATGGACCTTTGACCAACCCTTAGCCATTTTCTCCCCCTCTCATTTCTCTTCCTCTCTCATGCTTGCTGTTGCTGCCTCCTCTCCATTTTCCTCCTCACTTCAATCCCTCTCTTCATCTCAAAAACAACCTCAAAACCCCAATCTCCTTTTATTAAATTTGTGCACAAGCCCGAGACCTACAAGATGGACCAAGAAAGCATAGATTTTGGCCACTAGGGGCAACTCAAGAAAATTCTTGAGTTGCCAAATGAGGTATTTTCTGGATCATTAGCTTGGTTTATGCATTACTTATACCCCATGTTAAATTTAGAACCGATATTGTGGATTTTTGTGGACTTGATGAAAACCTATTTAGGGTTTGAGGAAACTTGTGTTGTATTGGGAAATTAAGCTCAGTTAAGGTTATACCAACACCTTAGTGTATGAATTGGAACCCAAAACCTGAAGCTAAAACCAGAATACGGATTTTAGAAACCGATATCGGGGAAATTGTGAATTCTGTGAAGGTTTATTTGAATCTGCTATCATACGAGGCACCTGAAAATAATATTGAGTAGACAGTGAGATGTACAGGCACCATTGAACCAACACCCCAAACCCTAGCTCCCCACTCCACCTTGAGGCCGCCGGAATTCCCATTCTGGCCGCAATTTGCGGCCAGACCAGTGAGGAATTTCCTCGTTTTGCGTGCCTGGGCCTATTTCCTCTAGTATTGACCCAGGGTACTTCTAGTTTTGTCAGATTCTATCTAGGGTGAAATCTGGGACATATATCCTAAGTTGTTATTTTGGATTCGTGTTTCCGTATTCCGTATTTTTGATTCTGAAATTGTGGATTGTGTTTTGCCTCGACTATTTTTCGTTTACACGACGATATAGAGGATTTATTGGTGGTTTTGAAGGCGTGCCATAGGTTCTCACCTATAGGCCCCCTTATCGTATCGTTTTGGATTTCATGCGCCGTTTTAGCTTGAATGTGGTTTTAATGCGCATATACGATATTTTGATATGTAGGTACCCATGAAGACTTCGGGACGACAAGCAAATGCGTGGTGACGTCCGCAAATGATGATGCAGGTGAGTAGATTATATCTACAGGGGGAAGTCGGGTGGATGGCGTACAGCACCCCCGCAGTCCGTAATTAGTACTATGTAGTATATTTATATGTGTGATAGTTATAGTGTGTTATGGTTAGTTAGGGCTAGAAATAACTAGCGTAGTTCCTAGTTGCGAACCATAGGATAGATTTGCACCCACACGCATACGCTTGTGTGTTTCTTATACTTGCACTGTGTTTGATGATATGGGATGACTTTGGAGTTGAGTCGATGATGTGGGCTTTGTGCCGCGAGATCGGTGATTTGATATGATTCGTATTTGGGATACGAAATGTGATTCTTGCGGGTTTGGGATGTGTGTTTACCCCCGCATTCATACTTTGTAGATGATATCAGTTGTACTAGACTTAGATCAGTACCCCAGATTATAGGATATGATGATAAGTGATATCCGAAATGTGATGAGATGGTGTGATATTGAACCGCACCCAGCTTTTGGGATGTCGTACGACGATTTACCGTACGAGCCTATATTGATGATAGATCCGCGCTCATGACTCGAGGATGTCAGATGATATACTGTATCATACGCGATACTATTGAGGCGGGATCACCGACTTATATACCTATATATATATCGACTCAGATGTTAGGCGGTTTCCTTACCTGTAGCTCAGCTTGTTAGTTCAGCCGTATAGTTTAGTGTAGTTGATTAGATTAGATTAGACTCTTACCTATTTCAAAACTAGCGGGTCGTAGGTATTTTTAAAAGACAGGTTAAGGGACCTACGGATATTTCAAAAGGCATATCTTTCATAAAAACACCGTAGTCCCTATTTTCAAAACCCCATGATTCGTGTTATTTCAAAAGGCACCATTTGTAGGACTTATATTAGATTAATGCAGATTAGTTTTGGTTACGTCTAGTTTCAGCTCCCACCCCTTTTTTTGTGGTTCGCTTTGCATCGCATTCTTATATTATGTTTCATACTCCATTATTAATATCATGCTGATAGGACACCAGCACCATTACCGATGATGCGTATGTACCACGTACACTTACTTGCCGGCTCACACACATTTTCATCGGTAATTGCCATGTCACGTACACCTTAGGAAATATTATTGCTTGACATAGCCTTTTAGCTAATAGTTTAGACATTGTAGTTATTACCTGCTACTTCATGCATACTGTTATTCATTGTTATGCCGCATTCATGGACTCTCATGCATATATATATTCACTATTTTACGTGCTATGGAGGTTTTGGATTTGGATTTCCATGAGATTTTCTGGATTTGGAGGAAAACTGCAAAAACACAAATAAACATTTTCTCTCTTTTAAAATAAAAAGTGCGGTTTTCCCATGATGTATGAGTCTTCCACCATGAGTTTGCTGATGGATTTGGAAACCCGATTCGAGGAGACGGATGAACCGTTTCGGGTACATGGTGGACCCGGTGCGGTACCCCGGGGCAAGAGGAATGTGGTGATGACGTTGAGCCTGGCAGGGGAGTACTACCTACCGGTGATTTTACCCGACGTGTCGGATATCCGGAGGATACCGTCGTGGTCTTGAGATTTATGGTAGGGGCCGGTCTGGACTGACGGCGCCCTAGATATTGTGGTTGAGACTTTGAGATATCGAGATATTGGGATTACGTTTTGTGCCGATGCTAGGCACAGTTTTATGCTGATTTCATTATGATACCTCATTTTAAAAATACAAAGGAAATCTCACTAAATTATGAAAACAGTTGCTTCATGTAAATGTATTCTGTTTTCACGCATTCATATCTCATTCATATGTTATATTGCTACCTGAGGCACTGACACAGGCACATGAGATTGCACTCGGGTTAGAAATTTACCCTAGCCTTGTTATAGGCTGCATGTTGTATATTGAGGATTTTATTACTGATTGTTGACCTAGATTTATGTCTTGCATTCGGTTTCTGCTTGTAGATATTTCTATTCACGAGTTGGCAACTCACCCCCGTTGTGCCACAGTTCTTGCAGGTTTTGCCGTACAGGTTCCTTTGCGGCATTTCTGGCACATTGCTTCCTTGAGGGTGAATTGCATTTGGTAGGTGGTTTCTTTTGCATCAAGAACCACCATTGTACTTATATTATTCTTTGTATCTTGAATTGCCATCAACCAAAACTTGTATATTGTTTCAGACTCAGACTTAGGTGATGTATTATTCGACCTTAGAGTCGCGCTTAGTAGTATTGCGGTTTTCTTGTTGCTTTTGAGCTTTCTTTTGGATTTGATCCTCGCCACTTGGCGTTGTATATTATTGTTGCATGTGTGGTTGTGACCGTCGATTGACGAAGAGCTAGCTCCCGCTTGGGGATGCCTTTATCATTGCATATATATTGTTATCCTTGTTGTACCCCATTCGGGGCCAGTTTTACAAAAGAAACTCTGCCGAAATTTTTAGAAAAGACTTACTGTTTTCAAAACGTACCTTCGGCTTAGTTATTTAAAAACCTTGATTTCAAACATGTATTTCTTCACTTCTTTAAACCAGTTTCTTTACTTATTCTTAAAAATGGTTTTAGATTTCTGGGCTTTTGGCTTACTTGGATCAGATGGAGTCCTATAGACTTCATATGGTTCAAGGGCCAGTCACGTGCTCTTTCGGGTCGTGACAAAGTTGGTATCAGAGCGCTAGGTTGACCTTGGTTCGAGTCTAAGTTTGACTATGTGGAGCCTAGGGCGTTTATATATATACGGAACTTAGGCTTGACCTTACGGAACTTAGACTTGGTCGAGGGGGTATTAGACCCGAACTTTCGTCGTGTAGGATGACCCTTGGTTGATGGAATAGGTGACTAAAGTAGAGTGACGTACCGTTGGTATGTTCCGCGGCATACTTACGACACGCCACTCCGCTTAAGGAACCTTAGGATGTACATATTTTCGAGATCAGTGATTCTCTTTATATCCAGGATTATACAACCATTTGAGATCCCCGATTCTATTAGTTTCATAATCATACCTTTATTGATGTTGTTCCTTCTTATGATCATGTATTTCCTTTGGATCTGTTGTTCTCTTCCTTACCATTGATGTGCTCTCTTTGATACTCGATTGAGGTTCCTGTCACCATGTTTGAGCGCAGTTTGGGCTGCTGCTAGGGTTACGGCCGGTGTGAGCTCGTCTGGTACGAGGGCCGACCATTGTGTTTTCTGGTGACATGGGAACGTCTCGAGTTAGTTTTGGTGACTGTGACCTCTAGTGGAGGCGAGTGCTTGGTTTTGCACCGGATGATCGGGCCATTGTTAAAGCTGCCAGTTGAGAGAGGACTGTTGATGTACAGCATACCTCAGAGATTTGATGTCGCCTACCGTGCAGACAGATGGACCAGCTGTTGCTAAGATTGACAGGATGTCGCTTCCGAAGCTTACGAGCTGAGATTGCCATAGCTTTCAGGCAGATGTGAGACAGATGATAGCTAGTCTACCCGATTTGAGAGACGAAGATGATTCGTCCGATTTATGCGCCGGAGCGGACCCAGTTGAGTTGAAGATTTCCAGTGTGGAGAGTCTTACTCAGATCTAGAGCAGACCGATTCAGAGATGACCGCCTATGTATTGCCTTTCCTGGAGGATTGAGGCGCTGTTCGGCGTACAGGTGAATGAGCCAGTTGCTGCTGCAAATGACGAGATATCGCCCAGATGGTTGGAGCTACTGCAGCGTGAGCATATACTTAGAGAAATGATAGCGAGTCGCTAGTCACCTGAGGATGAATGACTAGGACATTTGGTTCGTCCGTTTACCGATGCGAGGTCATCAGATAGATTGTTTTCAGCTAGAGACGACTTCACGCAGGTTCGTTGAGAGTCGATAGAGACGATCGAATGTCAGGAGCCATTTTCCAAGTTTAAAGTATACAGAAAGACATGCAGGTGATTTTATGGACCTTCTAGAAGAATGAAACCCTAACTCGACTTAATGACCGTGTGAAAGCCTTTGAACCTTAGGGTTTGCGGCAGTTCCGCGGCACCATTAGTGAGGCTTGGGTTTGCCCTTCTACGGCTGGACCACCGACGCTGTGGCATGTACTCGATGCTATTAAACTGTACCCATGATGTGATTTCTTGGGGGATTATGAGGTTCTGACGAGTCGATTGGATGATTCGACATCATTCGGGCATTATGTGATGGGATGCATTGCTTAGGATACTCCAGATACGAGGATAGCCGTTGGAGCACTATCCATGCAGCCATGACGAGACGAGTCCGAATCAGTCGACATTGACGCAGAGTGAAGAAAAGAGTTCGCAAGATATTTCGCCGAGATGACGTCCCACTCCACCGACATCAGAGATGTGATATGCACCCCGAGGCGTGGTATATGGATATATCTTCCAGAAAGAAGCGCGATAAGTATGTAGCCGTTCCGGAATAAGCTTTAGCTTCAGCATTGGATGATGACTTCCGGGCGATTCGGCAGGATTGAGATTTGAGAAAGGAACCTCGACATGACCCTTCTGGAAAACGATACGAGAAGATCTAGACCCAGGAGTGGTCGTTTTGCGCACACCCAGCAGGACAGAGTTCGGCATTGTCGACGAGGTAGTTGACCAGGTTCGGATAAAGGAACTTACCCAGAAGCGTTGCGAATTGATCAAGGACGGACGAGTGATGGGTAGTCCTCCGATGGTTGGGACGTGTTCCCGAGAACCTGTTCGGCCTGACATCTTCTACAGAATGATGAAGCTACAGAGTACGCGATTTCGATTCCGTGCGAGAGACTTCATATTGACCGTGGCCGAGAACAGTGCAGTGCGTAGATAGCATGGCGTGACGTCATAGTGGACGACGATAGAGACAGGTGGAACCAGAGGTTCGAGCGAGACGCTGACGAGCTGTCATTACTTCCCGTCGAGACTAAAGACCTGATATGCTTACAGAGACGTTGGGATGTGACCAGTTTCCGAGAAAATTTTGTGCTGAGGACACAGATGTCTTTTGAGCGAGAAGAGGTTGTGCAGGAAAGCCAGCCTCTGTACGGTTCGGCATAGGCGAGATCGGAAGAGACCTTGAGCAGGATTCCTTCCAGGACATTGCTGCAATGATGTTTGCACCCAGGATCAGATGTGTGACGTGCTTCTAGAGAGCCAGAGGCCGACGCCGGTGATATGCTGCCTTACGAGTGGTCGTGAGGATTGATCGAGAGATGACCAGAGAAGTGCCAGAACGGAATCGTCCCCGTTAGCACACCTGACAGGGCCGATGAGCCGATTGATTTCGAGATAGGTAATCCGCAGAAAAGATAAGAACCCAGAGTCGGAGGACGCCAGATTGTGAGCAAGAAGCAAGTAGATATCTTGCGTTGCTAGCAGTGGATGCACCGACTCCTTCTCGACCTCGAAGGAGGAACTACCGACGACGGTATTTATGATTTGTGATTTTGTGATTTGATTATCACGTATCCGTCATTTTGGATTTCGGTATTTTGGGCGTTCTGTTTGCATGATTTAGTTTTGATGACGGAGTTTCATGATATTGGTTTCATGCACCCACTGGATATTTATATATTTTGCGCAGAGTTATTACATTTGAGATATTGATTGAGATTTCATGCCTACCGTATGCAGTGATTTGATTTGCACTTCCAGCGTAGTTTTCATGCACCTTTAGTGTTTTGATATACGATTTTGGTGCACGCCAGATGCACTAAATCGGGATTCTTCGTGCATGTCACATGCACCTGATTTTTCTGTCAGGCACACACGTTGCCTACGACAGATGTTTCGTGCACACCAGCTGCACCTAGATGTTGTTTTGTACACCTGTTTGACACATATATGGATTTTGATTCCTTGCGCACCAGACGCATAGTATATTCTTATATATGCATTTTGGGGATTGATTTCTAGTAGAGCAGTATATTTTTATGATATTCCCTATGTATTGATGTTTTCGGAGCCCTGACAAATTGGATTATCACTGAAATTGTTTTAAGTATTGGGGGTTTAAATTTAAATTCGGAGACCGAATTTCTTTAAGGGGGGTAGATTGTAAAATTTTCAAAAAGATAAAATATTAATTTTGGGAATTTTTATAATTTAATATTATTTTATTAAATATTTTAATATTTTGGAATTATTAAATGCAAATAAATAGGAAAAATTTGAGAAAAATTATGGAAAATTGTGAAAAAATTCTAAAATAGGGTAAATTAGAGAATTATGACATTTTTAAGTTTTTGTGATTAGTTTGACACTAATTTAGTGCTAATCGCGATTAAAAATCGCTAATCGGATTTTTTGGCTTTTTGCGTAAAACTTGCACATATCATTTTTCCTACACTTGTGCATTTTCCTTCATATTATTTGGAGCTACTATTCTTGTGAGAAGGTTTTGGAATTAAGGAAAAAGGAAAAGGAAAAGAAAAAGAAAAAGTGATAAAGAATGAAGGTAGGTGAGAGAGAGGGGTATGGACCTTTGACCAACCCTTAGCCATTTTCTCCCCCTCTCATTTCTCTTCCTCTCTCATGCTTGCTGCTGCTGCCTCCTCTCCATCTTCCTCCTCACTTCAATCCCTCTCTTCATCTCAAAAACAACCCCAAAACCCCAATCTCCTTTTATTAAATTTGTGCACAAGCCCGAGACCTATAAGATGGACCAAGAAAGCATGGATTTTGGCCACTAGGGGCAACTCAAGAAAATTCTTGAGTTGCCAAATGAGGTATTTTCTGGATCATTAGCTTGGTTTATGCATTACTTATACCCCATGTTAAATTTAGAACCGATATTGTGGATTTTTGTGGACTTGATGAAAACCTAGTTAGGGTTTGAGGAAACTTGTGTTGTATTGGGAAATTAAGCTCAGTTAAGCTTATACCAACACCTTAGTGTATGAATTGGAACCCAAAACCTGAAGCTAAAACCAGAATACGGATTTTAGAAACCGATATCGGGGAAATTGTGAATTCTGTGAAGGTTTATTTGAATCTGCTATCATACGAGGCACCTGAAAATAATATTGAGTGGATAGTGAGATGTACAGGCACCATTGAACCAACACCCCAAACCCTAGCTCCCCACTCCACCTTGAGGCCGCCGGAATTCCCATTCTGGCCGCAATTTGCGGCCAGACCAGTGAGGAATTTCCTCGTTTTGCGTGCCTGGCCCTATTTCCTCTAGTATTGACCCAGGGTACTTCTAGTTTTGTCAGATTCTATCTAGGGTGAAATCTGGGACATATATCATAAGTTGTTATTTTGGATTCGTGTTTCCGTATTCCGTATTTTTGATTCTGAAATTGTGGATTGTGTTTTGCCTCGACTATTTGTCGTTTACACGACGATATAGAGGATTTATTGGTGGTTTTGAAGGCGTGCCATAGGTTCTCACCTATAGGCCCCCTTATCGTATCGTTTTGGATTTCATGCGCCGTTTTAGCTTGAATGTGGTTTTAATGCGCATATACGATATTTTGATATGTAGGTACCCATGAAGACTTCGGGACGACAAGCAAATGCGTGGTGACGTCCTCAAATGATGATGCAGGTGAGTAGATTATATCTACAGGGGGAAGTCGGGTGGATGGCGTACAGCACCCCCGCAGTCCGTAATTAGTATTATGTAGTATATTTATATGTGTGATAGTTATAGTATGTTATGGTTAGTTAGGGCTAGAAATAACTAGCGTAGTTCCTAGTTGCGAACCATAGGATAGATTTTCACCCACACACATACGCTTGTGTGTTTCTTATACTTGCACTGTGTTTGATGATATGGGATGACTTTGGAGTTGAGTCGATGATGTGGGCTTTGTGCCGCGAGATCGGTGATTTGATATGATTCGTATTTGGGATACGAAATGTGATTCTTGCGGGTTTGGGATGTGTGTTTACCCCCGCATTCATACTTTGTAGATGATATCAGTTGTACTAGACTTAGATCAGTACCCCAGATTATAGGATATGATGATAAGTGATATCCGAAATGTGATGAGATGGTGTGATATTGAACCGCACCCAGCTTTTGGGATGCCATACGATGATTTACCGTACGAGCCTATATTGATGATAGATCCGCGCTCATGACTCGAGGATGTCAGATGATATACTGTATCGTACGCGATACTATTGAGGCGGGATCACCGACTTATATACCTATATATATATCGACTCAGATGTTAGGCGGTTTCCTTACCTGTAGCTCAGCTTGTTAGTTCAGCCGTATAGTTTAGTGTAGTTGATTAGATTAGATTAGACTCTTACCTATTTCAAAACTAGCGGGTCGTGGGTATTTTTAAAAGACAGGTTAAGGGACCTACGGATATTTCAAAAGGCGTATCTTTCATAAAAACACCGTAGTCCCTATTTTCAAAACCCCATGATTCGTGTTATTTCAAAAGGCACCATTTGTAGGACTTATATTAGATTAATGCAGATTAGTTTTGGTTACGTCTAGTTTCAGCTCCCACCCCTTTTTTTGTGGTTCGCTTTGCATCGCATTCTTATATTATGTTTCATACTCCATTATTAATATCATGCTGATAGGACACCGGCACCATTACCGATGATGCGTATGTACCACGTACACTTACTTGCCGGCTCACACACATTTTCATCGGTAATTGCCATGTCACGTACACCTTAGGAAATATTATTGCTTGACATAGCCTTTTAGCTAATAGTTTAGACATTGTAGTTATTACCTGCTACTTCATGCATACTGTTATTCATTGTTATGCCGCATTCATGGACTCTCATGCATATATATATTCACTATTTTACGTGCTATGGAGGTTTTGGATTTGGATTTCCATGAGATTTTCTGGATTTGGAGGAAAACTGCAAAAACACAAATAAACATTTTCTCTCTTTTAAAATAAAAAGTGCGGTTTTCCCATGATGTATGAGTCGTCCACCATGAGTTTGCTGATGGATTTGGAAACCCGATTCGAGGAGACGGATGAACCGTTTCGGGTACATGGTGGACCCGGTGCGGTATCCCGGGGCAAGAGGAATGTGGTGATGACGTTGAGCCTGGCAGGGGAGTACTACCTACCGGTGATTTTACCCGACGTGTCGGATATCCGGAGGATACCGTCGTGGTCTTGAGATTTATGGTAGGGGCCGGTCTGGACTGACGGCGTCCTAGATATTGTGGTTGAGACTTTGAGATATCGAGATATTGGGATTACGTTTTGTGCCGATGCTAGGCACAGTTTTATGCTGATTTCATTATGATACCTCATTTTAAAAATACAAAGGAAATCTCACTAAATTATGAAAACAGTTGCTTCATGTAAATGTATTCTGTTTTCACGCATTCATATCTCATTCATATGTTATATTGCTACCTGAGGCACTGACACAGGTACATGAGATTGCACTCGGGTTAGAAATTTACCCTAGCCTTGTTATAGGCTGCATGTTGTATATTGAGGATTTTATTACTGATTGTTGACCTAGATTTATGTCTTGCATTCGGTTTCTGCTTGTAGATATTTCTATTCACGAGTTGGCAACTCACCCCCGTTGTGCCACAGTTCTTGCAGGTTTTGCCGTACAGGTTCCTTTGCGGCATTTCTGGCACATTGCTTCCTTGAGGGTGAATTGCATTTGGTAGGTGGTTTCTTTTGCATCAAGAACCACCATTGTACTTATATTATTCTTTGTATCTAGAAGTGCCATCAACCAAAACTTGTATATTGTTTCAGACTCAGACTTAGGTGATGTATTATTCGACCTTAGAGTCGCGCTTAGTAGTATTGCGGTTTTCTTGTTGCTTTTGAGCTTTCTTTTGGATTTGATCCTCGCCACTTGGCGTTGTATATTATTGTTGCATGTGTGGTTGTGACCGTCGATTGACGAAGAGCTAGCTCCCGCTTGGGGATGCCTTTATCATTGCATATATATTGTTATCCTTGTTGTACCCCATTCGGGGCCAGTTTTACAAAAGAAACTCTGCCGAAATTTTTAGAAAAGACTTACTGTTTTCAAAACGTACCTTCGGCTTAGTTATTTAAAAACCTTGATTTCAAACATGTATTTCTTCACTCCTTTAAACCAGTTTCTTTACTTATTCTTAAAAATGGTTTTAGATTTCTGCGCTTTTGGCTTACTTGGATCAGATGGAGTCCTATAGACTTCATATGGTTCAAGGGCCAGTCACGTGCTCTTTCGGGTCGTGACACCCACGCAGCCACCTGAGCACCTCACTGCAGTTCCCTGCGGCAACCTCCTCGCCGGCGGGCCTCGTCACCGCCTTCCGTGCTGCCGACCAGCACCTCTCCGGGGTTCCCTCACCACCACTCTCCTCCTCCCGGTGCACCCCTGACCAGCACAGCGACCCCGGCTACCCCGCGACTTCCCTGTGCTGCCTGAATCGTCGCCGGCGACCCCTGCGCCGCCCCTGGCCGTCGTCGACGAGCCCCAACCACCTCTAGACACCTGTAGGTATGCCCCTCCATCTTTCTCTTCCTTTTATCTTCTTCAAGAATTGATCAGCCGCTGGAGTTTTACAGATCGCCGGAGATGCCGTCCTCGCCGCCGTCGATCTCGCCGCCGTCGCAAAAACCCTCTGGACCAGTGAGTATTTCCCCCATCACCTTCTTCTCTGGTCCTTTACTTATTTCCAAGTCTCTACCCGCTTGAAACCCTTTTTACTGTTTTGTGCTTGCCGGAATCCGGCAGTGCCGACGACTTGACCCGACATTCCAGCGAGGTACCCCGAGCCGCGTGGTCTCACTGTTCGTTGTTTGGGTTCGATCTGTGAACCGTGCGCCCGTCGCGTGTTTCTCCGCCGACGCTACGTCCGTTTTCCCGGTTCGCGAACCGTCGAGGCAAGTATCACTTGCTACATGCTATACTATACAATTATATGTGTTTTGACTCATTAAACTTGCAAACTTAACTCGGTATAGCTATTTTCTCATTTGGTTGCAATATGACATATATCATGATACAGTTAACCTAAAATTACATTTTTGCCACTTTAACCCTAATAACGAAGTTTACCCGTTAATCACATTTTACCGTTTAAAGGATGATAGCCTTTACACATGTAGCTCTATTACATTCTGATATTGATATAACGGTATTGCACCGTCATGTGATCTATTGCACCGCAAGGGGTGCTCGAAACCTGCTAATATGATAAAACGACTGTACTATACTAATGCACTACTGTGATTAAATGAACTGCTTATTGTTGTTTAATTTATTGCTTATTTCCTGCTGATTAATCCCCTGTTCGAATATATACCTGTTGTGAGCACACCCACGATAATGTTACATCTTGACATGACTTTGTTACACATGATATATACCGATGCACCTGACATGGTACCCTTTACTATCGACTTGACCCGATGTACCATGACCTGACCTGTTACCTGATCTCATGCCTAATGCCAACAAACCTGACATGGAGTCCTCATGGACCAAGCTTGTTGTCTATCCAGACAAACCTACTGTTACCTGAACTTGTGTTGGCATTAGTTCTTGACCACTGAATACCTGACCTGACACATATAACCTGGGGGTATGGGGAAATCAAAAGGGTAATCTAAAGTGTAACTTAAAAGGGTATTACTTGATCCGTGATCCCGGGGGGTAACGGGACAGAGCCATTCGTGACTCTTACATTTTCCTGATCCGTGGTCCCGGGGGGCAACGGGACAGAACCATTATTGGTTCCCATCTTCCTGATCCGTGGTCCCGGGGGGTAACGGGACATATCCTTTGAGTTACATGGAGGATTACTCGAATTGATTTCAAAGACTTTAGAATAGAAAACCCGATAGAACAGTTTAGTTACCCACTGCACACTACCCTGCACTGCTTGTTTCATACTATTGCTTTATTTATGTTTATTTATGCATTGCCTATTACACTGTTCACATTATATTATTGGTTGACATGACGCGCTGACGTCTGGGTTTTGCATGGCCCAGATTCTTTACCACTGTCGCTGACCGAGCAGGAGTACTTCAGCCAGCAGGCTGATTTGTGAGTTCTGTAGTGATTAGTTTTATTTCCTGCATTCTTATTTCCAGGTGTGAGCCCGCATTATGGGACATACTTTCTATTATTGTATTGGATCATTTGCTTCCGCATTTATTTATCATTGACTCTTGTTATTTTGGATTTGGACATGTGTTAGATAGTTTTTATCTTGTTCTTGATATCTCTACAGCCGTAATGTGACTGTGGATGGATACTTCCTACCCACAGGTAGCATGGTTGGCTATGTCACGTGCCCAATCTTGCGTACTCTGGGAAGCGAGGCGTGACAGGCATGTTCCGGATATTCACCTTAATTTGATCTCCGTCGACAAGCTTAATGACGGAGGCTACGATAATCACTTTGGTGAAGGTAAATGGAAGCTCACCAGGGGTTCTTTAATAGTAGCCAGAGAACAAAAGTCAGAATCTGTAAGGTGTTTTTCGTCACCCCATTGAGATGGGAATACGCGTGCGCTTGTCAGGCGTACTACAGATTCCCCCTGCCTAGAGTAGACGGAGGTTTATTGACTGTGGGGATCCGAATCTCCGGCTGCCGCGGACTAAGCTGCCGTTAATTACCCCTCGCCTTTGGAACGAGAGAACCTCCGATTGACGGGTTAAACTGGTCATGCGAACTCAATGTGCAGCGTGCGTGTGTTGTGCTTTGAAAGGGGGGTTTTGGATACATCAAGAGCCACGCAGAGTTTTTACGGGGATCCCGCTATCCGGATAGCGGGCTGGGGGTCAAGGGGCTAGCAGCCCCCTTACGGGGTGTGGGGCAGCGCCCCGGCCCAAAATTTTTTTGGGAGGGACAGTGTTGTAGAGTATGTGTGTGTGTATATATATATATATATAAAATAAAAATTAAAAAAGGAAAGGGCATCCAAAGGATGCGTGGGAAAAACGCCAGCGCTTTGAGCTCAGAGCGCTAGCGCACCACGTGTCAGCATGTGGGCGCTCGAGCGCTAACGCTTTTGGGCGCTAGCGCATCACGTATCAGTACGTGGGCGCTCGGGCGCTAGCGCTCTTAGCGTAAGAGCGCTAGCGCACCACATGTCAGCATGTGAGCGCTCGGGCGCTAGCGTTTTGGGCGCTAGCGCTCTGAGCGCAAGAGCGCTAGCGCCCCACGTGTCAGCACGTGGGCGCTCGAGCGGCAAAAGGGACTTGGTCCGTACAATAGGAGTTGTACTCCCAGAAAGGAGCACTTATTATTCTCTGTATTTATATATATATATATGAGGAGTTAAACTTCTAGGATATTTTGAAGCTGATGAAAGGCTTCTCCCCTTGAGCCCTAGTTCTTCCCCACAGTGGGGTCTCTGGAGATGGGTCTCCTTCTTCCTCCTCTGTTGGCAGGATCTTGAAGATATAGAGATGTGAGATTTTAAAAATCTCTTCTTTTTGAGATCCAATGGTAGATCCAAGTTCCCCTTTGTGGGTTTTGTGGTGAAAAACTATTTAGTTTTGAAAAATGAAGAGTAAAACTCTTAATTTAATTCAAAAAGAAAGAAGAAGGTTTTGGAACCTTGAGGAAGGAGGAAGAGGCACAGGCCCTAATTTTTTTTGGGAATGAAAAGGTATCTCCTTTATTCATCATCATGTTGCCTTATATACGCTTACATATTTACATATAGCCTCTTGGGCTTTACAAAATGGCATTTTGCCCATCCCATGGCTCATGTGCCATTTCCTTCTGCACATAAGCCATGGGCTTTATAAAAATTTGGCTTTATGCCCATTTTGCATACATTCATGCATAAAAAATTACATAAAAATTATTTATTACATGATCTATATTTTGGCATGGAGGAGACTGGCCGCGGGCTCGACTTGGGCATGGGCCCGCTTGACCTGGGCTTGGGCCCACCTGGCTTGGGGTTGACCTTGACTTTGACTCGATCAACCGGGGGTGCAAATTTTGACCCCAACAAAGTGCCCCCCATCAATGAATGCACATCGTATGCATGAGTTGTGTGCACGAAATTGATGGATCTTGAAGTTGGACTTCGAGGTGGAATATCATTCCAGGGGCCGAGCATCATCCCGAAGAGTCGGAGCATAATTCCGAAGAGTCGAAGCATAATTCCGAAGAGTAGAGGCATGATTCCAAGGATCGGAGCATCCTTCCGAAGCGCGGAGCATGATTCCATGGATCAGAGCATCATTCCGAAGGGTCGGAGCATCATTCCGTGGATCGGAGCATCATTCCGAAGAGTCGGAGCATAATTCAGATTTGCGGAGCATAATTCCAGGGTCGGAGCATCATTCCGAAGGATCAGAGCGTCATTCCGATTTGTTGAGCATAATTCCAGGGTCGGAACATCATTCCGAAGGATCGGAATATCATTCCGAAGGATCGGAGTATCATTCTGATTTGCGAAGCATAATTTCAGGGTTCGGAACATCATTCCGAAGGGCGGAACATGATTCCAAGGATCGGAGTATCTCTTGGGGAGCATGATTCCCGGGGATCAGAGCATCATTCCGAAGGGTCGGAGCATAATTCCGAAGAGTCGGAGCATAATTCAGAAGAGTAGAGGCATGATTCCAAGGATCGGAGCATCATTCCGAAGAGCGGAGCATGATTCCAAGGATCGGAGTATCATTCCGAAGCGCGAAACATGATTCCAGGGATCGGAGCATCATTCCGAATCGCGGAGCATGATTCCAAAGATCGGAGCATCATTCCGAAGAGTCGGAGCATAATTCCGGGATCGGAGCATCATTCCAGGGATCGGAGCATCATTCTCAAGAGCGGAGCATGATTCCAAGGGATCGGAGCATCATTCCGAATAGCGGAGCATGATTCAGGGATCAGAGCATCATTCCGAAGGGTCGGAGCATAATTCCGAAGAGTCGGAGCATAATTCCGAAAAGTAGAGGCATGATTCCAAGGATCGGAGCATCATTCCGAAGAGCGGAGCATAATTCCAAGGATCGAAGCATCATTCCGAAGCGCGGAACATGATTCCAGGGATCGGAGCATCATTCCGAAGCACGGAGCATGATTCCAAAGATCGGAGCATCATTCCGAAGAGTCGGAACATAATTCCGGGATTGGAGCATCATTCCGATGAGCGGAGCATCATTCCAGGGATCGGAGCATCATTCCGAAGAGCGAAGCATGCTTCCAAGGGATCGGAGTATCATTCCGAATAGCGGAGCATGATTCCAAGGATCAGAGCATCATTCCGAAGAGCGGAGCATGATTCCATGGATCGGAGAATCATTCCGAAGCGCGGAGCATCATTCCAAAGATCGGAGCATCATTCCGAAGAGTCGGAGCATAATTCCGGGATCGAAACATCATTCTGATGAGCGGAGCATCATTCCGAAGAGTCGGAGCATAATTCCGACGAGGAGGTGGCTGGTTGATTCCGAGCCGAAGCATAATTCCGACAGGGAAGGCAGATACACCGAGGCGAAGCATGATTTCGACATGGGGTACACTATGTGAGACGAAGCATGATTCCGGCGCAGAGCTTGTTGGCTGACTTGATTCCGAGATGGAGCTTAATTCCGACGGGGAAGGCAAATACACCGAGGCGAAGCTTGATTTCGACACGGGGTACACTCTGAGACGAAGTATGATTCCGACGCAGAGCTGGTTATTTGATTTGATTCCAAGGCGGAGTATAATTCCGGCAGGGAAGGTAGATATCCCAAGGCGAAGCATGATTTCGACACGGGGTAAATTCTGGGACGGAGCATGATTCCGCCGCAGAGGTTGTTGGTTTGATTTGATTTGGGTTGACATCAGCATCGCTATACTGGAATATGGTACCAGGAGCGAATCATCGTCTGTCTTTGAGTGGATTTGAGGATTTGGTTTTCTGTCGGCATCTGTATTGCTGCACTGGAATAATGCCAGGAGCAACTCATCATTTGCCCCGGAAGGATTTGGGAATTGGTTTTTTTGTTTGGTATCAGCATCGCTACACTGGAATATGGTACCAGGAGCGAATCATCATTTGCGTTTGCTTATTAGGAAACGATGGCTTAGGAGACAGGTTTTAGGTCCCTATCACCTAAGACTTTTCAATTTTGTGAGCCGTAGGGGTCTCACAAAGCATTTTCTCCCTACGGGTCGTAAGGATCCCGTAAGTGTATTTTCTCCTTAGGAGTCGTGGGGACTCCCAAATGTATTGCTCCTTTGTGAGTCGTAAGGATCTCACGCGGGAATTTTCTCCTCACAAAATCGAGAGGACTTTGCGAGTGCATTTCATCTCTCTTTCACGAGTTTGCGCCCTTTCGGGTTTTCATCCGTGCCCATTTTGCTTGTGGACATACCTTCTTTTTTTTCTTCTCTTTTTTTTTTTGAATCATCCCCGCCGGTGGGACTTTGAATGTGGTCTCGCCGGTAGGACTTGGGAGAGATTGGGATCGTTTTACGCCCATGGATTGTATACGGTTTTGCAGGATGTATGATCCAGACCGTAGGGTCGGAAAAATTTCGAGATTTTGTTGGCGTCTGCATCGCTGCACTGGAATATGGTACCAGGAGCGACTCATCATTCGCCATTGGGATTTGGAATTTGGTTGGCGTCTGTATCGCTGCATTGGAATATGGTACCAGGAGCGACTCATCATTCGCCGTTGGGATTTGAGTTTGGAATTTGGTTGGCGCCTGCATCGCTGCACTGGAATATGATATCAGGAGCGACTCATCATTCGCCACTTGGGGGTATGGGGTTTGAAATTTGGTTTGCGTCTGTATCGCTGCACTGGAATATGGTACCAGGAGCGACTCATCATTCGCCATTGGGGTATGGGATTTGGAATTTGGTGGGCGTCTGCATCGCTGCACTGGAATATGGTACCAGGAGCAACTCATCATTCGCCACTGCTTATTGGGAAACGATGGATAGGAGACAGGTTTAGATCCCTATCACCTAAGGCTTTTCAATTTTATGGGCCGTAAGGGTCCCATAAAAGCATTTTCTCCCTACTAATCGTAAGGATCCCGTAGGTGCATTTTCTCCTTAGGAGTCGTGAGGACCCCTAAGAGTGTTTTTCCTTTGTGAGTCGTAAGGATCCCACGAAGGTTTGTTCTCCTCATGCATCGTGAGGACACATGAGTAGGTCTTCCCAATGAAGCATAATTCCAAGGGCGGAGACCAGCCGCGTAACTGGTGATTACAGTGGGGTATGAGTATGATGAGAATTATTTGAGCCCGTGGATTGTATACGGCAGTCAATTTGGGGACTGGCCGTAGGGCTGGAAGAATTTTGGGAAATTGGGTTTTGGTTGGCATCTGCATCGCTGCACTGGAATATGGTACCAGGAACGACTCATCATTCGCCGTTGTTTCTTTTTGTTTTGTTTTTGTTGATTTTTTTACCGCGATTGCTCTATCATTTCAGCTTTTCTTATCGCGATTGCCCTATCATTTCGGCTTTTATTCGCGGTTGCCCAACCATTTTGGCTTTATTTTACTCGCTGATTTTTATTGTGAGTTGCCCCATCATTTCGGCTTTATTTTCATCTTTATTTTACTCGCTGATTTTTATTGCGAGTTGCCCCATCATTTCGGCTTTTCTTTATTTCTTTTTTATTTACACATTTTTTTGTTTATTTACATTGTTCCCTGATTAAAAATCAGGAAAAGATTCAGAAGAGTCATCGCATGCTCACACGTGACAAGTGGTCACGTGTTGGCACGTGATGTTTAAAGCAGCGGCACAGAGCACATTCATTCCCTGATTAAGAATCAGGAAAAAGCTTCAGAGGAGGCATCGCGTGCTCACACGTGATGGTTAAGCAGCGGCAAGAAAGAAGAGCGCAGAAGAAGAGAAGCCCATTCCAGGGGTCACGTGCGCACACGTGACCAACGGTCATGTGGCCACACGTGACCGGCTTTAAAAGCCTTATTTTTTAACAGAATTAAATTATGAGGAAAGATCTTTCAAATCTTTCCAAAATGGAAAAGAATTATCTGAAACCGTTATATTAAAAATCTAAAGTTGGTTAAATATCACCAATTTAGGGAAAAATCTTGGACTTGGAAAGATATCCCCCTAAATCTAACCGAAATAACAAAAAGATATCTTTGGATTTAAAATCCAATGGTGAATAAAATTCACCTAATAATCTAAAGGCCCAGATTAATGATGAAGATAAATCAAATCTCTCAATAAACAAATCAAATCTTTCAATGAAAGATTCACTAAAACAGATTGATTCTTTTCCTTCTCCTATAAATAGGAGCCAAAGGAGAGAGTTAAGGGAGACATACATACAGAGAGAGAGAGCCTTGAAAATTCAGAAGGAAGAATTTGATTCTCTGCAAAAGAAAAACCCTAGGTAAGAAAAGAGAGGCTTAAAAAGAGAATTTAATTCTCAAAAGAGTTTAACGCTTATAAAAAGAAAAGAACTTAGTTCTTACTCTGGTTGAGAATCTGCAAAGTGCACATCTTCCTATGAATTGAGAATTTAATTCTCATTGGGTTGAGATCCTGCCATGCAGATCTAAAACATAGAGGAGGAATTGAGTTCTGAGAATTTAATTCTCACAGAATTATAGGAATTTAATTCCTTTGAGATAAAGTTAGGGTTTAACCCTAGGAATTTAATTCCTCCAAAATGGACAGAACTAGGTTTTAACCCTAATTGAGAACTTAATTCTCTCAAACTCACAGGAATTTAATTCTCTTAAAGAAAAATTAGGGTTTCACCCTATACCAGAATTTAATTCTTTACAGAAAAGAAATTAGGGTTTAACCCTATTTAAGAATATAATTCTTCAGAAGAAAACAGAAATTTAATTCCTCTAAAGTTCATTGCTAGGGTTTAACCCTATGAAGAATTTAATTCTTAAAAGATGAACAGATCTCTAAAACATGCAAAGAACCAGAGTCACGTGCTACCACGTGACCCCTGTAAAGATCCACAGAGAAGAACTTTGAGGCAACGCCTCACGTGCTCCACGTGACCCCCAAAGCGCACAAAGAAAAAGCAAATGAAAAGAAGCAGTGGGGCGCCCTCACGTGTCACCACGTGATCCCTAATGAACATTCTAACATATCAAAGCGTGAGCCCTCATCACGTGCCCACACGTGATGGCTTTCAGAATTAAAAGTGTTAAAACACTTATCTGTAAAACAAAATAAAGGGAAGCAGGGAGCTCTCACGTGCTACCACATGACCCCTTGGCTGAAGCTCTAACAGACAAACGCCCAAATTCTCATCACGTGACAGCACGTGATACTTCAAAGTATTCAATACTTTTGACAGAACAAAATAAAGGGAATCAGGACGCTCTCACGTGTCCACACGTGACCCCTCTCTCCTTAGTGGTTAACACTAATTGGAAAACTCTATTTGCAGTGTTTAACACTGATTTTCTTAGTGTTTAACACTAATCTGAAAACTCTATTCCCAGTGTTCAACACTGTTGGTCTTTAGTGTTTAACACTAGTTTTAGCCCAATTGGCTACGTTTCAGAGGCAAAGCCTCTCCTTCAATAGACCAACAGAGGGTCAATATTAAACATGATTGGACTTAGCCCAAGAAGGCCATAAGTCCTCAATTCAAACTTAACTAGGCCAATGGGCTCATAATATAATTAATTGGTCTGGGTTCCAAATTGGACTACAGATCGCTTAATCTATCCTGGTTCATGGGTACATCTCTTCACTCCTTTGATACTTGTCGTTGTAATTCCTCAACGTCTTCAAAGAGGTGATGGGTCCCGATAACCACACACATTTCACGGACTGTGGGGTCCTTAAACTCATGGACTATGAGGTCATTAACCTTGACCGGGATGTCTTAAAACTAACAACGGACTATGACGTCCTTAACCTTGACAGTGATGTCTTAAAACTAATGCCGGATTGTGGAGTCCTTAAATCCATGGACTATGAGGTCCTTAACCTTGACCGCAATGTCTTAAAACTAACAATGGACCGCAATGTCCTTAAACTACCTATTGACCGCAATGTCACTAAACTAAACAAAAGGGCTCCCCTAATTGCTCTCTTGTTGGATCTAAACGATCCTGTTAAGTTGATCTTAGTCTAAAGCTAGACTAACGTATCCTTAACAAACGTTTAAGTTGACCTTAGTCTCAAATGAGGCTAATGTATCCTTAAACACAACCCCCAAACCCAAATCTAAGATAATACGGATTTGGACTAGTTCACGCCCTACGGGCGACGACATGACTCGGTCTCCGTATACAATCCACGGGCAACCACAAACAAAACAAACACCCACGACACGAAGTGAACATCTGGAGAAGGAGAAAGTTGTTACCGCGATGCGGTAGCGTAATTAACTGCAGGGGCTTGCGCCTGCAGGGAAAAGCGTCCCCACAATCAAAAACCCCTCAAGCGAGGGGGAATCTGACGAAGTCTGCTACATCGGCCGCATCCGTCTAAACCTTCGATACACGATGCCATAAATCAACTTGGCATCTTCGGAGAGGTGAACGGATAAAACCAAATAGCATCTGCCCCGAATCTCAGGCAAGACGTCCATGTCTTGGCCGCCATTCGGAGGGGAACATATATATATATATATATATATATTTTACATTCCCAGTTTAACGACTTAGAGGTCGGCTGTTTCCAGTTTAATGACGTGGTGGTCGATTGTTCCCAGTTTAACGACGTGGTGGTCAGTTATTCCCGGTTTAAAGACTTGGTGGTCTGTTATTCCCAATTTAAAGACTTGGTGGTCTGTCATTCCCAGTTTAACGACGTGGTGGTCAGTTGTTTCCAGTTTAACGACGTAGAGATCGTCTGTTTCCAGTTTAAAAAACCTGGCGGTCGTCTGTTTCCAGTTTAACGACTTAGCGGTCATCTGTTTCCAGTTTACCGACTTAGAGGTCATCTGACGGGAAGCTTAGAGAAGATACCCGATTGAGCAGTTGTCAGGGGCACCGCTGGAGCTTGCCCGAGATGCCTTCTTACTTTGTCGGTGTCGATGGCCTTGCCCCCAGCTGGGGCCAAGGAAAGTCGTTCAAATACCGACTTGCGTTCGAAGATGGCAATTGAACATTGTTAACCCCTGCATAAAAAAGCATGATTTCAGTACAGACAATCGATATATATATTGATTGAGTTTGCATGAACGTCTAACCCGAAATATGGGAAGAGAGATAGGTCCCACCGGGCGTGCCAGAATCTGCAGGGTGTTTTTCGTCACCCCATTGAGATGGGAATACGCGTGCGTTTGTCAAGCGTACTACAGATTCCTCCCGCCTAGAGTAGGCCGGGGTTTATTGACTGTGGGGATCCGAATCTCCGGCAGCCACGGACTAAGCTGCCGTTAATTACCCCTCGCCTTTGGAGCGAAGGAACCTCCGATTGACGGGTTAAACTGGTCATTCGAACTCAATGTGCAGCGTGCGTGTGTTGTGTTTTGAAATGAGGGGTTTTGGATACATCGGGAGCCACACAGAGTTTTTACGAGGTCCCCGTTACCCGGATAGCGGGCCGGGGGTCAAGAGGGCTAGCAGCCCCCTTGCGGGTTGCGGGGCAGCGCCCCGGCCCAAAATTTATTTGAGAGGGACAGTGTTGTAGAGTATGTGTGTGTATATACATATATATATAAAATAAAAATAAAAAAAGGGAAAGGGCATCCAAAGGATGCGCGGGAAAAGCGTCAGCGCTTTGAGCGCAAGAGCGCTAGCGCACCACGTGTCAGCACGTGGACGCTCGGGCACTAGCGCTTTGGACGCTAGCGCTCTGAGCGCAAGAGCGCCGCACCATGTGTCAGCACGTGGGCGTTCGGACGCTAGCGCTCTGAGCGCAAGAACGCTAGCGCTTTGAGAGCTAGCGCACCACGTGTCAGCACGTGGGCGCTCAGACGCTAGCGTTCTGAGCGCAAGAGCGCTAGCGCCCCACGTGTCAGCATGTGGACGCTCGAGCGGCAAAAGGGACTTGGTCCCTGCAATGGGAGTTGTACTTTCAGAAAGGAGCACTTATTATTCTCTGTATATATATATATATATATAAGGAGTTAAACTCCTAGGATGTTTTGAAGCTGATGAAGGGCTTCTCCCCTTGAGCCCTAGTTCTTCCCCACAGTGGGGTCTCTGGAGACGGGTCTCCTTCCTCCTCTGTTGGCAGGATCTTAAAGATCAAGAGATGTGAGATTTTAAAAATCTCTTCTTTTTGAGATCTAATAGTAGATCCAAGCCCCCCTTTATGGGTTTTGTGGTGAAAAACTGTTTCGTTTTGAAAAAGCAAGAGTAAAACTATTGATTTAATTCAAAAAGAAAGAAGAAGGTTTTGGAACCTTGAGGAAGGAGGAAGAGGCACATGTCCTAATTTTTTTTGGGAATGAAAATGTATCTCCTTTATTCATCATCATGTTGCCTTATATAGGCTTACATATTTACATATAGCCCCTTGGGCTTTACAAAATGGCATTTTGCCCATCCCATGGCTCATGTACCATTTCTTTTTGCACATAAGCCATGGGCTTTACAAAAATTTGGCTTTATGCCCATTTTGCATACATTCATACATAAAAAATTACATAAAAATTATTTATTACATGATCTATATTTTGGCATGGAGGAGGCTGGCCGCGGGCTCGACTTGGGCATGGGCCCGCTTGACCTGGGCTTGGGCCCACCTGGCTTGGGATTGACCTTGACTTTGACTCAGTCAACCGGGGGTACAAATTTTGACCCCAACACAATACTCTCTATATTCTGCATGCAAAGCTTTATAAAGGAGTAGCAAATGCAGTTGAAGGCCGAGTTAATTTAGATCCAATTCCTCCATCAGTTGTTAATGATATTCCTATAGAGCCTGCACAAGTTGAGAATCATGTCACAGATGTACCAGCAGAAGAGCCAGTTGAGCCAGCACCTTCAGTGCGTTTGGTAGAGCCTTAGATTAGAAGATTTATGAGAAACATATAGCCTCCACAAGATACTCGATGAATGAATATGTGTTTCCTACTAACGGGGGAGCACCCGAAGATTATCGGAAGGCTATTAGTCATAAGAAGAAAATCAATGGTTCATAGCTATGCAAGAAGAGATGCAATCCTTGCATGAAGAGATGCAATCCTTGCATGAGGATCATACTAATGACTTGGTTGAGCTGCCTAAGGGCAAAAAGGCATTGAAGAATTAGTGGGTTTATCGAATAAAAACCCATGAGAAAACCTCACAACCAAGATGCAATGTGTGATTGGTTGTGAAAGAATCTAGTCAGAAAAGGTGCGTTAAATTCGATGACAAAATCCATATCGAAAAAAACAAAACCATAAGATGACCAATCCATTGTTGAAAAGAAAACTACCCATTTACGGTAAGAAGTCCGGGTTAGCGAAGCCCTCCTCATGAGTCTGGAGGGGGAGTTTGTTAGGTAGGTGTCCAATCTCCTTAATGTAAGGAGACCCCCCTCATTAATGTATGGTTGAAACTATAAACCATCAATGACTTTGGAGCTAATAATTATTTGGATGCTCCTGCTGCATCATTATTGTGTGTGAGAGTAACTTCATTTTTGTGGAGCAAGCTAAGAGAAAAATACACAGGGAATTTGCATAGAGAGAAAGAGAGACATTTTTTATCTTCGCCGATTGATTTAACGGCGGATCTTTCTCCGATTGACCTCAAACTGTAAGGGTTCGTAGCCAACGACGAGCTCTACACATCCACCAGTTCGGATCGGGCTTTCTTCTCCATTGCATCTCAGATTCAGTGATATTCTTTCAAACTCTTTTGTTTGTAGTTGTTGAAATCTACCTTTAAAGGTGAATCTTTTGGTATTGTGATCCTCTGGTTTTTTCTAGAGAAGAAACATTGTGTAATCCCATTATTTTCATAGTGAAAGGATATAGCAGTTGATCGTTGGCCGTGGTTTTTCCCGTAAGGGTTTTCCACGTAAAAATCGGTGTTCTTGTTTTGTGTGGTTGGTTCGCTTGTTTATTTCCACTATATTATTTCCAAATTTATTTCGGTGATTGTCAAGTTCATGATTTTGTATCAATCCCGTCTCATCCGTTCTACTATTTTTCTCTCTGATGCTTTTATTTCATTTCTTGGAATTTCAAGTTTTATTTTGTTGTAATTTGCAATTATGTTTGTCTATTACTTGTGGAATGAAGTAAATTAATATTGCATTTGTAGTTAGAAATTCACCGCTTATAGGAATGTACAATGGATAATTTAGGGCTTTGTGTATTTTTTTTGTTGTGAAGAAATATATTTAATTTTATGGAAAATTAGATTGGAATTTGAAATTTTGATTATCATGAAATTATTAATGTTATTGCTTGGTAACAACATATATCAAATGGCATAAATTTAGTATTAATTATCAATTATAAAACTATAATGAAATTCTTTCAAAATATAAAGCATCTAAAAAATGTTAAACTATATTGTCTTTATGTCTATGGTTAAACTAATTTAAAATCTTTATCCAATTTAAAATTTGTATTAGAACTTTTATATAGTATTAGCTTGGAGTTTTTAATGGATCTTCAAATCTTTTATTATGGTATCTATCAAAATTTCGACCATAACCCATTGCAAATCATACCACAATGTTTCATGAAGGAAAATTTGTTTCCCGTCCAATTTGAAGAGATGGCTTATTTTTAAACCCATGAAGTTCCAAAATTATATTTTTAAAAGAACCAAAAATATATTTTAATATTATTTTAAATCCAAATCCTAATCCGCAGAATATGGGATTTTTTGGATTCCGAACATATTAGAACATGGGATTTTTAATTATATACATATAGTTTTCAATTGCTTCTTTATTATTCTCTTTTGGCTAAAATGCTGGAAAACCCCTCACTTTTGCATGAGAAACAAAGAACGCCCTAAACTCAAAAAATGTACACTTTACCCTAAAAAATTAACACCATCAATTTTTTTGTTTATGTTTCCTAAAATGCCCCTCAGGATGCGCTTAGTAGAAGATAATCTAAGTGGTAATACTAGATTACCATGAACTAATATTACGCTTGTATAGGTGTAAAAGATATTTCCGGGATATAGGATTATCATGGTAATCAAATCACCACATTTCATGGTAATCCTATTCACCCCAAAACATATATCTATCCTAAATTACCATAAAACATTCCCGCCTAACATGAAATGTGCCATGATCATCGGCTGCCGGCCTCCCTCGCCACTCGCCAGCCGGTCGACTCAGCCTCCATCGTTGGTGGTCCTTCAGACGGACCGCCACCAATCGGACGTTCGCCGCTGGTTGGCAGTAGTTCGACGCCGGTCATCCGCCGACCGTAGTTCGTCACCAGCCAGCCCGCTGTTGATCGATCATTCATCGCCGACCTCACCGCCGTCCATTGGCCTTTCTCCGGCCTCGCCGTCGGTTGTACATACATATATTACCGGGAATGATTAAAGTATACCGAGCACGTTAATTCATGATTTCTTGGAATTAAATACCCGATCATCCTATTTCCGGAAATACGAGAATTCCCGGTAATCTTCCATTGCGTGTACCAAGCGCAACCTCAAGCCTTCTCCAATTTTCCATTTTCTCTTCTCTGAGTTTTTTGTCTTTCCCCTTAAAACTTGTATTTCTCAATTTTTTTCCTCTTAAAATCTCTAATTTTAATCACCACTTCTCTTCTCTCTTTTCCTCAAAAAAATAAGTATGGATTCAAAAAATATGAATTAGAAAAGGATGAAGAAAAAATAAGAAAGTGTTCGTTTAGTCAATTAAATTTATTAGAGGGGTATTTTTTGTATTAAAATATTTTATGGATGGAAAAGTTAACACCATCAGGGGTTTTGCGGATGAAATGCATATTTTTTGAATTTAGGGAGGTTTCCTGCTTTTTATGCAAAAGTGAAGGAGGTTTCCTGCTTTTTAGCCTTCTCCTTTTATCATTGCTTGACCTAATTTCTTTTCTAAACCCATTTTCTTTATTGTTGCTTGTCCACTTTATTATTGCTTGTCCTAATTTCCAACTTCTTTATTATTTCCTCTTTTTTTATTGATTGTCCTAGATTTTGCCGTTAGGTGACTGGAGATGTCGGAATCGGAAGAGAGGATTAAAGGGGTTGGGAGTGGAAATAGGGGAATCTAGGGAATTGGATTGAAGATTAGGAATTTAAAAGCGGAGATGTAGAAATTCGAAACAGAGAAATCGGAGGAACTGGATTGGAAATGAAGGATTTGAAAAAGGAGATGCAGATTTTGGAAAATGAGATTGGTGAGGGAAAAAATGAAGAATTGGAACAGAAGCACCGAGGAATAAGGAGCGAACCATAGCCATCGCGAGAGCAAATCATATGGATAATTTTCTAAACCGATTTTCTTTTTGAACTCATCTTTTTTTTATATTGTTGCTTGTTCTCTTTATTATTACTTGTCCTAGTCTCCGAGTTCTTTATTATTCCCTCTTTTTTATTGAGTGGCCTAATTTCAGTTGTTATGTGAGTGGAGATGTCGGAATCAGAAAAGATGATTGAGGGATTGGGAGCTATGATTGGGAAATCATGGGGGTTGGGAGCGATGATTGGGGAATCATGAGAATTGGATCAAAGATTAGGAATTTAAAAGGGGAGATGTAGAAATTTAAAACAGAGATGCGGAAATCAGAGTTATTGGATTGGAGATAAAGGATTTGAAAACGAGATGCAGATTTTGGGAGATGAAATTGGGGAGGAAAAAAGTGGAGAATTGGAACAGAAGCACCGAGGAATAAGGAGCGAACCACAGCCAAATTGAGAGGAAATCATATGGATAATTTTTTTCGAAAAGACAACCATACATGTATTTGATTAAAAGGAACGAGGATAAATCTAGATTTTTTGCAAACATGTCCTGACCATAATACACACGGTCTATCATGGACCTGAAACATCTGTATTTTGTAAGTATTGGGTATTTTCATAATTTTGAAAATATGTGGCTTTAAAAATACGTCATCTCTCCAAACCGGGCCCGTAAAATTTCCCCCCTTAATTTAGACATGAATTAAAGCAATACAATTACTTTAAAATGAGGTTTTGACAAGAAATTCGAATTAAATACCTGGATGGAAAAAGAAGTTGAACAACGTTGCTTTGTTGCACATCCTGACAAATCTTTGCCCCAAACAGAGAGCAAAGGAGAAGAAGAAATGCAAAGAGAATTATTTGTTGGGTTTAAAAATGAGTGAGAGTTCTTGGTTTTTGCAGTGAAATTAGAAGCAAGTGATGTGGGAGGATAATGAGAAGGAGAGCAGCATTTTGATTGAAAATAGAATGCTGAGAGAGCCATTAATGAAGAAGGGGCAAAAGGACTCTTTGTTGTTTTCAGAAAGACATGTGGATGCATTATATATAGTTTCATTCTCCATGTGGATGCAAATCCCAAGGTTATTGGGTAAAATAAATGCTTTGAACAAAAATGCTATCCTACAACTTAATTACCCTAGTGTTCATCTCGACAGAAAATGATTATAAATAAGTCCTATAAAAAATATTGCATTTATTCATAGTATTAAAAAAAAGTTACGTACTATGACAACTAATTCAAGACGGGGATGGGAAGCAAGGTTTAAATATTTATAATTGCAACTGTTGAGAATTTCAGGGGCATAAATCTAACTTTTTATTTAAATGGCATAATAATTCTATAACCGTAGCTTCCAAATAACCCTAAAGATGAAGAAAACACGAAATAGTAGAGATCCACATAATTAACAGTAAAATTATTAATACACTTACAATTATTATCTTAAATTTTTTATTAGGTTTGTAGTAGGTAATGTACTTTAATGAATTGATGAGGGGTGAGTCTAAAATTACAAGAAAGGGAGGGTAATTGTCAAATTTGACGCAATAATTGCTGCTCATGAGGTCAGGATGTTGGGAATAATTTTGCCTCGTTACCAGGAATTACTCATAACTTTATACAACCTCCATTTTGTCTCCCTCAAACTTACTCCAAAATGTCCTTCATTTAAATATTTAAATAAAATAAAAAAGATAGAAAATGATATATTTTTTAATTAGATATTTAAATAAAAGACATTTTAAAAATAAATTAAAGTTATTGGAACAAAGTGCAAGTTCTATATAGTTTTGAGGTATTTTCTATTATTGGGACAAAAATTAGAGATATTTCCTGCAAATTAGCCATACATCTAAATGATAATAGCATACCCTTCTTCCAATGAACCTTTGATTGCTGAATGGAACTTATTGCTAAAATGCGATAGTCAAAATAATCCATTTATAGTATTCAAAACACATCCATATGGGGAAAAAATTAGAGTTATAAATTTTTTTATATATACAAAAACCATTTGAGCCCTATAAGTTATAATTTATCAATTTTCATTGTAAGACCATAAGTTATTTTTGGTGGAAGAACATCGAGTCCCATAAAAATCTTGCCAAAAACAGTGCTTGATATTGGATTGAATAATTAGTCAAATAACATGTTACATATTTGAAAATCATTCAGTTTACCAAATCATTTTTCCATGTTTAAAATGCAAAGATTAATAGTTATTAAAAAAAAGTCTACAGCGATTATGATAATTAAATTTATTAAGCAGATAAAAAGGGGTTTGCTCCAGTTCTCCAAGAGACTAAAATGAATAACTTAAGAGATTTGGAGCCCTTATTTAGAAATATAAAGATTTGTTTGCCTATTTTAAATACTTTCTTTATTTGGGAACCGATCCGAAAGCCTTGATCTATATGCATACAACACATATCCCACCCGCACGCTGGGGATTGAACCCCGCACTTTCCCCAAAAAGGAAAGTGTCGTACAGACCGAGCTATTACTTATTGGTTTGTCTTATTCAAAACTAAGGAAGATTTGAGGGTTCAAGACTAGGAAGCACCACATGGCCAAAGAATAAGGAGGAAATTTTGGTATACCTAGGTTTACTTAGAATAAATACACACACATAAATATATAAATGGAAAAATGTTTCTAGCAACTAAAAACAATTTATTTTAAACCTCTTCAACCTGTTTGTGTATTTTTTTTTATATAAAACACAAAACAAAGTCAAAGTCTCTAAACAATAATGAAGGAAAATAATTGTTTTGTTTGAAAGAATGTGAGCTAAAAGAGCATATCCTATAGAGCTACAGATCGTAAGCAAACCAATATTATAATCTCGATAATTTTGGGTCATATAGTTCGGATTCTATTTTATTTTCTAACCTAATCAATTAGCATAATTTTTGTTTCTTCTCAAAGGAATTATTATCAAGTATATTTTTTGTTCCAATGAAAATTGTAATTCATAAGAAGGGATTTAAACAAAGAGAAAAGTCGGTATCCTTCGACATAAAAGAGTTTATTCCTTTACTTATTTCGGTCTAAACACACAGCATATGTAACAACCCAGATGACTTTTTTTTATTCCTTTGGGTTTTTTTTTTCTTTTATTGGGTAAACTGTTGCTGGGAGATGCCTTTGGGTTAATTATAGTGATTATTAAATTTTTTTTATATTTGGTAAACTAGAAATGTTAATCTTTCACCAAACACATAGCATATGCACAAGGTTGACCATTTTTTTAAAATTATTTCTTACTTGCCTTTTCTTTTCTTGGGTTAATGATTGTTGGGTAATGCGTCTTCGGATTTTTTATAGAGCTTTTAACAATCTGTGAAAATAAAATACAACGTGGTTGCATTTGTTATCCAATAGAAACAGAGTCATTGTTTGGAAGCAACCATTCGGCATCTTTGATGATTGATGCCTTTCACTCTCTGTCTTCGCGGAATCTTTTTGTTGTTTTCCAGAGCCTTTCTTTGCAAAGGAAAAAAATTGTTTTATTACCATATAATATTTTTAATTTATGTCACATTTAATAACACTAGTAAATTCAAATTAGGCCAACTTCCTAATTCAAACTATCCAAACTAGATTTTTGACACGTGTGCACGTGGTGTCATTTATAAGATGTAAAAATAAATTAAAAAAGATGTGTTTTTAATTAAAATATTCTTTACTTTGTCACTTTGACTTGTTATTAATTTATCATTTAAAAGATTTAGGGAGTTTGTTATGAACTTAGGAAAAATAGGTTTAGGCCCAAAAGCCGTAAGCTTTAATCTCAGAGCAAAAGACTAGTCAAAAACTCCAAATACTTAATGATTCCTTTGTTTTAGCCCTTGCAGTACATTAATTAATTAATGTGTTATGTCAATATTACCATTTCAGAGAAGATACTATATTTATCTTTAAAAATACTTATATTTATATTAAAATACTACATTTAACCTAAAGTGTTACATCTATTTATAAGTACTTTATAAGATAAATATAGTCGTTATAAGATAAATATATTACTTTAAATGGTAAATGTAGCGGTTTATGTAAAATGATAGTATTAGCATAACACATTAATCATGTATTGTAAAGACTAAAGCAAAGGAATCTTCATAGGTATGGAGTTTTTGACAAGATTTTTTTGGCCCAGATACTGAATGCTGTTGCTTTTCAGCCAAACTTTTCTAAAGATTTAATGGGAGTGCAAAACAAAAAATGGGCACATAAAATAAAATGGAATGGAGGTAGTATTTAGTAAAGAAATAATAAAATAGTTACTTATTCTTAAATTCAGACCATATTTATTAAACTTTAAATATTTAGTCAAATATTGTTATAATAATATATCTTGGGTAACATGCACTGGCCAGTTCATCGAGTGCCCCAGCCCCAATAAATTCATTTTAGAAAGTAAATAAAATGTGAAAATAAACCCTCTTTTTAAATTCTAATCAATGATCTCTCCTGTCACAATCATTAATCCACCAGCACTGTTTTTTAATCTATTTTTCAGAATCTTGAGTTTTAAAAAAAAAAAAATCAGGCACTTCACGGATCAAAACTTTCGTATTGGAGAGGAAATTGATACCAACTGAGCTAATTACATTTGGTTTAGAATCTAAAGTTGGTTAGGTGATGTTTGAGTTTGTGCATTAAATATCGATATATAAACAAAAGCAAAATTTGACAACAAAACTTCATCTTAAGTTTTGGAATCTACTATATGAGATCATTTTCTTCAATTAGGTTATACTAAGGCCGGACTAAGCATTTTTCTAAGCAATGAACAATAACTCAGTTGGTATGGACGCACTTCCTGAAAGGGGAGAGTGTAAAGTACAAACCCAAGAATCCCAAGAGGGGAAATGACCATAAATTAATGCTTTTCGGGCAAATTCATGGGTCCTATGAGAGTGTGTGTGATGTGTGGTGTGTGTATATGTGTTGTGTGCATAGGTTAAGGCTTACGGAACCGGAGCCGAAAAAAGTGTATTTTTCTAATCTCAGCAATTATAATGCAAACCAAAAGGTTTGACTCGAGCGACGTAGACACTTCCCTACAAGGTGGGAGGTCTTATGTTCAAATCCATACACTTGCTTGCAGTGAAGAGGAAGTGGCAATAAATTAACGCTTTTGGGGTAAATTCATGTGTTGTATAGGGGTGTGTGTGATGTGTATAAGTTAGGGCTTACTGGCCAATGCCAAGAAAAAAGAGCATTTTTTAATCTCAACTATTATAATGCAAACTAAGATTTAACTCGAGCGACGAAGACACTCACCCAAAATGGAAGGCCTTGGGTTCGAATCCCCCCACCTGCTTATGAGAAGGGTGAATTTTGCCTAAATATGTGGAGCAATTTTCCAAGCGGTATATAAAACAAAATTCTTAATATTTTGTACTCAGGGCAATTTTTCTTATTTTAAAATAGCATTCTATCTCTCAAGAAAAACCTCATCTTTCCAAATAAATATTTCTCTCCTCCTCCCTTCTCCCTTCCAAACAAAATAAATCATTTTTCCACCAATGTTTATAATTTTCAAATATGTATTTTCTTATATAAATTTCAAATATGTATTTTCTTATAAAAATAGTAAATTTATTTGTTTTGAAATCCACATTGAACGTGGATCTGGCACATGCGAAATGAGCATGGTTATGTTATGATAGAATCCTCATTTGATAAAAAAAATATATAGAAATGGGTTATGCACCTTTACGGTGTAATGCATGCATGGGCATTTGAGTTTTCAAAAGAAGAAATACTGGCCTCAAAAATAGGAGCTAGTTTCTTCTTTTAATCTCAACCGTCCATGTATTATACCCTGGACGGTGGATAACCAGTTTCTACCTTTTTGCAGCAAATGGAGATTATATTGGAACTTTACTCATGCATGCAGAATACTACTTAACTAAAGGTTATCCTATTTTTAAGCCTTTTTAATCATTATTAATCTAGGAAATATTCTACAATGTGCTAGCCATATATGCCTGTGCTATGGATAAAACCAGGAGAAGATGCAATTACACGGACAATTGCTTACGACCAATCACGCAATAATAACCACGCAATAAACAACGAAAGACAATAAAACGATATTAAAGCGAGAATAAGAGAATCACAAAACAAGCGGCAAAGGGATTTGTTAATAAGGTTTACCCACCGTATGGCTGGTCCTCCGCAGAGTAGAATCTGTAAACGTCTACTAGATCTTAAATCAAGTATTACACCAAGCAACCCTAGGAGATTTCTCTCGAATTTCTCTAGATCTTAGCCGTCACCCTCTTTCTACACAATAGTCTCTCAAATTGGCCATACATATAATATAGGAGAGATCCCTATATATAGGCAAACTCTAATCCTATTTAAAATAAGAGATAAACCAAAATCTGAAATATTCAGTTTGCACAGAAAACCCTTCGACAGACGTCTGATCAAGACTTGGTCAGACGTCTACCTATTCTTTTTTAGGCTTCAACTCCTTAGGCAGATATCTGCACTTACTTGTTCAGACGTCTGCCGATTCTCTGGATTGGGCTTCAACTTCTCTAAACGTCTACCCCAGACGTCTGTCTATGCTCTGTATTTTGGTTAATACTTTACAGACGTCTGCATTTTGGCCTTAAGACGTCTGGCGTTGCTCAGGATTTCTGACATGAGTCTCGTGCATGTCCAGATGTTTGCACCTACTGCTTCAGACGCCTGAGGAAGAATTTTCCACAATTCAACAATCACCCGCTTGAAGAATTCTTCCATCTTAATTCCCATCCTAATAGACTTCACACAATTCCGCTCTACTCTTTCCTCATCAAATTTTCATGGAAAGGTTCACCAATTTGCAACAGAGATCCAGCTTATCTCTGTGTACGACTTTGGTGAACATATCTGCAGGATTCTTTTCTCCCGCGATCTTCTGTAATGTTAACTCCCTATTTTCCAACGCTATGCATATGAAGTGGTACCACATCTTGATATGCTTCGTCCGAGAGTGATATGGCGCATTCTTGGCCAAATGTATCATACTTTGGCTGTCGCTCCACAAGGTATTGAAGTCTTATTTCTTCCATAATTCTTCAAGTAGCCATTGCAACCATATCATCTCCTTACTGGCTTTCGTGATGGCCTCGTATTCAGCCTCCATCATTGACAATGCCACTACATTTTTGAACCGAGACACTTAACCCACCGATGTTCCCCCAACTGTGAATACATTCTCCGTTGTGCTCTTCTCACTATCTCGATCACCCGAGTAGTCCGCATCAACATAACCTTACAGCTTTAGAGAGTCACCTCCGAAACATAAGCAATAACTGGACGTTCCCCTGAGGTATCTCAATATTTACTTCACCGCATTCTGATGTTCCTTCTCCGGGTTTTGTATGTACATGCTCACAACTCCTATTACATGTGCAATATCTGGTCTTTTTCTTACCATTGAATACATCAAATTCCCCGCTGCAGATGCATAAGGCACTCTTACCATCTTATCTTTCTGCTTTTGAGTTGTCGGGCACAACTCCTTATTGAGTTTGAAGTGTTACGTTAAAGACGTACTCACTGGCTTTGAACCGCTTCATAACCTTTTTCACGTAGTCCTTTTGCGATAACCACAACTTTCGTTGCTTCCTATCTCTTACGATCTTCATGCCCAGAATTTGCTTGGCCGCTCCCAAATTCTTCTTGGAGAATTTTTCAGCCATCATCTTCTTCAGACTTTAAATTTTCTCGAAATTCAGACCCGCTACCAACATGTCATCTATGTAAAGTGACAAAATAATGTAGTCGCCATCCTTAAAATTCTGAACGTACACACAGTGATCTGATTCACAGCGCACAAATCCTAACTCTAACATGAACTGATCGAACTTGAGACACCTATTCTTAGGAGCTTTCTTGGGGCTATACAAGTTTTTTCGCAGTCTACATACCATATTCTCTTTCCCCTTCATCTCATATCCCGGTGGCTGCATCATATAGATCTCCTCCTCAAATCTCTATGAAGGAATGCCGTTTTCACATCTAGCTACTCTAAGTGCAAATCCTCCATCGCCACGATAATGAGAATCACTCAAATTGATGTCATCTTCACCACTGGAGAAAATATCTCTTGATGGTCAATCCCATGATGTTGTGCGTATCCCTTGATTACCAAGCGAGCCTTGTACCGCTTTACACCATCAGCCTCATCTTTTATCCTGTACACGCACCTATTCAGCAACGCTTTTCTACCCTTGGATTGCTTCACTAGATCCAACGTACAGTTCTTCTTCAAAGAATCCATCTCCTCGTTCATAACTTGCTCCCACTGCTTTCTAGCACCATCGCTTGTTGCTTCTGCAAGGGAATCAGGCTCTCCCGAATCTGTATACAAAATGAAGTCGATAACAAGTCTTTAAGGTAGCCTCCTCTCTCGTGTAGATCTCCTCAAAACCGGTACATCCGGTTGCTGAACTTGGTCTTGAACCTGATCCTGCACTGCCGTGCTCGTCTCCTCCAGATTCTGATCTCCACTTGTAAGTACCTGATTGCTCTTTTAAGTTCTACCTAACTCGACGAACTCTAACACTGCACCATCCTTGACTTACTTTTCTTCTTTGTACAAGTGTTGCTCATCAAAGATGATGTTCCATCTTTGTATTACCTTCTTACTTGTGTAATCCCACAGCCAATATCCGAATTCATCTCCACCATACTCGATGAAAGAATACTTCATAGACTTAGAGTCGAGCTTACTCTTTTCCGTCTTATCAATCAAAGCATACACAATGCAACCAAATACTTTGATGTGTGAGTAATTAACCGGTTTACCTGGCTAAATTTCTTCCGAATACCTCCATCGAGTGCATTTGTTGGGTTTCTGTTGATCGGATACACAGCAGTATCGACAGCTGCTTCCCACAGGAATTTTGGCACATCCGCATCCAAGGTCATGCTCCGCACCAGCTTTAGGATTGTTCTGTTCATTCTTTCAGCAGTACCGTTCTGTTGCGGCATCATCGGTATCGTCTTCAACCAATGAATACCTTTCTGCGCGCAAATCGCAACGAACTCTTATGTGTAATATTCCCCACCATTGTCAGACTTCATGCGCTTAACCTTCATCCTCGTCTGGTTCTCCACCTGCGCAATCCAGTGTTTAAAGAGACCAAACATATCGGACTTCTTCTTCATCGCATAAAACCAGGTCTTCCAGCTTATATCATCTATGAAAGTTACGAAGTACCAGTTTCCTCCATAAGACTCCACCGAGTTCGGTCCCCATACATCCGTACGAACCATTTCTAGCTCCTTGGTCTTCCTAGCAACGCCTTCAATCTGAAATCTGAGTGCGCTTTACTTCCCACAAACGCAACTCTTGCAAAGTCCCAACTCCACCTTTTTCAGTCCAGAAAGAAGCCCCCTACTCTGAAGAATCTTCATATTTTTCTCGCTGAGGTGCCATGATCGCTTGTGCCATAACGAAGACTCAGAATTTACTTCCGAACTTGCCGCTAATGCAATTGAACCTCCACTGCTCCCATTGAATGAGTACAATAAACCGTTCAATTTTCCCCTTGCGACCACCAACGCTCCTTTGGAAATCTTCCACCGAGAATTCCCAAACACCGTCATATAACCTTCGTTGTCTAACTAACTTATAGAAATTAGGCTTTTCTTCAGATCTGGAATATGTATCGCGTTCTTCAGCTTGATCTGACCTCCTCCTAACGGTTGTAGTATGATCGTCTCTTTTCCAATGATCTTGCACGGTTGACCTTTTCCTACCGTCACATATCCAAGGTCCTCTTGAATATACTCGCTAAAATGGCGCCCACCTGAAATGTAATGAAAGGATGCCTCCAAATTTAGGAACCATGTATCCGTATTTGTGCTGTCGTCCGCCGATAGACAAAGCCTTTGTTCCCCTTGTTCATGTATAGACACCACATTGGCTTCCTTTTCATCTACCTTCCCATCTGAATCTTTCTTCAAGATTCTACATTCACTTTTTGTGTGAACCTTATTTCCATTGTTCCAACAACTGCCTTGGATCTTCTCATTCAATTTTCCTCGGCTCTTTGACTTGCCCATCTTCCCTTTTCCCTTTCTATTGTTCTGCCACGATTCTCCATTGAAAGTGCAGAAGTTCCCGAACTCCTTGTCACGCCCCGCTTCCCGGTGTACGGCGAAGGGGACGCGACAAGGCCGCTACGTATTTACTCTGAAGTAATTACGTTAAGCGTATCTAAGCAATATAAAAGAAATGTACACAAGAGACAAATGAAATGAAACAACAACCTTATTTATTAACTTTCTTTTGTACAATGCATGGAAAAGTAAATATATCTGAATGAAAGTAATGCCTAAACAGTGGCATAACAGAAATGAAAAGTTCTATAATAAAATGTGTACAATGAATCTAAAGCTCTGGGTTGTAGGCTAGCTGATCCAAGTCCTCACTGGTGGGCTCGATCTCCTGAAGATCCGAATCACCAGACAACATTCCAAAAAAGAAAGAGAAGAAATGCCGTCAGCGAACAATCGCTCGGTAAGTCCCAAAGATAAGGGAGAAGTAGAATAGAGAGAGAGAGAGTAGTTTTTAAAGTTGTATTATATTGTTATATTGTTGTATTTAGTGTTAACGCTGTTGTTTGTAGTTTGGTACAGAAAGATGCCAGTGTATATGAGAGGAGTCTCTATATGCCAGAGACTAAAGGAAAATGGAAGTACAAGGCTCCGTTAGAAAGTCCGGAACAACGGCGTTGTATTCAGGTTAGGTGTCTTAAATCTTGCAGTCTCGTGCCACTTCTAACACTTTCCATACCAATCTACCCCTTAAACCCCGTGATGTCTTGTTTGTATTGTTTGTATTGTATTGCAACTTGTATTGTCTTGTAATATAAATTGTATAATTGGATGAAGTGCCGAAACCATGATATCAGTAAATGAATGTAACTGGAGAATCATGTAAATATAACTGGAGAATCATGTAAATGGAAGTATATCCATTGTTCGGTTCAGTCAATATAGATTGAATATATTGAATATATGGATTCATGAATTCATGTTAAATTGTAGTATTGTAGATTGTACTTGAATCATATTCAAGTCAGATTATTATAATGAGACTCAGTCTGAGTCAGAACAATTAGAAAAGAAATTGAAGTCCTGAATTAGGTTTTGATGTTATCGGTAACCACTGCACATGGACGGCAGGATTTGTGTCTTTTTCAAAGACGATTACCGTGTTGATAATACCATTTGTTAAGTTGTCTACCTTAAATAGGCAAGCACACACTTCTCCGGCTCCCTGAGGCTCAAGAGATTGATCCCGCTTAAACCTATGTTTACTAGGTTTCTTAGGGTAATTTATAGAACTTGAGGGGGTTTTATGTACAAATAATAATTGTATAATTTTCAAAATACACTTCAAGTAATTAATTATCGTCTTTACAGTTTCAAAGATGTATATTTTATATTTGTGATATTTCTAGTGAAAATAACATAATTTCATAATATAGGGTATTTAATTGTAATATTGAACTTGTATGCAATTTCATGGTATTTTCATGTAAGGTGATTCTTGTGATTTAGAAAGGTTGGAATATTTATAATATATCAAAAACAGATATTTTGATGACACACACACACACACACACATATAAATAATTTTATTTTATTATTTTCTAGAAATCTCATTTTCTTAAGATATTTGTATTTTAAATCTTTCGAGACCGAATACTCCTTGCAGAGGTCTGCATCTCGCACTACTAAGCCTGAGGATGTGTGATAATCCGCACCATCCCGATCGGGGTCCCCAAAATGGGTTGCAACGGCTCTTTGCAAAGATTTGTGTAAAATACATAATCTTGTAGAAAATGGTTTTAATAGTAAATGGTATTTATATGTAAAGTTTCTGTAAATTCCCGGTTTCGTCAATAAAAATTTTTTCTAAATTTTTTCCAAATCCCCTGTATATTTTCTTTTTCCAGTTATTTTTGGGAGGAATTTAGAATCCTTGTGTTTACTTTAATTCTCAAAATTTAAATTTTCCTAAACATTTAAACTAAAAAAGCCCAGAAGAAAAATAAAAACTAACTAAATAAACAAACCCATTCCCAGCCCACACCAAACCTGGCCCCATACCTCATACCCGACCCCAACACCTTTCTTCCTCACTCATTTTCTTTCCCGCTCCTTTCTTTTCCCTACGTGCCCCACGTCGTCGCCGCACACCCTACGCCCCCACCTTGTCTCTCTAACTCTCTCCCCCTCATTCTCGTTCTCCCTCTCCCTTCCCCATATATTCCTGCTCCCTCTCTCGGCCCACGCCCACGCCCACGACCGCACTCGCCCCATCGCCGTAGCTACCACACCGGCATCACCCTCGTCATTCCTCCCTCACTCCTCTCTCCAAAACACCCGAGCCGACCTCCTCCCCACCTCGCCTGCACGATCGAACCCTGCACCCAACCTTTCACCGAGCCTCCCATGCACACCCTCTCACCGTCGGCGATCTCCTCTTTCCTCACCAGAGAAACCCCGAGCCCACCTAACAGCAACTCCCTCCTCTTTCCTCGCCAGAAAAAAACCCCGAGTCCCCACCTCACTTATGCCCCCGACTCCATGCGAACCTCTTCCCTCCTCCTCGTCGCCGTCCCCTCTCGCCGCCGGCACCTCCCTCTGCATCACCCGAGCTTCGACGTTGCAGCCACTCGAGCTCCTCAACCATCCTCGACGCCAACAGAGCCATTCCCCGAGCAACTCCGACGACGAACCCAAACTCGAGCCGAGGCCGCGAATCCTAGCCGTGCCGTTCGTGGCGCGATCTTGCCGTTGCCGCTGCCGTGCGTCGTCAATGCGTCATCAGGCAAGTACACTACTTGCTTCATGCTAAATTGATCTATTACAATTCGAAATACTAATGAATTCCGTGTATACAATTCGTGCAAATTAATATGATGCAAGTGTTTGATGCAAAACCCGAATGAAAAACTCTCATTAAATTGATGGAAACTGATCACATAGGTTAGCCCGTATAGTAATGAACATCGTGTTATAATTTGGCTGAAAAATACAGTCGTTACTGACGTGATCGACCATCCCCATTTAAGCCCGTTAAAACTGAAATTTTTCCGCGTTTGAAACTTGTAAAAATCACAACTAATTGACTATAGATTGGAATGCTGCGTTCGAGGGCTCAAATCGTAGCCGAATCGACGACCTAGAACCCCATAAGAATTTTAAATTGTTTATATCCTGAAAAGATGATGGAAACTGGTTCAGAGTGCGGCTCTGGACTGCAGTCCAGAGCAGCACTGGCTGTTGATTCTCATATTGTAATGCTTACCCTCTACTGTTTGAACATGTTATATTGCGGAATCCTATACCATAGCGAAGATGAAACAGTTATCTAACTAATGAAAGTGATTTCATCGCTTTTCACCGTCGTTTACTATTTAAACTGTAATTTTAATGAACAGGACGTATAGTAGTCCCAAACAGGGACAGAACTTATACCCCATTGTTGTACAATACATAATTTCTGACGTAGAGGCGTGATTGAGAATCCGTCTGAGGCGTTGGAAACCAAATTGATAAACCTAAATTTTTTTCAACTATAGCATCGCCTAATTTGTTGGAGATAGTGCCCTCATAGTCAATTATTGGATCGCAGGTACGTGATTGCAATGATTGCGGAGGACCTATCCCGGTAGGACAGTCTTACTCGAGATGATAGTATGCTATCTGGTTTGCCTTTATCAGTCGTGTACATGTTCAGGTGACTGATTGCATGTTACACTTTGATAGAGCCCTTAGGATCTTGCTTTACTACCAACAGTATGATGGCGATCATATACGTGAGAGTTGGGTAGTTTATATGCATATCCTTAATTGTGGTCCCTAGTCGTGGGAGTTTCGAGACAGGGCATCGATACTCCGGAGTAGACTAGTGTGTACAGTCGAGACCCCGACGAGGGACGGTGGCCGGTCTCACAAGCCACTGGTGTCAGTTGGATCACCTAAGATGTATACAGGTGCTCATTGGGTTATGAGTACACCGGACAGGACTCGCCGGGAATCTGCTAGTTAGTACTATACCTATCGTCGGATAGCTGTTCCCTGGTGACATGTGTACAGGTTAGTTCATCGACCTGAGGTCGTCATTTGTCTCGTGTGAGTTCCCACTGTGCTTTGATTTCTACCCTACCACGGCTCAAAGGAGTCGTGCAAACAGGTAGCTTTTGGGTACAGTCCCGAGCCATATGGAGGCACGTGAGCGGATCGGCAGGGGATTCGTCTCTCCCGGTATTGGGGGCGAGGTCGTGCTGTGTCTAGGAGAGCCATTACACAAATCCATGGCCATGGTAGGAGATTTACTGGTAGGTACTCCAGTAGTATCTCAGGGTGTATTTGGGCTTCACTCCGACACGACTTATACTGCTATTGGGGGTCTGACGTTACTAGCCCCCTAGACAGATATGCGATACTCATTGACGAACGGACCGGACTGTATATACATTGTCACTGTAAGGCTCAGTAGGGTTTTCCGGATGAGTGCGCTCATCGGCATCCCTTGAGGTCAGTCCATGGGCAGCCGTTACGCATAGCTAGTGCCGCTGACGGTTTGTGGTTAAACCCACTGCCAGGGTACTGACGAGTCATTAGAGTCCCCCACAGACAGTTTCCCAAGTTCGGGCGAAACGTTGTAGATGCCGTATGGTTTTATGGCAGGGTTCGGAAAATGCACGTGCGTTTACGCACGTGTTATTTTTCGGGCAGATAATACTGGTCGGCTTTGGTTTAAGCCGGATCCGAGTATTATATTGAGTAGGTATAATATCTTTGTCTCAGTTGCATTTGTATTCGGTCGTAATACAAATGCGGGTATATTTATACAGTTTCGGGGTTATCCTGAAAGTCGTTTCAGGATCACTTTTGGAAGTTGCCAGTTTCCAGTTTTCTATCAGCCGTCCTTTAACATTCGGTTAAAGACGGATTTATCTTTTTTGGATGAGAGTGAGTCATGCTTCTAGAAGATTCTAGAAGGTTCTAGATTGGGTGAGGTGTCGTGTGACTCATGCTTTGTAATCAACCATTTCTTGTTATGCTTAAGATCTTTTTGCAAGATATTTAGTTTGTGTTCATATTATGATAAGGATGTTTGGTTATGGTTACCTCCTTATCTTCTCCTACACTCACCCTCCTCCTTTATATATATTTAGCCTCCTCTCTCTCTCTCATTCCTACACTTGATTCATTTGAAAAGGTTATGATAGATATTTATCGGTGTATGGAATTTCACAGTCCATTTCATTCCATCACCCGATTTCCACGGCAACTTCATTAACCGATCGTCCACGGATTTGGACGAAGTGAGACAAAGTCATCTACTCATTCTCTACATCAATCTTGGTCGTCTCTTTTAGCAAACTTGACGATCGAGTTGCCTCGAGTCAGAGGCGGGAGCCCGTTTAAAGAACCGATCATGTAGTGCCACCTCGACGGAGGAGATCGGAGATCGACGAGATCGGAGCAGCCGCAACGGAGCGTGGGATAATGGTTGAAGAACGAAGGACTCGGATCGTTCGGTATAACCATTCTACACTCTTTACAGTTTGTTAGTTTAGCAATAATGGCAGATCCGGGTTAAAGTATACGATAGCGCCAGTTAAAAAGTTTTTGTTCCGCATTTGGCGTCTGTAGACGGCCGGGGCGCTAGCGTAGACTTATAGTGGTATCAGAGCCTAACCATTTTGCTATACTAACTTGTGCTAACGCGTTTAAAACATCGATCGAACCGGAAATCGAAAACTACAAAATCCATGCCCGACAGTTTCTGTTGATTTTAAACGGTCTGATAAAATTATTCTACACATCTCAGAATACTGTGCAGGCTTTTCTAAGAACCACGGCAAAATTTGGGCACGTGAACCCACCAAAGCGCCGCGGAAACGCGGTCAAACCCATGGTTTGACCGCGCTTCCGCGGCCATGTGGTGAGCTCGTGCTCCCAAATTTTTCCAGTGGCTTCTCTGTGGGATTTTGGGGTTTTTGGAATATATAGTTTTGGCCCAGATTTTGTTACTGTTCACCAGTAAGCTGTGGGGCCCACTTTTTGAAATTTGGTCTTTGGTCGATCGAAATTTAAACACGTTAGTTTACAGTGCTTACATTATATCTCCGACCGGGAATGTCATTTGATCGGTAAACCGCGTCTGATTGCTATAGTTCTTTTAGACGGGTTTGCGAACGTGACATTCGCGTTGATGTTCTGTGTTGTGCTGTGATGTTGCGGATTTGTCGTGGTGGATAGCAGTGTGCAATGGTAGTACAGTTTGTGTTCATTTGTACATTTGATATTGCTGGGCGAGCGTCCAACTTGTGGACAGCCGTCACTACCTGTTGTATAATATTCTTTTGGGGCACGACCAGGTTGCGGTCGATGTACCTATTGTACTATTTTTCATTACTGTACTAGGTTCTGCCCCGCGACGGAGTGCACGGATAGCCGGGTTCGGGAGGGCAACGGGTCCGCATCTCATGGCTTTGAGAGGCAGAGGGGTCCCACTTCAGAATTGGCAGACTATTCTCCGCACTCGTAGGGGGTACAAGTTGACCCAAGGAGGGGTGCCCAAGCTTACCGGATTCCGTGGAGTGCCGGGTGTTCCATTCACCATGCTGTGGGGACTACCTCGCTTCAGGTTTTGGCGGGTAACTTGCCGCACCCGTAGGGGTCTAGGTTTCATTGCACAGGCTATCCACACGACAGGGGAACGTCGAGTTTCAGCAGCGGCTCTGTGAAACTCGGGGATCCCAGATATCTGTATTGTTCTGTGATGCTTATTACTTTTCTGTAATGTTGCATATTATCACGCCTGGAGCGATTATGTATATTGGTTTATATACTATTAGATGTTGTATATGTTTTACACCCGCGCTAGTCCAGTCCCCGCTCTGTCGTTAGTTAAGTAACCTAACGGGTGATGACGGGACCCAGTGACGAATGCGGATGGCATATACGTACATTTTTGTTTTCGTTCTTTTCTGGTGTGATTAAATGATGGGACTGTGTTGATTCTGATCAACGCAAAGTAAAAACAAACCTGTATACAGTTGTTGGAACAATTTAAAAAGTGTTATTGCAAAGACGTTTCCTTTTGTTATGCATAGAGGTATTCAGTGGAATATCCTGCACCTCATTCGACGGGGCAAGGGCCGATATCCCTTCACCGGGACTAACCCCTTGGGCAGAAGTTTGCGTCAGAGTAATAACTTCACTATAGTCGATTACAAGTTGCTTTGCATAGCGGTATTCAGTGGAATATCCTGCACCTCATTCCACGAGGAAAGAGCCGAGATCCCTTTACCGGGAGTGACCTCTTTAGCAAAAGGTTTTCGCCACTATATTTTAAAAAGCTATCAGGTTCCTTCAGCGATATCAAGTTCACTACGCTAAAGGTTTTTCGCCAAAAACCAGTCGTAGCCCTCCGTCACTTCTTTTGGGTATTCAGTAGTATTCAAGCTACGTATTTTGACCAACGCCAAGGCATAGTGTTTGGTAGCTGCTGGGTATTCAATTGTTGCATAGATAGATGAGTTAGTTTGGGACAGTCGTTCTGCCATTTTGGCCAACGTCAAGGGCATGTGCGGGTGGGTTCAAATTGACAAGATAGTGACGGGTAGAACTTGGCATGTGACTTATGACATTTTGACCAACGCCAAGGTTATAAGAGCATGGGGCAAAAACTATATCGGGAGTTTCTAAAGAAACTGAAACTTGCCAAGTATGCGCATACCTTCTGGAGTATGAGTAACGTGGATGCATTCCATCACGTTATCATGCGATGAGAGTTGGATCCCGATTCCCACTGATGAGTTGGTTTACTCTTCGGGTGATCCCGATTGATTCTTCTTTAGGTTTGGAGGAGAATTTGACAGGACAGTGGGAGGTTTCCGGATTAGATAAAATGATGACCATTCCGATCTAGGTTAGAGTGCACGCAGAGTGTTTCTTTTCTCTCTCTCTCTTTGGCAGCGACCTTTGACCGACCCTAGACTATGACTCAGTGACCAGGTTGACCGAACCTTCTTAAAATACTGGCTTTTGGATTGTCTGAGTTGCATAAGTTATTGCCACTCCTTCTTTTACCCTTTGAATTTCTCAGAACACCCGTATACTGCGGATATCCACTTCCATTGGATAGATCCATCGTATGGTTATATACGAACTCGAAGGGACTTCTTCGGGGATGGATCCAGGTTCAGGAGAAATAGAATTGGTTTATTCAGTTGTCTTTTATTATCACCTTCTCTCAGGTTGCGAGAGCTCCTTGGTTTAGGAGAGTACACCTATTACGCCTATTGGATAGTCTTATTCCAAACCATAGGCTGGTGCCGAAAGGTAGGTGTTTCCTGATTTAAAATCAGGAAAGCTTCTGGGAAAAGCTTCAGAAGAGGGTCACGTGCTTACACGTGACCAGCAGTCACGTGTTGGCACGTGACACCTAAAAAGCATCATCAAGTCGAGTTCAGTCTCCTGACTACGCTGAAGAAAATGGGCTTCAGAAAGAGTCACGTGCTCCCATGTGACCAGGGTCACGTGGCGACACGTGACATTTAAATGCAAGCGTCGAAGACACACAAGTTCTCTGATCAAGTCAAGAAAAAGGCTTCAGAAGAGGTCACGTGTTCCCACGTGACCAGGGTCACGTGTTGGCACGTGACGTTCAAAGCAGCAGACTCGCTCTCCAATTGAACCAAGGAAAAAGGCGCCAAACAAGGGTCACGTGCTCACACGTGACCAGGGGTCACGTGGTAGCACGTGACGGCTAAGCAGCAGAAGAAGGCAGAGTCCAAAAGAAGAAAAAGGCTCGTTCCAAGAGAGTCACGTGTCCACACGTGACCATGGGTCACGTGGTCACACGTGACCGGCTTTCAAAGCCCATGTAGACGGCAGAATTAAATTCTGAAGGAAATTTGAATCCTTCCAAAGGAAAGTGAGTATCTGGGACCAATCAAATTAAAGATCCAGAGATGATTAAATATCATCTATCTATGGAAAATCTCGGGTTTGGAAAGATTTCCCCCTTAAATCTAACCAAAATAACAAAGGAGAATCTCTGGATTTAAAATCCAATGGTGAATAAAATTCACCCAATAATCCAAAGGTCCAAAACGAATGATGGATGCAAATCAAATCTCTCAGTGAAGATTCATCAAAAACTAATTTATTCGGCTGCCTCTCCTATAAATAGGAGCCAAGAGATACAAAAGAGAGACAGGCGCAGAGAAAGAAAAAAGGAGAAAAGCTTTGATACTTGGAAAAGACTTGGATCTTCTGCAAAAACCCTAGGTAAGAAAGGGAAGGCCTTTTGAAAAGAGGGGGAATTTAATTCCCAACAGAGTTTAACTCTGATACATAAAACAGAAGAGCACATTTCTTCTCTCTTTGATAGAGGATCTGCAAAGTGCACATCTCCCCTTTAGGTTGAGAATTTAATTCTCAATGGGTTGAGATCCTGCCATGCAGATCCAAAACATAGAGAGAGAATGCAAGCATGAGAATTTAATTCTCGCAGAACTATAGGAATTCAATTCCTTTAAAAATAAAATTAGGGCTTGACCCTGTATCATGGGAATTTAATTCCTTCGAAACAAAAGAAACAGGGTTGAACCCTAATTAAGAATGTGGTTCTGTGGAAATAACAGGAATTTAATTCCCTTAATTATAATTCTTTAAAATGGGAAGTATAATTCCTTGAAAGCTTTTATTAAGGGTTGAACCCTCTTCAGTTCTCCACATAAACGAGGAATTTAATTCCTACAGAAAATTCAGAGTTTAACTCTACAAGTCTTCAAAAGGAAATAGGAATTTAATTCCTCTGAAATTTAAAAGTTCGAGGAATTTAATTCCTGAAAGAAACAGATCCTCTAAAAACTACATAGAGGTAGGGTCACGTGCTGCCACGTGACCCCTCCCAAAGCCCTACAGAAAGACCCTTTGAGACAGCACTCCACGTGATCCACGTGACTCTCAGCAGAAACCTTAACATATAAGCATTTGAATGCCCGTCACGTGATGGCACGTGACGCCTTGAAGGAGATGATAATTTCAGCAGAACAAAAGAAGGGAGGATGCTCTCACGTGCTGCCACGTGACCCTTCCTGCCATAGTGTTTAACACTAAATTTAAAACTCTTGAACCCAGTGTTAAAACACTGTCGGGCCTTAGCATTCAATGCTGATTAAAAAAGCCTTATTGGCAGGGTTCAACACTGATCTGTTTTAGTGTTTAACACTAATTGGAAAAAGCCTTATTGCTGGTGTTTAACACCAATTATCTCTTAGTGTTGAACACTAACTTAACAACCTTATTCCCAGTGTTCAACACTGATTGCTCTGAAGTGTTTAACACTAGGCTTTGGTCTAATTGGCTAAAGGGATAGAGGTAAACATTCTCCCTCAATGGACCAACAAAGAGTCAATATTCCAGACCTGACTGGACTTAGCCCAAGCTGGCCATAAGTCCTCAATTTGTGATTAACTGGGCCGATGGGCTCATAACATAATTGATCAATCTTGACCCAAATTGGGCCAAGGACTATTTAATCCACCCCGGTTCTAGGGTACATCTCTTCACTCCTTTGATATTTGGCATTGTAATCCCTCAATGTCTTCAAAGAGGTGACGGGTCCCGAAGACCATTCATGACATGGACTGTGGGGTCCTTAAACCCATGCATGATACAAACTTTCTGGTTACGTGGAAAGCGGATAACGTCACTCTTTGACCCCGCGGAAAACGTCCAGAGCGGATCCTGGTCCTCGCAGAGCACGGCAGTGAACCCGTGTGAAGCATCCAGAGCGGAGCCTGGTCCTCGCCTAGCACGGCAGTGAACCCGTGTGAAGCATCCAGAGCACATACCGGACTGTGGAGTCCTTAAACCCATGGACTATGACGTCCTTAACCTTGACCGAGATGTCTTTAAACTACCCACGGACCGCAATGTCCTTAAACTACCCACGGACCGCAATGTCTTTAAAACTACCCACGGACCGCAATGTCCTTAAACTAGAACAATAGAGCCCCTAATGCTCTTTTGTCGGATCTAAACGGTCCTGTTTAAGTTGACCTTAGCCTCAAAGATGGCTAACGCGTCCTTAAACCTTCAAGCAGACTGGACTACGAATCCCCCTAATTAACTCTGGCTCGAGGGTACATCTCTGAACTCCTCTGACATCCGTCGTTGTAATCCTTCAACGTCGTCAGAGAGGTGAGGGGTCCCGACGGCCACACATACGACGGACCGAAACGTCCCTAAACTGGAACATTGGAGTCCAAACACTCTTTTGTAGGATCTAAATGATCTCGTTAAGTTGATCTTAGTCACAAAGTTAGACTAACGTATCCTTAACAAACGTTTGAGTTGATCTTAGCCTCAAGTATGGCTGACGTATCCTCAAACCAAACCCCCAAACCCAAATTTAAGATAATGCGGATTTGGACTAGTCCACGCCCTACGGGCGACGACATAACTCAGTCTCCGTAAACGATCCATGGGCAATAAAACATAAAACAAACACACACGACACGAAGTGACCATTTGGAGAAGGAGAAAGTTGTTACCGCAATGCGGTAGCGTAATTAACTGCAGGGGCTTGCGCCTGCAGGGAAGAGCGTCCCCACAATCAAAAACCCCTCAACGAGGGGGAATCTGACGAAGTCTGCTACATCGGTCGCATCCGCTCAAACCTTCGATACATGGTGCCATAAACCAACTTGGCATCTTCGGAGAGGTGAACGGATAGCATCAATTAGCATCTGCCCCGAATCTCAGCGCCAAGACATCGCAGCCTTGCGCGCCGTCATTCGGAGGGGAACAGATTCTGGCACGCCCGGTGGGACCTTTTCCTCTTTCCACTCCACACTTTGTATGTCGTGATTCGCGAACCAATCGCGGTTCGCTAACAGTTGCCCTTGGGTTTCAAGATACTAAGAATTGGCGCCTTGCCTATTGCAGAAAACAAAGGATCGATGGCTGCTACCTCCGCGAAATCCTCCAACTGCTCAAGCTGCAATTGCGACCAACGCTTTGCCTCGCCGGGAGGTATAGCCTATGGACCCCAAGCTGCTTCGTTGTTCACAATGCCGGCGGACCAGGTGACTCAGGCCACTACCGGATTGTTCTTTGGGACTATGCTCCCCTCATCAAGCTTCGTGGCGCCGGTGCTGACAAAGGAAACTCTCAGGAAGTCGGTCTTTGATCGTCTTACCCCTGCCGCGGCCACTCTCAACGAATCGCCCAACGTTAACGCCTCGGTCTTCTCTAGATTGGGCCAGAAATCTTGCGAACTCATCATGAGGCCTACAATCCCAGAGAAAATTGCTCCTAAGAAGGAGGCCGCTCCTGCCTCCGAAATCGCCAAGGCGGTTTCCCCAATCAAGAAATCGATCTTCACGAGATTAACAGCTTCGACTCCCGCTCCCGCTGTACAAAGGACATCGGTCTTTAACAGGCTAACACCAACAACGACCCCCCACCCACACAGGGGGCAAGATGAAACCATTCTTATATCTGACTCTACGCCGTCTGCTCGACGCGCTCGACGTCGTCATTGGCGCCGAATAAGGAAGGCTGGGGGCAACTCCCCCTCTGGATTGACTCCACCAGCCCCGGCGGTGGAAGTTAATGCTGCTGTTCCAACTGGAAACAGCTTTGAAATGCTAAATAAGGTGCGAAGGAATTCCCCTACCGCAGTGCTGAAGAGGTCTCCTCCCCCATCAGAAAAGGTTGTGGAAATAGAATCAGAACAGCCCCGATCTCCTCAACGGCTGTCTTCCAAAATCTATAAGGTTTGGCGGCAAGCCCGAGACTCGATCATCGATCCAAACTTCTCCCGCCAGCACAAGAAGCCGAAAATCCAACCGAAAGCTGGTCACCAAGCGAAAACCCAAAAGGCTGTTTGGACGCCCACCTCGACGGCCCCCCAACCTCCATGGCTCATAAAAGGAGGGAGCCCGAGAAGATCCCTCGACGTGCAACGACGGCTAAAAGCAACAAGCCCGGACACCTTAAGTCTGGGGGCATGATGGTCCACACCGTATACATGGCCTCTGGAAAGGAGGAGAGCCGCACTTCTACAGGCCACCGACCGCTAACCCGATCCGTAACGAAATCCCAGGAGCAGCAACAAAAGCTCCAAGAAATGATGAATGCTATGGCCGCACTCACCGGGCCAAAGGAAAACCCAGAAGCGTCCTCAGACGCACGCCGGGAGGAAGAAACCGACGCTGAATTCCTTCGCCGGACACTGGAGAAAATGGACAAAGAGGCTGCTGAACAAGCGGCCAACATACAACGGATGGGCCTTCTCTTTCAAGATGTGATAGGAATGATGATCCAGCAGGACTTACCCGCCGAAGATCCTCCGATTGTTCTTGAAGATGACCGAGGAGAGACGTCAAATCCACCACCAGCCCTCTCAACAGCCAAGGAAGAGACGATCTCTAAGGCTGACTTGGCTGACTATATAGCCCAGCAAATCCGGGTCCATCATGCAACTGAGGCAGCTGGTCAAGTCGTGAAAACAGGGCGACCGTATCCAGGCTGGTACGATCAAATCAAATATCCGCAAGGCTATACGATACCGAAATTCCATGTGTATAAGGGGACCGGCAATCCTCATCAGCACGTCGCCCAGTTCCGGGCCCTCTGCGGTAACACCGGCGGTGACGATAAACTGTTACTCCGTCAGTTCGTTGGCAGCTTATCAGAAACAGCATTCGAATGGTATTCGGAACTCCCGAACGATTCCATCAAAACGTTCGCTGAAATGGAGTTGTTGTTCACTCAGCGGTTCGCAAGTGCCAGCGAGCGCACTCCAATTACTGCTTTGATTAACGCCAGGGTAAAGCCGGGCGAAACCTGGGTCCAGTACGCTATACGCTGGCGGAATTTGTGGTCGAGATGCGAGCAACGCATTGAGGAAGCACCCGCAGTGGGTATGTTCGTGGGAACCTTGGACCCCCACGCAACTATCTCCCAGTTTATGATGTTCTTTAAGCCAACCACATTCCAGGCTTTGATCGACAAGTTGGCTCAGATGGACCAGATGGGTCATAGACCACCTGCCCCGAAGCCAGAAACTCGGAATGACAAGGGTAAAGGAAGGGCGACTTTTGTCGCGAACGCCCAACAGCAGCCTGACGCCCCGAAATCGGTAGATCAATTGGAAGAAAGACGCCGATATTATAATGAAAAGATGAAGCGTCCCTACTCGTTCCCACGAGACAAGACGAGACGGTTATTTGAGCTGGCAATACGCAACAGACTTATTAACCTCCCGAATCCAAGGCGACCGCCGCAACCCACCGAGGTGAATAACCCCAACTATTGCCCTTACCATCAGACGGTAAGCCATCCGATTGAAGATTGCTTCGTCTTCAAAGGATGGATCGAAGATCAATACCTCCAGGGGAAGTTTGTACTGTCCGAAAGGTGGAAGGTGAACCCGCCACAACCACATACTCCTAAAAAGGCAGACACACCGGGGGCAACCTGCTCCTTTATCGAAAAAGTTCCATGGGAGGTCGTGCTATCAACAAAGACCAAAAGGATGCTGAGAGACCTTCATGCGTGCCCTGCAATCGAATGGAAGGACCCTCTTGAACCTCGAATTATCGAAGGAGCAGTGAAGCCCCGCACGACTACGAAGACTGCTGATAAGGGCCCAAATACTCATACCCGGCCGTCAAAAGCTTCGAAGAAAAAGAAGAAGAAATCCAAGAAGCCCGCGAAGCTTGGAAACGAGCGCACGAACTTGCAGAAGCAAATCGACGCACTGGAAGAATACAGTCAAAAGGCACGAACTCCTGTTACACTGCGAGAGTTCCTCAACCACACCTTTCAAGACGAAGATGATGAAGAGAGCTCATCGGATGAATCCGAAGAGTACCTGGCAAGTTGTAACGTAATCTTCCACTCGCTTACCGATGGCAAGAAAGCTCCTGACACCAAGAAGCCAGAGGCGGAGCCCGAACCAGAGCGTGCGAGGCTGACAACTGATATGATCAATGCCTTTCTAGACGAGATTCGTCTAAAAAGTAAAGCAGATCAGGAGCGTGAGATGGCGGCATCAGGAGGAACCCAATGCGGGCGACCGAACGGGGGAGTTGGACTACCTCTGCCAGAGCGAAAGGCATCCGAGATGGACAAGAAGATATTCAAGACGAGGAAAAGGTTCGCCAAAGCCATGTCAATGGGAATGAGGCTACCCCCCTCGGAAGGAAACACGCACGATGGGGCGGAGAAACACCCCGATTACTGCGCATACCATCGGAAAGTCTCACACCCCACAGAGGAGTGCGACGCCTTTAAGATATGGTGGCAAGGATATGTTGCTCGTCGGCAACATTTCAAACGCATGAAACGCAAGAACCGTCGTGAGCAAAGAAGCGCCGTTGACGGGCCCAACAGAATTACTGGCAACTGTTATATGGCTCATGCCGAGGGGTCGCAAGTCCTCACCTTTGGGAGCGACTCTGACGAAGAAGTGACTCTGGGCCCTCTCTTTGAAGAATCCGCGCTAAGGAAAGATGAGGAATCCGAAGCCTGCGGAAACACTCAGCTGCGCAATCGCACACTCCCGGAAAAGAATCTCGGGCCTACGAAAAGAAAAGATAAGGGAAAGGAAAAGGTCACTGAAGATATCACTTTGGATGACCAAGTCGCGAAAGAATTGGCTGCCAAAGACCCTCCTAGGAGGTGTAAAGTGGACTTTAACATCCTCGCGCATCTAAGGAAGCTACCTTCTCAGCTTAGCATTCTCGAAACCCTCCTATTATCAAAAGAAGCACGGGACTCACTAATTAAGGCACTACAAGAACCTGAGCAATTCCAAGCCTTTCTCGCCACTGAAAAGATGAAGGACGAACTGGAAGAAGTGCATACGGCCGACGTCACTTTCGGTGATGAAGACCTCCTTCTCGGGACGTGCGACCATAACTGTCCCCTATATGTCTCTGGGTACTGCCATGACATCAAGATTGGCAAGATCCTAGTGGATAATGGATCCTCCGTCAATCTCCTTAATGTTCGGGTGTTGAAGGAAATCTGCATGAGTGTGCAACATCTCGCTCGTGACAAAATCACTATCTCCGGTTTCGATTCACAATCGTCACGGACTCTCGGGTCCGTGATATTAACGTTACGCTTCGGGCTTCTCGTCACAGACATCAAATTCCATGTCATTGACGACAAGACCTGTTACAACGCCTTGCTCGGCCGTCCTTGGTTACACGAGTACAACATCGTCCCTTCTACACAACATCAGTGTATGAAGTACTTTAAAGATGGTTTCGAGTATACTGTAACGGGCAAGCTGAACCCATTTTCCGTGAACGAAGTCCGCAAATACGAGGATGCGAAATACTTTTTGCCAGACTTTGAAGATACAGAAAGGTGTCACGACTCGGAGAACAAGGCCGCCGCCACCATCCCTGTTTTCGGAAGCGATACCGAAGAAGAAGAAGAGATAGTTTATACGGGGCCATCTCAACGCAACAACCGGAGGACGCCCACCCCCATACTGGTCTTCGGAAGTGATTCGGAAGATGAGGTCAATGCCGTATTCTCCAATCGGCTTTCAATACAAGCACCTCCTGGCGATGACCATAACTTGCAAATCACCATGGTACCGCGAGAACACTACAAGGACCTCGACACGCTTCAAGCTCACAGTGTGCAAGAGCTGCAAACGTTTTGCGTCCCCCCCAGGCGAAAGGGTGAGAAGATGATCCTATTCTATCGATCCTCAGAGTCGAAAGTAGAGAAAGAGATCTGGCACGGCGTAGATGCTACATGCGACAGACTCCAGCCCATCCGTCTGCCCAGATACTATACAAATGGATTAAAGAAGCTATTGAAGCGCCAAGGGGTACCCTTAAAACAAACTGTTCAACAGGCTCGGTTCTACAACTGGATTTGGGATGTCCCTGGAACCCAACGCAAATTGCCTAATGGGAAAATGGAGACACTCGGGCTTGGATACGCGAGAACCGGAAAACGAGAACGGGCTCATAACAACTACGCTATATATACCTTTGATGAAGAAGAGGACGCCCTGTCAGGAGATGCCAACCCCTCATCAAAACCAGACCACGCGATTGAGGCGCCAAGTCCGTCATTTCTAGAACGAATGGACAAGCCTATCAAGAAAGTGGGTCAGAAAGGTCGGGAAGACCCCAACCACGAAATGGCCATCTACGAGAAGGCCAGGGCGCAACGTCTATTTCAACAGATTACAAAAGACAAAGACGTTCATCCTTGTCAACCCATCATACGAAAGACCCAATGCGGAGACGGAAATAAGTCGAAAAGCGGGAAGAAGAGCCGACAACAACGACGCAGGATTAGAGGGTTACGTAATCGGGTATTGCACGGCTCGGATTCGTCCTTCATAGAAAAGATGAGTCGAGCGTACTCCTTCCCCCGAGACAAGACGGAAAGGTTACTCAGACTCGCCCTAAAGCATCGAATGATCGCGCTCCCAGAGTCTAGGCATCCTGAGCAAACTAGCAAGGCCTCTCGCTCGGGCTATTGCTCTTATCACCGGGCCGCAGGACATCCTACCGAAGACTGCTTCACCTTCAAGAACTGGGTCGAGGACCAGTACCAACGGGGCAGATTCGCTTTATCCAACAGCTGGAGGGTAACGCCGCCACGAAAGCACGAGCCCAAGGCCGCAAGAGCAGAGCCGGATCCGCCTCGGCCCCGGGAGTGGATTCGCACCTGTTATACGATTACGATAGACAACCCTCCCCGGTGCTTCGAGAACAGCGATGATGAGGTTATCTCAGAATTCCCGCCCGCTCCGAAAGAACTGGAAGACGGTATACATACTACCGCAGATAACCTCAGAAAGATTGAGTTGGGATCGGCAGAGGACCCGCGACCAACATTTGTCAGCGAGCTACTCTCTGAAGAAAGGGTGGCCGTGTTAAAAAACGTGCTTCTACGACATAAAGATTGCTTCGCGTGGAACTACTCCGAGATGCCAGGTTTAGATCCGGAGGTCGCTGTGCATAAATTAGCAATATCCCCAGATATCAAGCCAGTCAAGCAGGCGCCAAGAAGGATGCGACTCGAGCTTGAGATGAGCATCAACGCCGAAGTCAAGAAACTGATCGATTCTGGATTTATCCAAGAAGTCCAATATCCCGATTGGATCGCCAATATCGTCCCTGTGATGAAGAAGAATGGGACGGTGCGTATATGCGTGGATTTCAGGGATCTCAACAAAGCCTGTCCAAAAGATGATTTCCCGGTGCCGGTAACCGAGCTAATGATAGATAACACGTCCACTCACGAGATCTTCTCCTTTATGGACGGTTCCTCAGGATACAATCAGATAAAAATGCATCCCGAAGACCAGAAGCACACCGCTTTCCGGACCCCTTTGGGTGTATTTTGCTACAGGGTTATGCCCTTCGGTCTAAAGAACGCCGGCGCTACCTATCAAAGGGCCATGACAAAGATCTTCGATGACCTCATACATGACATCGTCGAGTGCTATATCGACGACCTCGTAGTAAAGAGCATGTCATATGAAGATCACTTAAAGCACCTAGAGACTGTATTTCAACGCCTTCGGCAATATAATTTGAAGATGAATCCCCTCAAATGCGCGTTTGGAGTCTCCTCGGGAAAATTCCTGGGATTCGTCATCCGACACCGAGGTATTGAGATAGATCCGTCAAAGATTAAAGCGATCATGGAAATGCCCCCGCCAAGAACCCTCAAACAGTTGCGGTCTCTCCAAGGGAAGCTCGCATACATCCGGCGATTTATCGCAAATCTTTCAGGCAAATGCCGCCCCTACAGTCACCTGATGAAGAAGGGAACCCCATTCGTCTGGGATCAAAAATGCCAAGGTGCACTAGACGAAATCAAGCAGTACCTGCAGAACCCGCCGGTATTAGCTGCGCCAGTCAAGGGAAAACCCCTCATTCTTTATACCACCGCCCTCGAAGGTTCCTTGGGCGCACTATGGGCGCAAGAGAACGATCAGGGGAAAGAGAGAGCACTCTACTACTTAAGTCGAGTTCTACTGGGGGCAGAAAGCAATTACTCTCCCATTGAAAAACATTGCTTGGCGTTAATCTTCGCGATAACAAAGCTCAGGCACTATGCGTTGGCACACGAAGTCTGCCTCATCTCGAAAGTGGATCCTCTTAAATACTTGATGTCAAAAGCCATATTGACGGGACGACTCGCTAAATGGGCCCTGCTCTTGATGGAGTTCTCGATAACATATCAACCTCTCAAGGCGGTGAAAGGCCAGGCCATTGCCGATTTCCTCGCTGAGCACCCGATACCGGCCGATTCTCCTTTGAATTGTGACTTGCCGGACGAGCATGCATTTGATGCGATTAGCGGTGGAAGCACCCGATGGGAACTCTATTTCGATGGAGCGTCCTCTATAAAGAAACAAAAGCAAGGTATCCCAATGATCAAGTCAGGGATAGGCCTCATCTTTGCGACTCCACAAGGAGGGATAATGCGCTTCGCCTTCTCCTTAACAGGGCCGAGGACAAACAATGAAGCTGAATACGAAGCCCTAATAGCAGGTCTCGAGCTTGCCATTGACATGGGAATTGAAGACCTCCTTATATATGGGGATTCTCAGCTGGTCGTTAGCCAAGTTAATGGTGACTACCAAACGTGCAAACCGGAGTTGGTGAGATACGGCGAAAAGGTGCAACAACTGTTGGCCCAAATTCCCTCCTATACTTTGGAGAACATACCGCGCGCGGAAAACAGCAAAGCAGACGCGTTGGCCAAACTCGCTAAAGAACTGGCTGACGAGAACCTCGATGACGTCAGAATCGTGGTACAAAGCCGTCGAGTGCTCGCCCCGGCAGAAATATCTCCGGAATCATGCAAAGAAAAGGGAGCGACTGAGCAGATGACCCTACAAATAAAGGACCATGAGAAGGCCGAAGACTGGAGGGAAGTCTTCACAGACTACTTTAAGTCCCGCCGAATGCCCGAAGAAGCGTCTTCAAGACATCAGCTCATGAAACGAGCTCTATCTTTCGCTTTCGTCAACAATACCCTATACAAGAGATCGCTCGATTCTCTATGGCTGAGATGCTTAGGACCTGCCTCAGCAGAAAAAGTCGTTCAGGAAGTTCATGACGGACTTTGCGGTTCTCACCAAGCAGGCCCAAAGATGAAGTTAAAGATTAAACGAATGGGCTACTACTGGCCCACAATGATCCAGGACTGCCTCGAGTATGCGAAGCAATGCCACTCGTGCCAGATTCATGGAGACTTTATCCATCAACATCCAAATCCGCTACACCCAATGGTGGCCAGCTGGCCATTCGAGATGTGGGGGACTGACATAGTCGGCCCCATTGAACCAGCATCATCTCGGGGACACCGTTTTATCCTGGCGACAACTGATTACTTCTCCAAATGGGCAGAAGCAGTACCACTGAGGGAAGTGAAGACGGAGAATATCCTCCATTTCTTCAAAACGCACGTCATCTATCGGTTTGGAACCCCACGGCGGATTATCTCCGATAACGGGCCAGCCTACAGGAGCCATAAGATTAGCCGCTTCGCGCAGCAGCACAATATAGACTGGAGGTATTCTTCAGTTTACAACCCGCGAGCCAACGGTCTGGCCGAGGCCTTCAATAAGACCTTGACGAAGATCATAAAAAAGACCGTCTCTCGGAATAAGAGAGACTGGCACGAGAGGCTGCAAGAAGCCCTTTGGGCTTATTGAACTACATTCAAGACGGCCACAAATACAACGCCATACGCGTTGGTATTTGGGACGGAAGCAGTACTCCCCCTCGAGATAGAGTTACCCTCTCTACGAGTGGCAGTCCACCACGAACTGACCGACGAAGAAAATGCCCACCTTCGACTTGAGGAGCTTGATGCCCTCGACGAAACCCGACTTATAGCGCAACAACATCTAGAAGCCTACAAAGCAAAGATGACGCGCTCGTACGAAAGATTGACCAGGCCAAGGGCATTCCGCCAAGGCGAACTCGTGCTGGTAGTCAAAAGACCTATGATCCCCAATCGTGCCAAGCGGGGAAAATTCGAGCCAAACTATGAAGGCCCGTACATCATAGACCAGGTTTACCAGGGTGGAGCCTATCTACTCGTGGACATGCACGGTGAGAGGCCTTTCAGGCCAATAAATGGCCGCTTCTTGAAGAAATACTATGCCTAGTGAGCCACAGCCTGGGTCAACGATAGATGACGACGACTATGTCCGCTCGCTATCTTCCTAGGCTCAGACTTTACAAGCAGTAGCTGGCCCTCCCCTAACAGCGGACCGAAACGTCCTTAAACTAACAAGGGACCGAAACGTCTTTAAACTATGAACGGACCGAAACGTCCTTAAACTATCAACAGACCGAAACGTCTTTAAACTAACGGTGGACCGAAATGTCCTTAAACTAACGACGGACCGAAACGTCCTTAAACTAGCGACGGACCGAAACGTCCTTAAACTAACGACGGACCGAAACGTCCCTAAACTACTGCCGCAGCATCTTTAGGCTGGCAAGATGATAAAAAAAAAAAAAAAAGGGTATGTCCATAAAATAAAATGGGCACGGATGAAAACCCGAAAGGGCTCCGTGAGTAAAAAACAGCAGGGCTACCAGCGAGTGTTTGTGAAAACCCGAAAGGGCGCAACCTCGATAAAAGACACTTACAGGGTCCTCTCGACCTTGTAAGGAGAAACCACCCACGTGAGATCCTTACGACTCATAAGGGAGAAACACACTTAGGGACCCCCACGATTCCTAAGGAGAAATTACACTTGCGAGATCCTCACGACTCGTAAGGAGAATTCTCTTATGGGACCTTCACGGCTCATAAGATTTGAAAGTCTTAAGTTACAGAAACCTTAACCTGTTCTTAAGCAACTCCCACAACCTTCGATATTGCCCTACAAGCGGCTCGGACTGACCCTTGTATACAATCCACGGGCGCGAATAGACATTTCCCTAACAAAGTCCCACCCGTGACTAGGGATACATCTACATGGTGAACAACCCTCGCAAGTCCTCTCGACTTATAAGGGGAAAATCCTCTTTGTAAGATCCTTACGACTTACAAGAGAACATGCACTTAAGAATCCCCACGATTCTTAAGGAGAAAACACACCTGCAAGATCCTCACGACTTGTAGGGAGAAACACCTTTGTGAGACCCTTACGGCTCATGAGGTCAAAAGCCTTGGTCGACAGGACCTTTAACCCTGTTTGCTAAGCCACCTTTGTTCAAACGTCGACAGAGGCAAATGATGATCCGCTCCTGGCAACATTCCAGTTGTAGCGGTGCTGATGCCGAAACCGGTATCCAAAAAAATCCGAGCTTGCCGCAAAAAAAAAAAAAAAAAAAAAAAGCTAGCAAGCCACACATGCATGACAAAATGGCCGAAATGATGGGACAACTTGCAAAATCTCAGCGGTTCACAGATAACTTAGTGTTCATCACCGTGGCATTCGTCTCGATACAGCAGCCGCGATACCAGCAAATGAAGCGAAGGCCAAATTCCTAGCTTCCTTGTCTCGACGACACAACATCAAGCGAAACGGAACAGCGGCAACCCCAAGTTCCATGACTCGGCGACACATATCGCCAAGAGTCAACCCCCATCCCGGGAAATGCGGATACAATCAGCAAACTTCCTGGTTACGTGGAAAGCGGATAACGTCACTCTTTGACCCCGTGGAAAACGTCCAGAGCGGATCCTGGTCCTCGCAGAGCATGGCAGTGAACCCATGTGAAGCATCCAGAGCGGAGCCTAGTCCTCGCCTAACGCGGCAGTGAACCCGTGTGAAGCATCTAGTGCAAACTTCCTGGTTACGTGGAAAGCGGATAACGTCACTCTTTGACCCCGTGGAAAACGTCCAGAGCGGATCCTGGTCCTCGCAGAGCATGGCAGTGAACCCATGTGAAGCATCCAGAGCGGAGCCTAGTCCTCGCCTAACGCGGCAGTGAACCCGTGTGAAGCATCTAGTGCAAACTTCCTGGTTACGTGGAAAGCGGATAACGTCACTCTTTGACCCCGTGGAAAACGTCCAGAGCGGATCCTGGTCCTCGCAGAGCATGGCAGTGAACCCATGTGAAGCATCCAGAGTGGAGCCTAGTCCTCGCCTAACGCGGCAGTGAACCCGTGTGAAGCATCTAGTGCAAACTTCCTGGTTACGTGGAAAGCGGATAACGTCACTCTTTGACCCCGTGGAAAACGTCCAGAGCGGATCCTGGTCCTCGCAGAGCATGGCAGTGAACCCATGTGAAGCATCCAGAGCGGAGCCTAGTCCTCGCCTAACGCGGCAGTGAACCCGTGTGAAGCATCTAGTGCAAACTTCCTGGTTACGTGGAAAGCGGATAACGTCACTCTTTGACCCCGTGGAAAACGTCCAGAGCGGATCCTGGTCCTCGCAGAGCATGGCAGTGAACCCATGTGAAGCATCCAGAGCGGAGCCTAGTCCTAGCCTAACGCGGCAGTGAACCCGTGTGAAGCATCTAGTGCAAACTTCCTGGTTACGTGGAAAGCGGATAATGTCACTCTTTGACCCCGTGGAAAACGTCCAGAGCGGATCCTGGTCCTCGCAGAGCATGGCAATGAACCCATGTGAAGCATCCAGAGCGGAGCCTAGTCCTCGCCTAACACGGCAGTGAACCCGTGTGAAGCATCTAGTGCAAACTTCCTGGTTACGTGGAAAGCGGATAATGTCACTCTTTGACCCCGTGGAAAACGTCCAGAGCGGATCCTGGTCCTCGCAGAGCATGGCAATGAACCCATGTGAAGCATCCAGAGCGGAGCCTAGTCCTCGCCTAACACGGCAGTGAACCCGTGTGAAGCATCTAGTGCAAACTTCCTGGTTACGTGGAAAGCGGATAACGTCACTCTTTGACCCCGTGGAAAACGTCCAGAGCGGATCCTGGTCCTCGCAGAGCATGGCAGTGAACCCATGTGAAGCATCCAGAGCGGAGCCTAGTCCTCGCCTAACGCGGCAGTGAACCCGTGTGAAGCATCTAGTGCAAAATTCCTGGTTACGTGGAACGTGGATAACGTCACTCTTTGACCCCACGGAAAACGCCCAGAGCGGAGCCTGGTCCTTGCCAAACACGGCAGTGAACCCGTGTGAAGCATCCAGAGCAAACACCGGACTGTGGAGTCCCTAAAATCCACGGACTATGACGTCCTTAACCTCGACCGCGATGTCTTAAAACTAACAACCAACCACCCCTATTCCTCACAGATTTTTGCCTCGGTTTAAGGGTACATCTCTTCACTCCTTTGATGCCCGGCGTTGTAATTCCTCAACGTCTTCAAAAAGGTGACGGGTCCCTGTAACCAAACATCGGACTGTGGAGTCCCTAAATCCACGGACTATGAGGTCCTTAACCTTGACCGTGATGTCTTAAAACTAACGTCGGACCGTGGAGTCCTTAAATCCACGGACTATGAGGTCCTTAACCTTGACCGCGACGTCTTTAAACTACAATATCTGGAGAAACCCCTGACTCCGTAGAACACGGGCAAGGGTAACCGCATCCGGCACTCGCAAGTCCTCACGACTGGGAGAGAAAACTCTTTATGAGACCCTCGTGGCTCGTAAAATGCAGAAGTCTTAGGAAGCATATCTTAAACCTGAATCCTGAGCCATCCCTGTCCTGCAAGGAAATCAAGATAGGATATCCGCAGAATGCAGTCAACAAAAAGGGGACACGTCATTGAGAAGAAAATTGTACCTTTTATTCATAAACCAAAATGGATACAAAATACAATTCATGAAAGAAACAAAAAAGGAAGATACCCTTATTCATGAGTATGTACAAAAAATAGAAGAAAAGATACAGCCCTTAAGCCGGCGGGCGGTGCAATAATTTCACCAGCTCATCGTTCTGTTGCTGAGCCACGGCTTCATGACGCAAGATCTCCAGAAGACGGGCCTCCGCCTGAGCTTGCTGGGCCTGATATGAAGCAAGCCGAGCTTCAAGCTCTTTTTCAGTGGCCTTGTGAGCCTCAACCCCCTCCCGAGGAAACGTAGCAGCTTTATCAAAAGCCACCACCTCCTTGATGGACTCCTGAAACGCCCGCCGAAGTCCATACGCTTTGTTGACCTTGGTGACAAGGGTAGCGCGAAGCTCGCTCAGCGACTTGGAAGCTAGCTCCCTCTCCGAAAATTTACGGCCGAGCCTTTGTCTCGCATAACGATATGTTCGCTACGTGATCACGTAAGCTCGCTCTCGTGACCGCGGCCTTGCAAACACGACATTTACAAGACCGTATAAATGGGCTTTCAGCCGACGGGAATAGTCGATCTAAAACGCGCTCATATCACCTGACGCGAAAGGCAACAAGAAAGATTTCCGACATATTTCAAGCATGCGTTCGCAATCATATGAGTATTCAAAAAATAATAATAGCGTTTGCAATTACATGAACATTCATAATGCCCAAAAAGGGTCTGATGTGCAGGAAAGTGATGATAGCATTTGCAATTAAAGAAAGTTCTCATGAGAAGAATCCAAAGTTTATTTATGCAAGCAGAAACATACATACTAGTACCAAGCCTACATCGAAGTTCTGCATAAAGCGTAAAAAAGGAGAGACTAATTTAAAAATGCCCTACGCTAACGAAAAAGGTCACCAAACGTGGGATCAACGGCACAGGGGTTAACAAAGCAAAACACAAAATTCTCCAACTCCCTCTCCGCCTTCTCCAGCACGTCAAAACGGCGGTTTTCGCGAGGAGTCGCTCCCCACCGGTTGGAGCCGTGCTCATCAACAAAAGCAGACATGACGGCCCGACGAGCTCTTATCTGACTCAGTAAATGAACTGAGTGATCCTTCAGAGCTTGAGTGATTAGACAAGCCTCATGAAAACACTCAAGCTTGTCCTCCGCCGCGTCAAGGATCGCCGAAGTCATCTCCGCCGGATGAGGGGGTATATCGGCAAGCACAGACAGGAGGATCATCCGGAGCCAAAGGGAGCCCATGGGAAGAGGAGAGCCCCGACGAGTCAGTAGCTCATACATCACCGTGTCACATTGATCATCGGTGAGAAGGGGATCTGCCAGCCGCGCAGCGAAGCGAGGGATTATCTCTTCAATGGGCACATCCCATGGTTGCCGACGAGCATGGGGACGATTGCAAGCCATGGCGATTGATCGGGTTCTCAAAGATGATCACCTTAAGGTATGAATGGATTTCTCTGTGAAGAAAAGAAGTAAGGAATGGGTTCAGGTTATAAAGGGGAGCATTTAATGCTATGCACAAAAAATGTTGTGCATGGTGGGATGATTCTCAAAGCCCGGAAAAAAGGGGAGAGCGTTGGAAATGAAATCCAACGACGCATTGGAATCAGGTTAGGGAAATGAAACGTCCCCATCAAACAGATCCCTGCATACGCAACACATGAGCACTAGCCTTTGATTGGCGAATGAGGCGGCATTGCACAGACACAACAGAGAACTAAGCTCTGAGAACGAGAATCAAATTCTTAAAAGAAAGGTCTGAAAGGAAGGACATGAAAAAGTGAAGACGCTTCTGAAAAGACGTTTCGTCTACCCTACTCCCCAAAGCAGATCCAACGGTCACAAGAGGTGACAGCGTTGCACTCTCGTGCAGACACGTGAGAACAACGCTGTGGGGGCATTTGTTTCCTGATTTAAAATCAGGAAAGCTTCTGGGAAAATCTTCAGAAGAGGGTCACGTGCTTACACGTGACCAGCAGTCACGTGTTGGCACGTGACACCTAAAAAGCATCATCAAGTCGAGTTCAGTCTCCTGACTACGCTGAAGAAAATGGGCTTCAGAAAGAGTCACGTGCTCCCACGTGACCAGGGTCACGTGGCGACACGTGACATTTAAATGCAAGCGTCGAAGACACACAAGTTCTCTGATCAAGTCAAGAAAAAGGCTTCAGAAGAGGTCACGTGTTCCCACGTGACCAGGGTCACGTGTTGGCACGTGACGTTCAAAGCAGCAGACTCGCTCTCCAATTGAACCAAGGAAAAAGGCGCCAAACAAGGGTCACGTGCTCACACGTGACCAGGGGTCACGTGGTAGCACGTGACGGCTAAGCAGCAGAAGAAGGCAGAGTCCAAAAGAAGAAAAAGGCTCGTTCCAAGAGAGTCACGTGTCCATACGTGACCATGGGTCACGTGGTCACACGTGACCGGCTTTCAAAGCCCATGTAGACGGCAGAATTAAATTCTGAAGGAAATTTGAATCCTTCCAAAAGAAAGTGAGTATCTGGGACCAATCAAATTAAAGATCCAGAGATGATTAAATATCATCTATCTATGGAAAATCTCGGGTTTGGAAAGATTTCCTCCTTAAATCTAACCAAAATAACAAAGGAGAATCTCTGGATTTAAAATCCAATGGTGAATAAAATTCACCCAATAATCCAAAGGTCCAAAACGAATGATGGATGCAAATCAAATCTCTCAGTGAAGATTCATCAAAAACTAATTTATTCGGCTGCCTCTCCTATAAATAGGAGCCAAGAGATACAAAAGAGAGACAGGCGCAGAGAAAGAAAAAAGGAGAAAAGCTTTGATACTTGGAAAAGACTTGGATCTTCTGCAAAAACCCTAGGTAAGAAAGGGAAGGCCTTTTGAAAAGAGGGGGAATTTAATTCCCAACAGAGTTTAACTCTGATACATAAAACAGAAGAGCACATTTCTTCTCTCTTTGATAGAGGATCTGCAAAGTGCACATCTCCCCTTTAGGTTGAGAATTTAATTCTCAATGGGTTGAGATCCTGCCATGCAGATCCAAAACATAGAGAGGGAATGCAAGCATGAGAATTTAATTCTCGCAGAACTATAGGAATTCAATTCCTTTAAAAATAAAATTAGGGCTTGACCCTATATCATGGGAATTTAATTCCTTCGAAACAAAAGAAACAGGGTTGAACCCTAATTAAGAATGTGGTTCTGTGGAAATAACAGGAATTTAATTCCCTTAATTATAATTCTTTAAAATAGGAAGTATAATTCCTTGAAAGCTTTTATTAAGGGTTGAACCCTCTTCAGTTCTCCACATAAACGAGGAATTTAATTCCTACAGAAAATTCAGAGTTTAACTCTACAAGTCTTCAAAAGGAAATAGGAATTTAATTCCTCTGAAATTAAAAGTTCGAGGAATTTAATTCCTGAAAGAAACAGATCCTCTAAAAACTACATAGAGGTAGGGTCACGTGCTGCCACGTGACCCCCCCCAAAGCCCTACAGAAAGACCCTTTGAGACAGCACTCCACGTGATCCACGTGACTCTCAGCAGAAACCTTAACATATAAGCATTTGAATGCCCGTCACGTGATGGCACGTGACGCCTTGAAGGAGATGATAATTTCAGCAGAACAAAAGAAGGGAGGATGCTCTCACGTGCTGCCACGTGACCCTTCCTGCCATAGTGTTTAACACTAAATTTAAAACTCTTGAACCCGGTGTTAAAACACTGTCGGGCCTTAGCATTCAATGCTGATTAAAAAAGCCTTATTGGCAGGGTTCAACACTGATCTGTTTTAGTGTTTAACACTAATTGGAAAAAGCCTTATTGCTGGTGTTTAACACCAATTATCTCTTAGTGTTGAACACTAACTTAACAACCTTATTCCCAGTGTTCAACACTGATTGCTCTGAAGTGTTTAACACTAGGCTTTGGTCTAATTGGCTAAAGGGATAGAGGTAAACATTCTCCCTCAATGGACCAACAAAGAGTCAATATTCCAGACCTGACTGGACTTAGCCCAAGCTGGCCATAAGTCCTCAATTTGTGATTAACTGGGCCGATGGGCTCATAACATAATTGATCAATCTTGACCCAAATTGGGCCAAGGACTATTTAATCCACCCCGGTTCTAGGGTACATCTCTTCACTCCTTTGATATTTGGCATTGTAATCCCTCAATGTCTTCAAAGAGGTGACGGGTCCCGAAGACCATTCATGACATGGACTGTGGGGTCCTTAAACCCATGCATGATACAAACTTCCTGGTTACGTGGAAAGCGGATAACGTCACTCTTTGACCCCGCGGAAAACGTCCAGAGCGGATCCTGGTCCTCGCAGAGCACGGCAGTGAACCCGTGTGAAGCATCCAGAGCGGAGCCTGGTCCTCGCCTAGCACGGCAGTGAACCCGTGTGAAGCATCCAGAGCACATACCGGACTGTGGAGTCCTTAAACCCATGGACTATGACGTCCTTAACCTTGACCGAGATGTCTTTAAACTACCCACGGACCGCAATGTCCTTAAACTACCTACGGACCGCAATGTCTTTAAAACTACCCACGGACCGCAATGTCCTTAAACTAGAACAATAGAGCCCCTATATGCTCTTTTGTCGGATCTAAACGGTCCTGTTTAAGTTGACCTTAGCCTCAAAGATGGCTAACGCGTCCTTAAACCTTCAAGCAGACTGGACTACGAATCCCCCTAATTAACTCTGGCTCGAGGGTACATCTCTGAACTCCTCTGACATCCGTCGTTGTAATCCTTCAACGTCGTCAGAGAGGTGAGGGGTCCCGACGGCCACACATACGACGGACCGAAACGTCCCTAAACTGGAACATTGGAGTCCAAACACTCTTTTGTAGGATCTAAATGATCTCGTTAAGTTGATCTTAGTCACAAAGTTAGACTAACGTATCCTTAACAAACGTTTGAGTTGATCTTAGCCTCAAGTATGGCTGACGTATCCTCAAACCAAACCCCCAAACCCAAATTTAAGATAATGCGGATTTGGACTAGTCCACGCCCTACGGGCGACGACATAACTCAGTCTCCGTAAACGATCCACGGGCAATAAAACATAAAACAAACACACACGACACGAAATGACCATTTGGAGAAGGAGAAAGTTGTTACCGCAATGCGGTAGCGTAATTAACTGCATGGGCTTGCGCCTGCAGGGAAGAGCGTCCCCACAATCAAAAACCCCTCAACGAGGGGGAATCTGACGAAGTCTGCTACATCGGTCGCATCCGCTCAAACCTTCGATACATGGTGCCATAAACCAACTTGGCATCTTCGGAGAGGTGAACGGATAGCATCAATTAGCATCTGCCCCGAATCTCAGCGCCAAGACATCGCAGCCTTGCGCGCCGTCATTCGGAGGGGAACAGTAGGGAATGAAGAAAACCAATTAGCCTAAGTAGGGTGTGCAGAAGGTAATATGTAAAGACAAAATAAAGGGATTAGAAAGAGGGCAAAGTAAATTGCGACTGATATCATTCACGACCAAAACCGCGTACTTCATCGCCACTCCTATTTCACCTTTAAAAGAATAAGGTATTATTCAGTTGTCTTTTATCGTCACCTTCTCTCGAGATGCGAGTACTCCTTGGTTTAGGAGGGTACACCTATTATGCTTACTGGATAGTCTTCTTCCAAACCATAGGCTGGTGCCGAACGGTAGGGAAGGAAGAAAACCAGTTAGCCTAACGATGGTGTACAGAAGGTAACGACTAAAGACAAATAAAGGGATTTGGAGAGATGGCAATAAAATATACGGTTGAAGTCATGAATTGGATTATGGAAGAGGCATTGCTATGAATACCAGGATACCCCTACAAAACATTTTCATGTTTCAGTGCATTGTTAAAGAAAAACTGTTTTCCCGATTAGACACTTACTCCAAGGGTATGTATTTACCAGGTTTCATTCTCATATCTGTATGGTTTTACAGATGATGAGTGGGAGTAAGATATTGGGAATTAGGTGATCATCCTCATTATATCGGAATTCGTTGTAATTGGTGATATTTGAGGAAATCGCCAGGGTACAGTTTTCTACCGACAACGCACAGTTTTTGAGTTGTTCAACTCAGCGGACTTATACAGAGTATTGTATGTTGTCCAGTGTCCATCAGGACAAAGGGGTAGGTTCTCGTACTATGTTCTGTTTACTTATAACTTCTCTAGTATTTAGACAAGTGTTTCGTAGAAATACAAGGTCTAAGTTTTGAGAAGTTGTGGGTATAAGAATAAAGTAGAGAACCAGGTATCACAAGTATCGGGATTCTTCAAAGAGATCGAAGATGTAGATTCTTGTGATTGGTATTCAGATAATAGTGATGGTTTTGAGAAACGTGTTTCTCTTTCAGGTTACTCATAATTGGATGGATTCCTAAGTTGAGTAATGCTGATTAGCCTCTTTCCATTAAGTTGATATGCACTGGAGACAGCTGCATGGATTGAATCTTGGTTCCAATTAAATAAGTGCCAAAGTTTCTATATTGGATATAGAATAGTTCGTACCTTAAAAGAAATTAAGGTGCGGGGAGTTGTCCAGCTTATGATTAAAACCAGATACTGGATAACTCAGGGCACGTTTCTGGAATGACTGTTTGTGGGTTGACCCTGGCTATGACGAGGGTTGATATTCTACCATTTAGAAGATCAATAGTGATATTGTTCTTGACTCGCCACAGTTTTAATAAAAATGGATCTTTTTCAGAAAACAGTAGTGGGAGTATGGTAGAACTGGAAGTGATTCCAGAACCGCGAACGATTACGGAAAATTTAATAGGACCCATATATTCAATCAGGTTTGACATTCCAATAGCCACTCCGCAGGCATGGTAGGCAACCTCAGACACCCGAGAGGTACTTCGGTAGGCTCAAGGACGGTGACAGGGAGGTTCTTATCTACCAAGACTTGACACTACTGTTGTTCCAGGATATGAGACCCGGTAGGAGGGTTGTCGTAGTCAGTGGGAGCAGCGGAAGCATAGTGGGCAAGATGCTTATATCTATTTATAGACTTGAGCAGTGATAGCGGAGATAGATCATCTAATTTTGATGTGACAGTCATGGGTTTGACTTCAATCAGAATAAGGGATGGATCAGTTAAGAAGGTAGTAGGGTGTGATGTCATGGTATCTGGATGACATACACAGAGTAGGAAGTAAAATTCCTATACTACGATCGGTTATACTGTGGTCGTCACACAGTTGTTTCTCCAGACAGGATATGGATATAATATTTGACATTCTGGTTCTAGATCTATGGTTTTAGATCTGGATTTGGGTAGTTTCCCAATGTGGGTACTCTGACAGATATTCTAATGGTTTTTGGAATAGTTGACTCCTAGCATGGTGGTGTACCTGCAGGTGATGGAGTCACCCTCTCTAAAGGTGTCTTAAAGACTAAAGGGGAGAGGGAAGTGCATGATTGGCAGATCACTTGCTTAGGCAATTGAGTCAATCATGAGATGTCAAGTACCACACCAAATGTTGGTTTTGCACTAGATGCAATAAGTTTGTATTAATCCAATCCTGGAGAAACATAAGGAAGCAGTTTTAGAACATTAGTACATGTTCTACGGATTTGATAACGGCAGCCTCTTTCGGGAGACAGTTATCATTCCAGGCTTCAAAGGTGACATGCATGACAGAGTGATTGTCAGAGTTTTTTAGTTTTCCCTCTGACGAGGGACAGTATTATGGACATGTGGTTCCTGAGAATACTGTGGGTGGCAAGGTGCCCGATACTGATTAGGTTCAGTGATCGATTCAGTCTAAGAAGTTTGGATATGGAGTTCATTTATGAACTAAGGTCCCATCAGATATCCAGACATATTCTAAGACAGGTACTACTCAATTCGGGAGATGGCTTTCTCCGCGAACTTGAGATTAAGAGAGATACAGAAAGAAACTTCTAGGCGGATCCACTCACCGAGGCTATTTCTCGAACACAATAGTTTTACAAACGGGCTTTGTGAAACTGATTAGTAGAGGAGTTGGATGTTCGTTTTCACACGGGCTGTGAGTAGTCGACATCGCAATATTAGCCTCGAGTGCAAGTGGGAGATTGTTGGAGATAGTGCCCTCATAGTCAATTATTGGATCGCAGGTACGTGATTGCAATGATTGCGGAGGACCTATCCCGGTAGGACAGTCTTACTCGAGATGATAGTATGCTATCTGGTTTGCCTTTATCAGTCGTGTACATGTTCAGGTGACTGATTGCATGTTACACTTTGATAGAGCCCTTAGGATCTTGCTTTACTACCAACAGTATGATGGCGATCATATACGTGAGAGTTGGGTAGTTTATATGCATATCCTTAATTGTGGTCCCTAGTCGTGGGAGTTTCGAGACAGGGCATCGATACTCCGGAGTAGACTAGTGTGTACAGTCGAGACCCCGACGAGGGACGGTGGCCGGTCTCACAAGCCACTGGTGTCAGTTGGATCACCTAAGATGTATACAGGTGCTCATTGGGTTATGAGTACACCGGACAGGACTCGCCGGGAATCTGCTAGTTAGTACTATACCTATCGTCGGATAGCAGTTCCCTGGTGACATGTGTACAGGTTAGTTCATCGACCTGAGGTCGTCATTTGTCTCGTGTGAGTTCCCACTGTGCTTTGATTTCTACCCTACCACGGCTCAAAGGAGTCGTGCAAACAGGTAGCTTTTGGGTACAGTCCCGAGCCATATGGAGGCACGTGAGCGGATCGGCAGGGGATTCGTCTCTCCCGGTATTGGGGGCGAGGTCGTGCTGTGTCTAGGAGAGCCATTACACAAATCCATGGCCATGGTAGGAGATTTACTGGTAGGTACTTCAGTAGTATCTCAGGGTGTATTTGGGCTTCACTCCGACACGACTTATACTGCTATTGGGGGTCTGACGTTACTAGCCCCCTAGACAGATATGCGATACTCATTGACGAACGGACCGGACTGTATATACATTGTCACTGTAAGGCTCAGTAGGGTTTTCCGGATGAGTGCGCTCATCGGCATCCCTTGAGGTCAGTCCATGGGCAGCCGTTACGCATAGCTAGTGCCGCTGACGGTTTGTGGTTAAACCCACTGCCAGGGTACTGACGAGTCATTAGAGTCCCCCACAGACAGTTTCCCAAGTTCGGGCGAAACGTTGTAGATGCCGTATGGTTTTATGGCAGGGTTCGGAAAATGCACGTGCGTTTACGCACGTGTTATTTTTCGGGCAGATAATACTGGTCGGCTTTGGTTTAAGCCGGATCCGAGTATTATATTGAGTAGGTATAATATCTTTGTCTCAGTTGCATTTGTATTCGGTCGTAATACAAATGCGGGTATATTTATACAGTTTCGGGGTTATCCTGAAAGTCGTTTCAGGATCACTTTTGGAAGTTGCCAGTTTCCAGTTTTCTATCAGCCGTCTTTTAACATTCTGTTAAAGACGGATTTATCTTTTTTGGATGAGAGTGGGTCATGCTTCTAGAAGATTCTAGAAGGTTCTAGATTGGGTGAGGTGTCGTGTGACTCATGCTTTGTAATCAACCATTTCTTGTTATGCTTAAGATCTTTTTGCAAGATATTTAGTTTGTGTTCATATTATGATAAGGATGTTTGGTTATGGTTACCTCCTTATCTTCTCCTACACTCACCCTCCTCCTTTATATATATTTAGCCTCCTCTCTCTCTCTCATTCCTACACTTGATTCATTTGAAAAGGTTATGATAGATATTTATCGGTGTATGGAATTTCACAGTCCATTTCATTCCATCACCCGATTTCCACGGCAACTTCATTAACCGATCGTCCACGGATTTGGACGAAGTGAGACAAAGTCATCTACTCATTCTCTACATCAATCTTGGTCGTCTCTTTTAGCAAACTTGACGATCGAGTTGCCTCGAGTCAGAGGCAGGAGCCCGTTTAAAGAACCGATCATGTGGTGCCACCTCGACGGAGGAGATCGGAGATCGACGAGATCGGAGCAGCCGCAACGGAGCGTGGGATAATGGTTGAAGAACGAAGGACTCGGATCGTTCGGTATAACCATTCTACACTCTTTACAGTTTGTTAGTTTAGCAATAATGGCAGATCCGGGTTAAAGTATACGATAGCGCCAGTTAAAAAGTTTTTGTTCCGCATTTGGCGTCTGTAGACGGCCGGGGCGCTAGCGTAGACTTACATAATTTTGATCGCAATAGGGTAAAACTTGTGTTGCGAAATGAACATTCAGTTCAGGAACTGAATTTCTAGCAACGAACACTTAAAATGAAACGGCTGTAACTTGCAAACCCGAAATCTGATTGTCCTGAAACAAATTTTGTTGAACTGCAGACTGAGTTTACTTGCTACCGTCTTTGTGTCATTTTACTGAATTTTGAATGTACGATTTAAGGCAATTTTTATAATTTCATAAGATGCATAATAGCTCGTATTACACATGAATTGTTAACTGCATAAATGCACACATTTTACCCGATTGCCATACTTCTAGTGATAGTGCGCATTATTGTTCAGTGTACAATGCATTGTCGTGCGTGAATGGTATCGCTTTAGGAGTGTCAAGTACGCCAGTGAAAAAGTGAATGATTCGTGACAGTGAACAATACAGTGAACAGTGACTAAAACAGTGTTATTGGTGCGTACTTGTATACGACTAGACCATACTCATAAATAGTGTTAACCTGGGAAAAAGGAAAAATCGAAGTGGAAAGAGAATTATATTTAGCGAGGACAGTGATTTAGAGGATGATCATTCGAACAATGACTCTTATATATATTAGGTTGGGCCTAGCGGTCCAGCTGACAGGGTTATGTCCCGGACGATAGCGGGCCGTAGTCTCGGGTATGTACGAGACCCTCGTTAAACATGATCCTCCTTTTCACAACTCGATTTCAAAAGTGACTTAGAGAGTGATAGGGACACAAATCATACACTGCATCAGTTAGTGACATATTGATTACCTGCATTTTACCTCCACTGTTATTACCTTCTTTGCTTGTTTCTTGTCACTATTATAATATTGCTATTACATCGCTCTGACGACCTGAGTATGCATGCTCATACCTCGAGGAAGAACCAGTACAGGAGTCAGACTTGCCCTTCGAGCTTGCGGAGATTTAGTCGGGAGTACCTCCTTCACCTTTACTGCTCTCCCTAAAGTAATCTTGTATTCGCACTTGGTTAGTAGTTCTTTTCCTTATTTTATTGTAAATTGTGAATAATGAAAGTCGATGTAATGATTTAGTGATGTATTTCCTTTACTTCTGCGCTTTGTTTACTGATTACCATGTAATGCTAGAAGCCGAAGTGTGACTACAACGAGATTATTCCTTGACCGTAGGAGCATGGCTGGCCTAGTCATCCCTCGTTTTCCGTATTTTGGGAAGCGGGACGTGACAGTTTCGTTTTCCCGTATTCTATGCTCCCAAAAGGTAATGTACTATGTTGCATATGAGTGTTTTGAGGAGGTAGGTCATTACCTCGTGATCTAATTAAAGTTATAGTAAGATTAATGATGTTTTAAAGTAGAAAGTAAACTCATAGTATTTTACTGAAAAAGAGTGGTAAAAGTTACAAAATAAAATATTTTACTATGAAACTTGTTCAACATACTTTGTTAATGATTAATAGTCAAGATGTAAGAGTTTAACATGGTTGTGTTAAGGAAAAATGAACTTTATAAAGAAAACCGAATCGGAAGTCGGATTTAACTCTGCTTCCGTCGGGTTTTAGAAAAAGAACTTTTTAGAATAGCAAAAGAAAAGGGAGGCGGGGCTTATGGCTTTAGATTCAAGAGAAAAGGGAGAGGAAGATGTAGGAGGCGTCGATGCGTCGTTTAGTCGCCGGGAGCTCCTAAAATCGTCGTCGGAAAATTGTTGGAGTTTCGCCCTTCGCTAACTCTAATTGCACACTAAAATTCTTGAGAGTTTGGACAGAATTGTGAGTGAGGGGTGTGTGTTTAGGGGTAGTATTTATAGGGTAAAACTAGGGTTAGGATAGGTGAAAGGTTGAATTGAAAATGTATTAAAAATTGTATTAAAAATATGGTTTAATGGGATTTTAAAGAGCTCAGTTAAATTGCAGGAAATTTAAAGTATACAGGGGTACTGGGAAGACAGAGAGGCACAACTTTTATGTTGGGCAAAAACCGATTCACCCGAGCTCGGCCGGCGGCGGTGGCCGATTCGGCCGATCCGCCGGCCGAGTCAGGCCGAGTCGGGCCGGGGTCGGTCGTCGTAGGTCGGTCGTCGGTTGGTCTTTCCCATGGTCCAGTTTGTTTTTAGTGTGCCGTGGGTTTTTTACGAGTTATGCACGTGTAGACTCTTGAACTTCTAAAAATCTAAAATAAAACAATATTAAAATAATGTGGCTAATGGGATTTGAACTCTGGTGTTTTGGATCAATAATGCAAGGTCTTACCAATAAGCTACAAGCTCTTTCTTGCTATTAAAAAGCAAATCAAACTTATAACTTGTGCTCAGACAAAAATACTCCTTTCTGTATTTTTGAAAAAATTGTACAGAAAATTATACAGAAAGTTTAGGGTTGTTACACTCTTGCTCACAATTTTTCTCCTCATCTCATCGTTTAATATGCAACTCACCAGATCATTAAACGTGAGAGTCCTTGAGATCAAGTTGCTTACGACCATCATGAGATTTTCCCATCTCTCTGTCAACGAAAAGAGAAATAACAGGGCTTGAATCTCATCTTCAAATACGATTAAAACCGATTTGAGTTGGCTCATCACACTGTTGAATTCGTACAGATGCTCTGTCACAGAACTATTCTCTGACATCTTCATATTGAAATGCTTCTTCATAAGAAATATCTTGTTTGATGTCGAAGACTTCACATACAAATGCGTTAATGTCGTTATTAGTCCCATGATTGTTTTCTTCTTTGAGATATTAAAAGCTACTTGTGAAGCCAACGATAGCCTAATCGTTGCCAGGGCTTTCCTATCCAATAGATTCCATGCCTCATCGGATATCTTCTCGAGTTTTTCACCCAACAACAAAAAATACAAATCCTTTTGGTATAGGTAGTCTTCCATCTGCATGCGCCACCAACCATAATTGCGACCTTTGAATTTCTCAATTTTTATCTTATCCCCCGTCATCTTTCATATACCATCGCAGCAAACTCAACTTCTTACTCAGATCTGAACCAATACCTTTGAAATTACGATCTAAGTAGATGGGGAAGAGAACACAAGTGTCGTTACCCACCGTAAACTTAAATCGTAGAATCGAAACAAATCTTAGGTTCCATAACCACGCACCGATACCAGTTGTTGTGGATAAAACCGGGAGAAGATGCAATTACACAGAACAATTGCTTACGACCAATCACGCAATAATAACCACACAATAAACAGCGAAAGACAATAAAACAATATTAAAGCGACAATAAGAGAATCTCAAAACAAGAGACAAAAAGATTTGTTAACGAGCTTCACGAACCGTATGGCTAATTCCCGGCAGAGCGGAATCTGCAAACGTCTACTAGATCTTGAATCAAATATTACACCAAGTAACCTTGGGAGATTTCTCTCGAATCTCTCTAGATTTTAACCGCCACCCTCTCTCTACACAATACTCTCAAATTGGCAGTACATATAATATAGGAGAGATCCCTATATATAGGCAAACCCTAATCTTATTGAAAATAAGAGATAAACCCAAATCTGAATATTCGGTTCGCACATAAAACCCTTCGACTGACGTCTGATCAATACTTGGTCATACGTCTGCCTATTCTCTGTTAGGATTGAGCTCTTTGGGCAGACGTCTGCACTTACTTCTTCAGACGTCTGCTGATTCTCTGGATTGGACTTCAGCTTTTCCAGACGTCTGCCCCAGACATCTAGCTACGCTCTATACATTGTCTAAGACTTCACAGATATCTGCACTTTGGCCTTAAGACGTCTGGCGTTGTTCTGAATTTCTGACATGAGTCTCGTGCATGTCCCGACGTATGCACCTTCTATACTTCATACGTCTGAGGAAGTATTTTCCACAATTCAACATCCTGGACATGAGAAAGAAATAAGAATATGGACCCATTAACCTGCCCGGAATTCTCCATTTCTTTCTCTCTTTCTCCTGCCCGGATGTATTAGATAGACACACCGAGTAATTTCTCATTAATCTAGTAGCTATAATTTAACTACTCCTGCTTGGTATTGTACCGACTTCCTTGAAAGCATTCAGAAATGGTTTGTTATTAATCCTTTTGAACTTTATAGATTGCATCTTTAGTTTCTTACATAGAGTGGGACCGTTGGCCAAAAAAATGAAGAAAAAAAGGACTATTTCTATTTTGTAGTTAAAGGTTTTTCCACAGATAAACTTTTTAATCGAGGACACCTTACATATGTCGAAGCGACGTCCTTGAAAACAAACTTTCAAATTAAAGAAATACAAGAAATATTGCTGAGAAATTTCACTCCAGATCTGAGTTCATACACAACATACTGTATGCAATGATTCTTTAGGGGAAAACCTCAATTAAAGAGCGCAACCCCAAGGGAGTAATTTTATAGTGGGTGAAACCTGCCTCCATAAACAATTTATTCAATTCATGCACTTTCCGCTCTTTACCATGCGTAGACATCATCATCACTATATCACACAGTAGTTGTGTCTCTGTTTCTTTAGAATCTTTGCTGTCTTCAACTACGATTTCGATTATGATCACCTTTCCATCCTTTTTAGGAATAGCCTCCTTACACTTTTTCAGTATTCTGACGCAGTCTTCATCACTCCAATCATGCAATATTGCCTACAAAATGCAATTTACAAACCCAAATCTTGATTTATAGGACTTTTCAATTTACATACCATTTACATATCAAGGAAAGTAATTCTTCTACTAAATCTGCTAAAATTCGTGAAAAAGATCCCAAAAAAATGTGCCCATGAGTATTCTCTAAATCAAATGATATATAATTTAAAGTATGCTAAATTTATCAACTAATTGTATAGTATTTGAATTCAAATGGGACCACATTTCTAACTATATATTTATTCCTCTAAAACAAATAGTGAATATCCAACAAACATTCTTATTTAATAGCTTATACATAAATAAAAATCAATTTATATATCGATTCACCGCAAACTTCATATTATTATAAATCACTATAACACAATGAATAAAAAAAATTGGTATTTTGCAAGAAGCTGTCTGGGGTTCAATCTTCCTATACATCAGGGTAAGGTCTGTTATATATATTTATATAGTTTTTATAAAATATTTAACTATACGTACAGAAGTAAAAAAAAAAGGATTTTCAAAAAGTGAAGCAAGTGAATAAATTTCATTTTAAAGCAAAGCTCTCACCTACTCTTAGAAGAACCGCATCAGCCTTGGGCACATGCTCAAACATATCGCCTCCAATCCCCTCCACACGTCGCAACGGAGATCACATGCGTCAGATCATAAAACGCACACGGCGTCAACCCTGGAAACGCCTTCTTAAGGGCGCGGGCGACGGTCCCGGTCCCACCACCAACATCCACGACGCTGGTCAACCCATCGAAAACCCCTCTGCGGTTCTCAACCACGGCTCCCACCACCAACCGCGTGTCCCCCGCCATCGTCTCATTGACCATCAGGTTAAACTGGGCGCTCTCATTCGAGAGCAAAGGATCCCCTTATGCCCATCACATGGTGGTAGATCTGAGATTGGGCTTGAAGCATGGCATTGATGGAGGATGGTGGCGGTGGCGGTGATGAAGCATCTCCTACTCCCTTACCAAACCCCATTGTTTGTTTAGGATTTGATGAAGAGGAACACATGTATATGCAGAAACTTTGCATGAGTGATGCACGTGTGTGTTTATATATATAAACGGTAGAAAACATGTCAAAAATAAATGCAAAATGCAAGTGAATTATTGGATATGTAGAATGATAAACATTAAGGGGGCTAATTGTAAGTTTTCTTTTTCTTTCCTTACTTTTCTCTTTTTAGAGAGTGTGGATGGAGAAAGAGTAGATGCACGGTATTGTTTAAGCACGGATGATGCATGTGATAGACAAGAAAGAATGGATATATAATGGGAATATGTATAATTTTTGTGTAAAGGATAATAAATATATGTTCTCCTCCGGAATACAGAGACGGGACCGCGTAGGTCCGTCTTATCTGAATTTGGGGGCAGATACTAATTGGTGATATCCGTCCACCTCTCCGAAGATGCCAAGTTGATTTATGACACTATATATCGACCGTTTAAACGGATGCGGCCGATGAAGCAGACTTCGTCAGATTCCCCCTCATTGAGGGGTTTTTGATTGTAGGGACGCTCTTCCCTGCAGGCGCAAGCCCCTGTAGTTAATTACGCTACCGCATCGCGGTAACCACTTTCTTCTTCTCCAGATGATCACTCCGTGTCGTGGGTGTTTGTTTTATTTTTTGCTGCCCGTGGATTGTATACGGAGACTAATTTATGTTGTCCTCCGTAGGGCGTGAATTAGTCCAAATCCGTATTTTCTTAGATTTGGGGTTGGGTTTAAGGATACGTTAGTCTCATTTGAGACTAAGATCAACTTAAACGTTTGTTAAGAATACGTTACTCTAATTTCAGACTAAGATCAACTTAACGGGATCGTTTAGACCCAACAAAAGAGCATTTGGGCTTTATTATTTAGTTTAGGGACATTGCAGTCCATTAGTTTAGGGACATTACGGTCCAAGGTTAAGGACATCATAGTCCGTCGGTTTAAAGGACCCCACAGTTCGAGGTTAAGGACATCATAGTCCATGGGTTTAAGGACTCCACAGTCCGAGGTTAAGGACATCATAGTTCATGGGTTTAAGGACCCCGCAGTCCAGTTTAAAGACGTCATAGTCTATGGAACGTATGGTTGTCGGGATCCGTCACCTCTCTGAAGACGTTAAAGGATTACAACGACAAATATCAGAGGAGTAAAGAGATGTACCCTTGAACCAATTTTGGTTGGGAGATCTGTATTCCAATTGGGATTAAGATCAAAGATTTATGAGCATATGGGCTCAATTAATCTGAATGAGGGATTTATGGCCAACTTGGGCTCAGCCCATTCAGTTAAAATGTTAAACATTTGATAATGTTGAGCATTGATTTGAATTCTGACAATGTTTTTGTCTTTTACTGAATACTGAGCATTCCTCATAGCTCTGGGCTTTATTTTAAAGAACAATTTATGTTCTATCAGAGCACACGTGAGAAACATGTGGCGCGCTTGGCGCTTTGCGCCAGTCAAAGAGCGCATTGCGCTTCTGCCGAGTAGCGCATACGTGAGGGACACGTGGTGTGCTTGGTGCTTAGCGCCAGTCTATGAGCGCATTGCGCTAATTTATGAGCGCAAAGTGCTACTAGTTCAGTGACGCACACGTGAGGAGCACGTGGTGCGCTTGGCGCTGAACGCCATTCCATGAGCGCAAAGCGCTAGTCCAAGAGCGCAGAGCGCTAACTGTTAAGTGTCGCATATGTGAGGAGCACGTGGTGCGCTTGGCGCTGAGCGCCATTCCATGCGCGCAAAGTGCTAATCCAAGAGCGCAGAGCGCTAATTTATGAGCGCAAAGCACTATCTGATCAACTTTATGATCTGAGAAATAAATTCTCGTTTATAAGGGACTTTGTCTCAAGATTCTAAGAACAAAAGTTCTTACTTTATAGGAGATGCTTTAATCTCTTGTATTGAAGAAAGGATTTGCCTTTATGGATCTATGATCCTTAAGAGAATTGAATTATTCTCCCCCATTTTTATAATGAGATGTTCATGATCTCTTTGTATAAAAAACCTTAGTCTTGTAGATCTATGATCTGTGAGAAGAACTATGTTTTTCTTCTTGTTTTATGATGAGATCTTTTGATCTCTTTGTGAAAGACTTTGGTCTTATAGATCTATGATCTTAAAGAAAGAAGTGAATTCTTCTTCTTAGTTATGAGACGATTTTATCTCTCTGTTCATTTTTTTACCTTGAAGAAAATCTTCTTTTTCTGAGAGTTTGGCTCTTCTTTATGAGATTTCTCAAACCTTATGGGGGGTTCCTCTGTATGTTTCTATATATCTTTAGACTTGAAGTCTTGGGGCCTTTATATAGGGCAAGATGATTTGTTCAATCAGTTAAGGAGATCTTTTCTCTAATTGATTTGGGGATTTTCCCATCGTTGGATTTTTGATCCAATGAGCTTCTGATTTACAGAAGGCAATCTTCTTGTTTTTAACAAGATTGGGGAATTTCCTCTATACAGAATTTATTCTGTGTTTTTGGTGATTTTTAATCACCATTGAATCATTTATCCAACGGTGCTCTGATTTACAGAGCACAATCTTTTTGTTTGGAAAGATTTTGAGGAATCTTTCCTTAACAGAATTTAATTCTGATTAATTGATGATTTATCATCTTTATTAGATCTCTGATCTGATGGTGAGGAGATTTTAGTTCCAGCGCTAGCGCACCCGTGCTTTGCACGTGGTGCGCTGCTTAGAGGGCAGCGCACTTAGCGCTAGCGCATACGTGCTTTGCACGTGGTGCGCTGTTTAGGGCGCAGCGCACTTGGCGCTGCTTTTGAAGCGTTGCTTCATTTCAGAATTTGAATTTTGAACAGAGCTTTACTCTGATTGGGGGAAACAAATGCCCCCCCACCGTTGCGCTCACGTGGCACACACGTGAGTGCAACGGTGGCAGCATCTACGCCCTTGGATCAACTCAGAAGTTGAAATGGCATCTTAGTGCCTATAAATAGGACCTTTGGCCTTTGAGATGATTTATGTTCATCTTCTTCCTTCTGAGAATTTTTATTCTCTTGCAGAGCATAGCTCTTTGGTTTAAGAACTTTCTTAAGGACAGAACTCTGTCAAAATCTTAGGTAAAGATTAAATCTTTGAGTAGATCATTTAATAATCTAGGCTTTTACACATTAACAGAGCTTTGCTCTTCATAGATCTTCGATCTAAAGAAAACATTTTTTAGGGTTTTGTTGACAGAGCTTTGCTCTCTTGCACCCATAGATCTAAAGAGATCTTTCTTAGGGTTCCTTAACCCATTAACGGAGCTTTACTTTTGTTAGATCTTAGATCTTAAGAGATCCTTTTCAGGGTTTCTTAACCAATTAACAGAGCTTTGCTCTTTTCAAATCACATAGATTTATTAATTTTTCATAAAGAACTCTTAAGAGTTTGTTCATGGATCTTAAAGATCATGGAATTTTATTCCATTAAAACTTTACTTCTGATGGGTTATTCCATCATTTTTACAGAGAAAGGCACTTAGAATTTTCTTGAGGAATTTTATTCCTTCATCATTAGAATCTGACAGGTGTCATTCTGCCATAGAGCATTACTCTCAAGGGAAGATTTACTCCCTGGCCCGAGGAATTCTCATTAAATGAGAATCAATTGAGGATTTCCTTATTTAATTGACAGTCTCATCAAATGATGAGTCTGTTTTATTAAAGATGCAATGTCATCTGGATTATGTGGGTCCCCTTTGGTCCCTTTTCACTGCATTGCAGTATGGTACCGATTTAAAGTACCTAGTGACAGAACTTAAATTGTAGCATTGGCGGTTGAAAATTTGTTCTTTTCCGCGCAGGTACTATGTCTTTCGACACATCCTTCCCGTTCGTCCGCTCAGAAGGCGGATTCCCCGAAGCGCCTGTAGACCGAGAGGTTCTTACGCTGATCAAAGACCATGACCTGGAGCACAAGAATCTTCATCTATGGGGTAGCTGGTACAATCAAATTATCAGAGGCCGCCGGAGCTTTTTTTGTGCGACACCCTCGGAGCCTATCTCTGCGATGCCTTATGCAGATGCACCCCCGATAAGCTATACTGTGGAGGAGGTGAATTGGACTTCAGAAGGTCTCCTTCGACCTTCTATGGCCACAATACCCGTGTAGCCGCCGGTTGCTTTGGACACTCTAGGGCGGCGCATATGCCAGGGTAAATCGCGCCCTTGGGGACAGCCATACAACATAGGACTAACTTCCCGTCATCCTGCCGGATACCTGCAGTGGGCCCGATATATTTTATCGGTGAAGAAGTCGCAGCTGCTGAAGCTCGGATTGTACCCTGCGATCTACGCTTCATTGTTCCAGTATTCTGCACCTCCTACATGGTGGATCAAGGCGTTTCTAGAGCAATGGAACATTCCGACCCACACCTTCCTCATATTGGATCGAGAAGTCTCTATTTCCTCAGAGGAATTTGCAGAGGTCTCTGGTTTACCCGTTAAGGTAGAGCATTACGAGGAGCTGCTTCCTCCGGATGAGTATATTTTTGCCACCAAATCAGTGGTAATGGGTCTTACCCCAGAGAATGCCATTCAACACCAATTTCCAGGTTTGATAAAGGTGTTGAATGTCTACGAGGGCCTATTTCTTGAATTTGGAAGCCGGGGGGTCAGCTTTGCGGACTTCATTGCCCATTTTCTTCGCCCAGAAGTTTTATCGCGACAAGGTGAAAATTTTGCCAAACTTGATGATCTTTTCGGCTTTGGCTTGTATCGCCAGCCAATATTGGAAGCCAATCAAAAGGATTTCTTTCTTCCAAACGTCACGATCGTCCCCTTTTCAGAAATTGCCGCTCCGGGCATCAATGAGGAAGCGTTCTTTCTAGGGTTCCTCGGTTTGTGGTTAAGCAGGTTTGCGCTTCCGATGCACCCTCGCCATATGAGGTCGTCCGTCTTCTATCCAGCACATCGAATGGTTGCCGGGATACAAGTGGCCGTCGGGATTGCTGGGTTAGCCCACCTGTATCACGGCCTTAGCTTGGCAGCGGATACTACTGAACCAGTGGTGCAGCCTGCCAACTTCTCAATGCATTATTTCACCTCATGGCTCGAGTTGCACGTGCTTGGGGTCTTCGGTATCCACAGAAGACCTTCCTTTTATGACAGATGTAAGTTTCCTCAGATAATGCGGCTAGTTGACGCATGCATCGTAAGTCCGACACCGCGGGAAGCTAGGGGTTTGCTCCTTCGTCCACGCACGGTTGGAGATGGTATGTCCTTCACCGATAAAATTTTGACCGTCGGCCAGGAATCCGCAAAAACGGTGCTGCCATTGCAGGACATCTTTAAAGATGGGGCCTCTGTCTTGAAAGCTCGGGAGATTCTTCATCTGTACTTCATCAGGCCGGGCTTTCTCGTATTTAGGCAGAATGATGCGGCGTTGTTCATGAGATACAACCCGCATCATTTCGCTCAGCAGTTGAGCTACAATCAAGGCGTCCCGCTTGAGGCTTTCTTGGCAGAACCTGCTGCTACCGAAGAGGGTATCCGGAGCGCGCTGCACCATTTTATGCGCCTAAACACAGGGTCCAACTTATTCATCAGCGAACCGAGCTGTGTTCTGAAGGCCCTAAATGTGTATGTGGCGTGGTATCAACATTCGATGGGCGCCGTCATTAGAGAGGAAAAAAGATTGCTTCTTGATCGCAAGGGTGCAGCGCTGGCTGGTAATCCAAATGTTCCTCTGAAGCGACGGACCATTGTCCGTCCTCCCTTAAGAAAAGTTGCTACGGTCGAGGTTCCGCATGATAGGCCTGAGCTACCGATACCCCGTGCTCCCGTGAAAGCGGTGACTGTGGCGTCTCCCGAGTCTGGTGTGGGTTCAGATATCGGGACTCATCGTGTCACGCCCCGCTTCCCAAAATACGAAATACGAGGGGTTGACAAGGCCAGCCATGCTCCTACGGTCAAGGAAATGTCCTGCCGTAGTCACACTTCGGCTTCTAGCTTTACGTGGTAAACAGCAAATAATGCGTAGGTAATGAGAAATGCAGTAACTGGAACAAAACAATATAAAGAACTAACCTGATGGGAAACAAAAGGGTATACTCTGGGTAGCTAATCAAGATGTCCGTGATGCGCGGCTGATCCTGGTCCCGGCTAAATCTACTCCTCACACTGAGCATGTATACTCAGGTCGTCAGAGCGACACAATAACAATATAGTATATAGATATGTTCCCCTCCGAAAGACGTGCAAGACGGGACGTCTCGCCTGAAATTCGGGGCAGATGCTAATTGGTGCTATCCGTACACCTCTCCGAAGATGCCAAGTTGATTTATGGCACGGTGTATCGAAGGTTTAAACGGATGCGGCCGATGTAGCAGACTTCATCAGATTCCCCCTCAGGATGAGGGTTTTTTGATTGTGAGGACGCTCTTCCCTGCAGGCGCAAGCCCCTGCAGTTAATTACGCTACCGCATCGCGGTAACAACTTTCTCCTTCTCCAGAATTTCACTTCGTGTCGTGTGTGTTTATTTTTTTGTTTTGTTGCCCGTGGATTGTTTACGGAGACCGAGTTATGTTGTCGCCCGTAGGGCGTGGACTATTCCAAATCCGTATTATCTTAGGTTCGGGTTTGGGGGTTTGATTTGAGGATACGTTAGCCATACTTGAGGCCAAGATCAACTCAAACGGGATCGTTTAGATCCGACAAAAGAGCATTTGGGCTCTATTGTTCCAATTTAGGGACATGGTGGTCCATTGTATGTATGGCCGTCGGGACCCGTCACCTCTCTGAAGTCGTTGAAGGATTACAACGACAGATGTCAGAGGAGTTCAGAGATGTACCCTTGAACCAAAGTAGATTGGAGGGATCTATAGTCCAATTTGTTTAAAGGTTTAAGGATACGTTAGCCATCTTGGAGGCTAAGATCAACTTAAATGGGATCGTTTAGATCCGACAAAAGAGCATGCGGGGCTCTATTGTTCCAGTTTAGGGACGTGGTGGTCTATTGCTAGTTTAAGGACATTGCGGTCCATGGGTAGTTTAAGGACATTGCGGTCCATGGTTAGTTTTAAGACATCTCGGTCAAGGTTAAGGACGTCGTAGTCCATGGGTTTAAGGACCCCACAGTCCATTGTTAGTTTTAAGACATCTCGGTCGAGGTTAAGGACGTCGTAGTCCATGGGTTTAAGGACCCCACAGTCCATTGTTAGTTTTAAGACATCTCGGTCGAGGTTAAGGACGTCGTAGTCCATGGGTTTAAGGACCCCGCAGTCCATTGTTAGTTTTAAGACATCTCGGTCGAGGTTAAGGATGTCGTAGTCCATGGGTTTAAGGACCCCACAGTCCATTGTTAATTTTAAGACATCTCGGTAGAGGTTAAGGACGTCGTAGTCCATGGGTTTAAGGACTCCGCAGTCCATATCAATGCGTGTTCATCGGGACCCGTCACCTCTTTGAAGACGTTGAGGGATTACAGCGCCAAGTATCAAAGGAGTGAAGAGATGTACCGTGGAACCGGAGTGGATTAAATAGTCTTTGGCCCAATTTGGGATCAAGACCAATTAATTATGTTAAGAGCCTATTAGCCCAGTTAATTACGAATTGAGGACTTATGGCCATCTTGGGCTAAGTCCAATCATGTCTGGAATATTGGCTTCCTGTTGGTCCCTTGAAGGAGAGGCTTTGCCTCTATCCATTCGGCCAATTGGGCCAGTGTCTAGTGTTAAACACTAAAGACGAATCAGTGTTGAACACTGGGAATAAGATTGATAAGTTAGTGTTTCAACACTAAAAGATAGTTGGTGTTAAACACCAGCAACCAGGCTTTCAGATTAGTGTTGAACACTAAAACAGACCAGTGTTAAACACTGTCAACAGGAGTCCCAAACTAGTGTTGAACACTACGGTAATCAGTGTTGAACACTGCAAATATAGTTCTGTGCTTAGTGTTGCACTAAGGCCAAACAATGTTTTATCACTGAATTCAGGGGTTCCGTTTTAGTGTTTAAACACTAAGGCAAGAGGAGTCACGTGGCAACACGTGAGAGCGCCCTCCCTTCACTTGTTCTTCTGAGACTATGCATCTTTTAGAGCATCACGTGCCATCACGTGACGGGGATTCAAGCGCTTGTGTGTTAAAGCTTCTGTCAAGGGTCACGTGAGTCACGTGAGGCACTGCCTCCAGAGGGCTTTCTGTAGATCTTTTGGGGGGGAGTCACGTGGTGACACGTGACCCTGTCTCTATGTATGTTGTTTAGAAGATCTGTTAATCTTTTTCAGGAATTAAATTCCTCGTAGGGTTAAACCCTAATAAAAGCTTTAAATTCCAGAGGAATTAACTTCCTACTTCCTTTTGAAGATTTATATTCTGGAATAGAGTTGGACTCTGAATTTTCTGTAGAAGAACTGAATAGGGTTAAACCCTAATAAAAGCTTTTAAGGAATCAAACTCTCATTCTTTGTTAAAGAATTATGATTGAGGGAATTAAATTCCCGCTGTTTCAACAGAACTAAGTTCTTAATTAGGGTTAAACCCTGTTTCTTTTTTGTTCTGAAGGAATTAAATTCCCATAACACAGGGTCAAGCCCTAATTTTATTTTAAAGGAATTGAATTCCTATAGTTCTGTGAGAATTAAATTCTTGTGCTTCCATTCCCTCTCTATGTTTTGGATCTGCATGGCAGGATCTCAACCCATTGAGAATTAAATTCTCAACTTCACGGGGAGATGTGCACTTTACAGATCCTCTATCAAAGAGAGAAGAAATATGTTCTTCTGTTTTATATCAGAGTTAAACTCTGTTGAGAATTAAATTCTCTTTTTCTTTCAAGAAGCCTTCCCTTTCTTACCTAGGGTTTTCTTTTGCAGAAGATGCAAATTCCTCCAAGTATCAAGGCTCTCTCCCTTTTCTTCCCTCTGCACATCTATCTTTTTTTTGTCTCTTGGCTCCTATTTATAGGAGAAGCGGCCGAGTCAATTAGTTTCTGACGAATCTTCATTGAGAGATTTGATTTGTATTCACCATTCGTTTTGGACCTTTGGATTATTAGATGAATTTTATTCACCATTGGATTCCAAATCCAGGGATTCTCCTTTGTTATTTCTGTTAGATTTAAAGGGGAGATCTTTCCAAATTCGAGATTTTCCCATAGATAGATGATATTTAATCACCTCTAAATCTTTAATTCAATCAGTTGCTTTTGGAAAGATTTGAGAGTTCTTTTCTCAGAATTTAGTTCTGTTAACAAATGGACTTTGAAGTCGGTCACGTGTGGCCACGTGACCCTTGGTCACGTGTGGGCACGTGACCCCCTTGGAACGAGCTTTCTTCTTTCTTTCTGCTCTTTACGTTCTGTTCTCTGTTTAGCTGTCACGTGCCTCTACGTGACAACTGGGCACGTGTGAGCACGTGACCCCGGCATGGAGCCTTCTTCTCGATTTAACCGGAGAATGAGTCTGATGTTTTGAGTGTCACGTGCCAACACGTGACCTCTCATGAAGCCTTTTTCTTGATTTGATCAGGGAACCGTTGTGTCTTTGCCGCTGCTTTTAAATGTCACGTGCCGACACATGACCCGGGTCACGTGGGAGCACGTGACCCTTTCTGAACCCCCCTTTTTTGATGTAGTTGGGAAACTGAATTTGCCTTGCCGATACTTTTAGCTGTCACGTGCTTACACCTGACCGCTGGTCACGTATACGCACGTGACCCTCTTCTGAAGCTTTTTCCATAAGCTTTTCTGATTTTAAATCAGGAAACAAATGCCCCCACAGCGTTGTTCTCACGTGTCTGCACGTGGGTGCAACGCTGTCACCTCTTGTGACCGTTGGATTCCTTTAGGGATTTGGGGAGATGAAGCGTTTCCATCGCCTTCTATAAATACCACTGTCTCTTCAGAAGAGCCTTCACTTTGCTCATCTTCCTTTGAGAGCCTTTTCCCTTGAGAATTTAATTCTCGTTTCCAGAGCTTAGTTCTCTGCCTCAAAACATTTTCAGAGTTTTAACTCTGTTTAGGTGATCCTTTTTCCTCAGGTAATGTTCTTGGACAAACAGCGAACTTCCACATTCCTTTGAATTTTAAATCCAAAACAAGGGTTTTTACTCTTTTTTAACAAGGAACCCATTTTTCTTCAAGTTTTTCCATAAGAACATGTAACTGCCTAACCTTCGAACTGCAGATCTCTTAGGGTTTAGATGATCTTTGGGGAGACGATGATGGCGTTTCAACTCCATGGAATTTAATTCCATCCCAAAAAATGTTTTCTGGGAATTTAATTCCCTTTTTTTTTAATAAGGAATTTAATTCCAATGAAGGACTCAATTTCTTCACACGGAGGCTTCTTGGGGGCTCTCGACCCGAGGTTGTACTTCTGCAATCAATGAAACAGGAACTTTCTAATGATTCTCATGACCTTTATTTCAGGTATCATGGATGCCCATCTGTATGGTATTGACGAGATCATTTCCGATGGGAATATTCGTGCACTGGGCCGCAGTCAGAACCAGGAGTTCACCGATGCTCAATGTGCCGAGATCATGAGCCGCTTTGATGAGTACAACCATCGGCTACTCTCCCGTCGCTCTTCTCTTCTGAGGCTGATCGTGCTGGCGATCCGGGAGGCACTTCCTCTCTTTTGCACCGGCATACCTCTTGGGGCCTTGGACACTGCTGAGGATAAGGTGCATTCGGTGTACCTGATGGGCTTGATCTCAAAGAGGAGGCGAGATCACCTCATCGATCTCTTGCACCAAGCCTTTCAGCAGTCAGCCATACTTGCCGCCTATCGGAGGGTGGAGGACATTCGTGAGGATCCCGACGCTTGCGACCGCGAGAGGAAGCATACTCGGGAGGTTCGAAATGCTTGGAGAATCTTGGACAAAGTTAATCTCGAGTTTCTCAACCCATGCCCCGCGGCTGAAGTCTTACCATTGTAAACGTGTCCTCTTTATTTTGTATGAACTTCTTGAAAGATTCAGTGACAAGTTTTATTATGTCTTTCCATGTTTGCATGCCTTTCTCTGGGATTTTATCATTTTGCTACTGTTGTTGTTGGTGCTTCAATATGCAGGGTGCTACTCCATTTTTTTTAGTGTACATCAGGTTTAGGCCTCACGTGTTCTGCACGTGGAGTCCCTTGATAGGGCTGTTCACAAAATCTTCGCATGCCCTATTTTCAGTGCACAACATCAGACGCAGAAAAAAGGGCCTTGGAAATAGTTCCATCTCCTTGATTTTCGATGCCTTTCCTTTTTTGGGCTTTGGAAATAGCTTCACCATGCAAGATTTTCCGCGCACAGCACTTAATGCCCTTCTTTATATATGAGGCTATAGCTTTCTTTTCCCTTCACAAAGAGATTTATATTACTATTATTTTATCTTGGAGTAACTTGTCTTGAGAAACAAACGAGCGTTATGGCCTGCAATCGCCCTCATGCTCGTCGACAGCCATGGGAAGTTCCTATTGAGGAGATGGTCCCCCGCTTTGCTGCTCGGTTGGTGGATCCCCTCCTTACCGACAACGAATGCGACTCAACCATGCATGAACTCTCGATCCGTAGGGGATCCCCCTACCGATGGGTTCCCTCTGGCTCCGGATGATTCTCACGGCCGTGCTTGCCGACATCCCTCCTCACCCGGCGGAGATGACCCTGGCGATGCTCGACACGGCGGAAGAAAAGCTCGAGGGCTTTCATGAAGTGTGCCTGATTACTCAGGCTTTGAAGGACTACTCAATTCATCTGCTGAGCCAGATAAAGGCCCGGCGAGCTATCATGTCTGCTTTCGCGGACGAACACGGCGCCAATCGATGGGGAGCGACTCCTCGTGAGAACCGTCGCTTTGATGTGCTGGAGAAAGCAGAGAGAGAGATGGAGAATTTTGTCCTCTGCTTCATTAATCCCTGTGCCGTTGATCCCATGTTTGGTGACCTTTTCCGTTAGCGTAGAACATTTTTAAATTAGTCCCTCCTTTTTTACGCTTTATGCCGAACTTCCATGTAGACTTGGTACTAGTATGTATGTTTCCGCTTGCATAAATAAACTTTGTATTCTTCTCATGAGAACTTTCTTTAATTGCAAATGCTATTATCACTTTCCTGCGCATCAGACCTTTTTTGGGCGTTATGAATGTTCACGCGATTGCAAATGCCATTATTATTATTATTTTTTGAATACTCATATGATTGCGAACGCATGCTTGAAATATGTCGGAAATCTTTCTTGTTGCCTTTCACGTCAGGTGATGTGAGCGCGTTTTAGATCGATTATTCCCGTCGACTGGAAGCCCATTTATACGGTCTTGTAAATGTCTTGTTCCCAAGGCCGCGGTCACGAAAGCGAGCTTACGTGACCTGATAGAGCGACACGTAGCGAACATATTGTTGTGCGAGAAAAGGGCTTGGCCGTAAATTTTCGGAGAGGGAGCTAGCTTCCAAGGCGCTGAGTGAGCTTCATGCCAGCCTCACAGCCAAGGCCAACAAAGCATACGAACTCTGGCGGGTGCTTCAGGAGTCAATAAAAGAGGTGGTGGCTCTCGATAAAGCTGCCACGTTCACTCGTGAGAGGGTCGAGGCTCATAAAGCCACCGAGAAAGAGCTCGAGGCTCGGCTTGCTTCGTATCAGGCTCAGCAAGCTCAGGCGGAGGCTCGTCTTCTGGAGGTCTTGCGTCATGAAGCCGTGGCTCAACAACAAAACGATGAGCTGGTAAAATTATTGCACCGCCCGCCAGCTTGAGGACTTGTATCTTTTCTCCCCCTTTTTTTTGTACATACTCATGGATAAGAGTATCTTTCTTTTGTTTCTTTCATGAATTGTACTTTGTATCCATTTTGGCTTATGAATAAAAGATACATTTTTTTAATGGTGTGTCCCCTTTTTATTGAATGTATTCTGCAGATATTCTATCTTGATCTCCCTGCAGGACAGCGATGGCTTAGGATTCAGGGTTAGGATCTGCTTCCTAAGGCTTTTGCATTTTATGAGCCACGAGGGTCTCATAAAGAGTTTTTCTCCCTACAGGTCGAGAGGATCCCATAGGTGTAAGCTCTTCTTAAGAATCGTGAGGATTCTTAAAAGGGTTTTCTCTTGAGAGTCGTAAGGATCCCACAAGAGAGTTTTTCTTCCTTACAGGTCGTGAGGACTTGTAAGTGCTGGATGCGGTCACCCTTATCCGTGTTTCGCGGGGTCAGGGGGCTGCTCCAGGTATCGTAGTTCAAAGACGTCGCGGTCAAGGTTAAGGACCTCATAGTCCGTGGATTTAGGGACTCCACCGTCCGCTGTTAGTTTTAAGACATCACGGTCAAGGTTAAGGACCTCATAGTCGGAGGATTTAAGGACTCCACAGTCCGATGTTAGTTTTAAGACATCACGGTCAAGGTTAAGGACCTCATAGTCCGTGGATTTAGGGACTCCACAGTCCGATGTTTGGTTGCAGGGACCCGTCACCTCTTTGAAGACGTTGAGGAATTACAACGCCAGGTATCAGAGGAGTGAAGAGATGTATCCTTAAACCAAGGCAAAATCCGTAGGGAATCGGGGTGATTGATCGTTAGTTTTAAGACATCACGGTCGAGGTTAAGGACATCATAGTCCGTGGATTTCAAGGACTCCACAGTCCGGTATTTTCTATGGATTCTTCACACAGGTTCACTGTCGTGCTCTGCGAGGACCAGGCTTCGCTCTGGGCGTTTTCCGTGGGGTCAAAGAGTGACGTTATCCGCGTTCCACGTAACCAGGAATTTTGCACTAGATGCTTCACACGGGTTCACTGCCGTGCTCGGCGAGGACTAGGCTCCGCTCTGGATGCTTCACACGGGTTCACTGCCGTGCTCTGCGAGGACCAGGATCCGCTCTGGACGTTTTCCACGGGGTCAAAGAGTGACGTTATCCGCGTTCCACGTAACCAGGAATTTTGCACTAGATGCTTCACACGGGTTCACTGCCGTGCTCGGCGAGGACTAGGCTCCGCTCTGGACGTTTTCCACGGGGTCAAAGAGTGACGTTATCCGCGTTCCACGTAACCAGGAATTTTGCACTAGATGCTTCACACGGGTTCACTGCCGTACTCGGCGAGGACTAGGCTCCGCTCTGGATGCTTCACACGGGTTCACTGCCGTGCTCTGCGAGGACTAGGATCCGCTCTGGATGTTTTCCACGGGGTCAAAGAGTGACGTTATCCGCGTTCCACGTAACCAGGAATTTTGCACTAGATGCTTCACACGGGTTCACTGCCGTGCTCGGCGAGGACTAGGCTCCGCTCTGGACGTTTTCCACGGGGTCAAAGAGTGACGTTATCCGCGTTCCACGTAACCAGGAATTTTGCACTAGATGCTTCACACGGGTTCACTACCGTACTCGGTGAGGACTAGGCTCCGCTCTGGATGCTTCACACGGGTTCACTACCGTGCTCTGCGAGGACCAGGATCCGCTCTGGACGTTTTCCATGGGGTCAAAGAGCGACGTTATCCGCGTTCCACGTAACCAGGAATTTTGCACTAGATGCTTCACACGGGTTCACTGCCGTGCTCGGCGAGGACTAGGCTCCGCTCTGGATGCTTTACACGGGTTCACTGCCGTGCTCTGCGAGGACCAGGATCCGCTCTGGACGTTTTCCACGGGGTCAAAGAGTGACGTTATCCGCGTTCCACGTAACCAGGAATTTTGCACTAGATGCTTCACACGGGTTCACTGCCGTGCTCGGCGAGGACTAGGCTTCGCTCTGGATGCTTTACATGGGTTCACTGCCGTGCTCTGCGAGGACCAGGATCCGCTCTGGACGTTTTCCACGGGGTCAAAGAGTGACGTTATCCGCGTTCCACGTAACCAGGAATTTTGCTGATTATATTCGCATTTCATGGGATGGAGGTTTGACTGTTGGCGATATGTATACCACCGAGCCATGGAACTGGGAGTTGCCGCTGTTCCGCTTAGCTTGAGGTTGTGTCCGTCGTTACGAGACGAATGTTGGGATGATCTCTAGGTCGCTTGTGGTCCGTCGAGATTTAGCTTCTTTCTGGGGGGGAAGTATGTTCCCTTTTTGTTTACGCCCTCCTTTTTTTTATATTTTATTTCTTTTTCCGCGATGCTCTATCATTTCAGCTTTTATACCGCGGAGGTCGCGATTGCCCTATCATTTCGGCTATTTTTCGCGGTGCCCAATCATTTCGGCTATTTATTTATTTTCTACTCGCTGCTTTTTATTGCGAGTTGCCCTATCATTTCGGCTGTTTTCATGCATACATTTTTATTTGCTGCTTTTTATTACAAGTTGCCCCATCATTTCGGCTATTTCGTATGCGTGTGTGGCTCGCTGGCTTTTTTGCTGCAAGCTTGGATTTTAGATACCGATTTCGGCATCAGCACCGCTACAACTGGGATGTTGCCAGGAGCGAATCATCATTTGCCTTTGTCGATGTTGAACAAAGGTGGCTCAGCAAACAGGGTTAAGGGTTCTGTTGACCAAGGCTTTTGACTTCATGAGCCGTAAGGGTCTCACAAAGGTATTTCTCCCTACAAGTCATGAGGATCTTGCAGGTGTATTTTCTCCTTAGGGATCGTGAGGATTCCTAAGTGTGTGTTCCTCTGTAGGTCGTAAGGATCCTGCAAGAGGGCTTTCTCCTTATGGGTCGAGAGGACCTACAAGGGTTGGACTTTGCTGGGGAACTGTTTATTCGCGCCCGTGGATTGTATACAAGGATCAGTATTGAGCCCCTTGTAGGGCAATATCGAAGGTTGTGGAGGATTGCTTAAGCATAGGTTTAGGTCTCTGTAACTTAAGACTTTCAAATCTTATGAGCCGTGAGGGTCCCATAAGAGAGTTCTCCTTGCGAGTCGTGAGGATCTCGTAAGTGTATTTTCTCCTTAGGAATCGTGAGGATCCTTAAGTGTGTTGCTCCTTTGTGAGTCGTAAGGATCTCACGCAGGTGGTTTCTCCTTACAAGGTCGAGAGGACCCTATAAGTGTCTTTTAACGAGGTTGCGCCCTTTCGGGTTTTCACAAACACTCACCGGTAGTCCTGCTGTTTTTACTCACGGAGCCCTTTCGGGTTTTCATCCGTGCCCATTTTGCTTGTGGACATACCGTTTTTTTTGTTTTTTAATTATTATTTTTTATTTTTTCTCTTTTTTTTTATCTCGTCAGCCTAAGGATGCTGCGGTAGTAGTTTAGGGACGTTTCGGTCCGTCGTTAGTTTAAGGACGTTTCGGTCCGTCGCTAGTTTAAGGACGTTTCGGTCCGTCGTTAGTTTAAGGACGTTTCGGTCCGTTATTAGTTTAAGGACATTTCGGTCCGTCGTTAGGGGAGGGCCGGCTACTGCTTGTAAAGTCTGAGCTTAGGAAGATAGCGAGCGGACATAGTCGTCGTCATCTATCATTGACCCAGGCTGTGGCTCATTAAGCATAGTACCTCTTTAAGAAGCGGCCGTTTATTGGCCTAAAAGGCCTTTCGCCGTGCACGTCCATGAGTAGATAGGCTCCACCCTGGTAGACCTTGTCTATGACGTACAGGCCTTCATAGTTTGGCTCAAATTTTCCCCGCTTGGCACGATTGGGGATCATAGGTCTTTTGACCACTAGTACGAGTTCGCCTTGGCGGAATGTCCTCGGTCGGGTCAACCTTTCAAATGAGCGCGTCATCTTTGCTTTGTAGGCCTCTAGATTTTTTTGCGCTATGAGCCGGGTTTCATCGAGGGCGTCAAGTTCCTCAAGCCGAAGGTGAGCATTTTCTTCGTCCGTCAGCTCGTAGTGGACTGCCACTCGTAGAGAGGGTAACTCTATCTCGAGGGGGAGCATTGCTTCCGTCCCAAATACCAACGCGTACGGCGTTGTGTTCGTGGCCATCTTGAATGTGGTTCGATAGGCCCAAAGGGCTTCTTGCAGCCTCTCGTGCCAGTCTCTCTTATTCCGGGAATCAGTTTTTTTTATGATCTTCGTCAAGGTCTTATTGAAGGCCTCAGCCAGACCGTTAGCTCGTGGGTTGTAAACTGAAGAATATCTCCAGTCTATATTGTGCTGCTGCGCGAAGCGGCTAATCTTATGGCTTCTGTAGGCTGGCCCATTATCGGAGATAATCCGCCGTGGGGTTCCAAATCGATAGATGACGTGCGTCTTGAAGAAGTGGAGGATGTTCTCCGTCTTCACTTCTCTCGGTGGTACTACTTCTGCCCATTTGGAGAAGTAATCAGTTGTCGCCAGGATAAAACGATGTCCCAGGGACGACGCTGGCTCGATGGGGCCGACTATGTCAGTCCCCCACATTTCGAATGGCCAGCTAGCCACCGTTGGATGTAGTGGATTCGGATGTTGGTGGATAAAGTCTCCATGAATCTGGCACGAGTGGCATTGCTTCGCGTACTCGAGGCAGTCCTGGATCATCGTGGGCCAGTAGTAACCCATCCGTTTAATTTTTAACTTCATCTTTGGGCCTGCTTGGTGAGAACAGCAAAGTCCGTCGTGAACTTCCTGAACGACTCTTTCTGCTTCGTCAGGTCCTAAGCATCTCAGCCATAGAGAATCAAACGATCTCTTGTATAGAGTATTGTTGACGAAAGCGAAAGATAGAGCTCGTTTCATGAGCTGATGTCTTGAGGACGCTTCTTCGGGCATTCGGTGGGACTTAAAGTAGTCTATGAAGACTTCCCTCCAGTCCTCGGCCTTCTCATGGTCTTTTATTTGTAGAGCCGCCTGCTTAGTCACTCCCTTTTCTTCATATGATTCCGGAGGTATTTCCGTTGGGGCGAGCACCCGACGGCTTTGTACCACGATTCTTACATCATCGAGGTTTTCGTCAGCCAGCTCTTTAGCAAGTTTGGCCAACGCGTCTGCTTTGCTGTTTTCCGCGCGCGGTATGTTCTCCAAAGTATAGGAGGGAATTTGGGTCAATAGTTGTTGCACCTTTTCGCCGTACTTCACCAACTCCGGTTTGCACGTTTGGTAGTCACCATTTACTTGACTAACGACCAATTGAGAATCCCCGTATATAAGGAGGTCTTCAATTCCCATGTCGATGGCGATCTCGAGGCCTGCTATTAGAGCTTCGTATTCAGCTTCATTGTTTGTCCTCGGCTCTGTTAAGGAGAAGGCGAAGCGCATTATCCCTCCTTGTGGAGTTACGAAGATGAGGCCTACCCCCGATTTGACCATTGGTATACCTTGTTTCCGTTTCTTTACGGAGGACGCTCCATCGAAATAGAGTTCCCATCGGGTACCGCCGCCGCCAATCGCATCAAATGGATGCTCGTCCGGCAAATCGCAGTTCAGAGGAGAATCGGCCGGTATCGGGTGCTCAGCGAGGAAATCGGCAATGGCCTGGTCTTTCACTGCCTTAAGAGGTTGATACGTTATCGAGAACTCCATCAAGAGCAGGGCCCATTTAGCGAGTCGTCCCGTCAATATGGCTTTTGACATCAAGTATTTAAGGGGATCCACCTTTGAAATGAGACGGACTTCATGCGCCAACGCATAGTGCCTGAGCTTTGTTATTGCAAAGATCAACGCCAGGCAATATTTTTCAATGGGGGAGTAGTTACTTTCTGCCCCCAGCAGAACTCGACTTAAGTAGTAGAGTGCTATTTCTTTCCCTTGATCGTTCTCTTGTGCCCACAATGCGCCTAAAGAACCTTCGAGGGCGGTTGTATAAAGAATGAGAGGCTTTCCCTTAACCGGAGTATCCAACACCGGCGGGTTCTGCAGGTATTGCTTGATCTCATCTAGCGCGCTTTGGCATTTTTGATCCCAGACGAATGGGGTTCCCTTCTTCATCAGGTGAGTGTAAGGATGGTACTTTCTGGAAAGGTTGGCTATAAATCGCCGTATGTACGCGAGCTTCCCTTGGAGAGACCGCAGCTGTTTGAGAGTTCTCGGCGGAGGCATTTCCATGATCGCTTTAATCTTTAACGGACCTATTTCAATACCTCGGTGTCGAACGATGAATCCCAGGAATTTTCCCGAGGAGACTTCAAACGCGCATTTAAGGGGATTCATTTTCAAATTATATTGCCGAAGGCGTTGAAATACAGTCTCCAGATGCTTTAAATGCTTTTCGTATGACATGCTCTTTACTACGAGGTCATCGATATAGCACTCGACGATATCATGTATGAGGTCGTCGAAGATCTTTGTCATGGCCCTTTAATAGGTAGCGCCAGCGTTCTTTAGACCAAAGGGCATAACCCTGTAGCAGAATATACCCAAAGGGGTCCAGAAAGCGGTGTGCTTCTGGTCTTCGGGATGCATCTTTATCTGGTTGTACCCTGATGAACCGTCCATAAAGGAGAAAACCTTGTGAGTGGACGTGTTGTCTATCATTAGCTCGGTTACCGGTACTGGGAAATCGTCCTTTGGACAGGCTTTATTGAGATCCCTGAAATCCACGCATATGCGTACCGTCCCATTTTTCTTCATTACCGGGACGATATTGGCGATCCAGTCGGGATACTGGACTTCTTGGATAAATCCAGAATCGATCAGCTTCTTGACTTCGGTGTTGATGCTCATTTCAAGCTCGAGTCGCATCCTTCTTGGCGCCTGCTTGACTGGCTTGATATCTGGGGATATTGCTAATTTATGCACAGCGATCTCCGGATCTAATCCTGGCATCTCGGAGTAGTTCCACGCGAAGCAGTCTTTATGTCGTAGAAGCACGTTCTTTAACGCAGCCACCCTTTCTTCAGATAGCAGCTCGCTGACAAATGTCGGTTGCGGGTCATCTGCCGATCCCAACTCAATCTTCTTGAGGTTATCTGCAGTAGTATGTATACCGTCTTCCAGTTCTTTCGGAGCTGGTGGAAATTCTGAGATCACCTCATCATCGCTGTTCTCAAGGCACCGGGGAAGGTCACCCATGTTCTCGGGCTCTTCCTTTAATATCGTAATCGTATAACAGGTGCGAATCCACTCCCAGGACTGAGGTGGATCCGGTTCTGCTCTTGCGGCCTTGGGTTCGTGCTTTTGTGGCGGCGTTACCCTCCATCTGTTGGATAAAGCGAATCTGCCCTGTTGGTATTGGTCCTCAACCCAGTTCTTGAAGGTGAAGCAGTCTTCGATAGGATGTCCTATGGCTCGGTGATAAGAGCAATAGCTCGGATGAGAAGCCTTGTTAACTTGCTCAGGGTGTTTAGGTTCTGGAAGCGTGATCATTTGATGTTTTAAAGCGAGCTTGAGTAACCTCTCCGTCTTGTCTCGGGGGAAGGAGTACGCTCGACTCATCTCCTTCATGAGGGACAAATCCGAGCCGTGCAATACCCGATCACGTAACCCTCTAATCCTACGTCGTTGTTGTTGGCTCCTCTTTCCACTTCTTGATTTATTTCTGTCTCCGCATCGGGCCTTTCGTACAACGGGTTGACAAAGACGAACATCTTTGTCTTTTGCAGCTTGTCGAAATAGGCGTTGCGTCCTGGCCTTCTCGTAGATGGCCATTTCGCGGTCGTGGTCTTCCCGAGCTTTCTGACCCACTTTCCTGATAGGCTTGTCCATTCGTTCTTCAAATGACGGACACGGCGCTTCAATCGCGGGGTCTAATTTTGATGAGGGGTTAGCATCTCCTGACAGGGCGTCCTCTTCTTCATCAAAGATATATATAGCGTAGCTGCTGTGGGCCCGTCCCCGTTTTCCGGTTCTCGCGTATCCAAGCCCAAGTGTTTCCATCTTCCCGTTGGGCAATTTGTGTTGAGTCCCAGGGACATCCCAAATCTTGTTGTAGAACCGAGCCTGCCGAACAGTCTGTTTTAAGGGCACTCCTTGGCCCTTCAATAGCTTCTTTAATCCCTTTGTATAGTATCTGGGCAGACGGATGGGTTGGAGCCTGTCGAGTGTAGCATCCGCGCCATGCCATATCTCTTTCTCTACTTTCGACTCTGAGGATCGGTAGAATAGGATCACCTTCTCACCCCTTTGCCTGGGAGGGACGTAAAATGTTCGCAGGTCCTGCACATTGTGAGCTTGAAGTGTGTCGAGATCTTTGTAGTGTTCTCGCGGTACCATGGTGATTTGCAAACTATGGTCATCGCCAGGGGGTGCTTGTACCAACAGCCGATTGGAGAACACGGCATTAACTTCATCTTCTGAATCACTTCTGAAGACCAACATAGTGGCGGCCGGTATAAACTATCTCTTCTTCTTCTTCGGTATCGCTCCCGAAAATAGGGATGGTGGCGGCGGTTTTGTTCTCCGGGTTGCGACACCTTTCTGTATCCTCGAAATCTGGCAAAAATTACTTCGCATCTTCGTATTTGCGGACTTCATTCACGAAAAATGGGTTTAACTCACCTGTTACGGTATACTCCAAACCATCCTTAAAGTACTTCATACACTGATGTTGCGTAGAAGGGATGATGTTGTACTCGTGTAGCCAAGGACGACCGAGCAAGGCGTTGTAGCAGGTCTTGGCGTCAATGACATGGAATTTGATGTCTGTGACGAGAAGTCCAAAGCGTAATGTTAGTATCACAGATCCGAGAGTCCATGACGATTGTGAATCGAAACCGGAGATAGTAATCTTGTCACGAGCGAGGTGTTGCACACTCATGCAGATTTCCTTCAACACCCGAACTTTGAGGAGATTGACGGAGGATCCATTATCCACCAGGATCTTGCCTATCTTGATATCATGGCAGTATCCAGAGACATATAGGGGACGGTTGTGGTCGCACGTCCCGAGAAGGAGGTCTTCGTCACCGAAAGTGATGTCGGTCGTATGCACTTCCTCCAATTCATCCTTCATCCTTTCAGTGGCGAGGAAGGCTTGGAATTGCTCAGGTTCTTGTAACGCCTTAATTAGTGAGTCTCGCGCTTCTTTTGATAATAGGAGGGCATCGAGAATGCTAAGCTGAGAAGGTAGCTTTCTTAGGTGCGCTAGGATGTTGTAGTCCACCTTACCCTTCCTGGGAGGGTCTTTGGTGGTCAGTTCTTTCATGACCTGGTCATCTAAAGTGATATCCTCAGTGACCTTTTCCTTTCCCTTATCTTTTCTACTCACGGGCCCGAGATTCTTTTCTGGGAGTGTGCGATTGCGCAGCTGAATGTTCTCACAGGCCTCCGATCTCTCCTCTTTCCCTAAAACGGATTCTTTAAAGAGAGGGCCCAGAGCCATTTCTTCATCAGAGTCACTCCCAAATGTGAGAACTTGTGACTCCCCGGCGTTAACCATGTAACAGTTGCCAGTAGTTCTGTTGTGCCCATCGACAGTACTTCTTCGTTCCCGACGGATCTTGCGTTTCATGCGCTTAAGATGTTGCCGACGAGCAACATATCCTTGCCACCATATCTTAAAGGCGTCGCACTCCTCCGTGGGGTGTGAAATTTTCCGATGATATGCGCAATAATCAGGGTGCCTCTCCACCCCATCGTGTGTGTTTCCTTCCGAGGGTGGTAGATTCATTCCCATTGACATGGCTTTGGCAAACCTTTTCCTCGTCTTGAATATCTTCTTGTCTACGTCGGATGCCTTTCGCTCTGGCAGGGGTAGTTCAACTCTTTCGTTCAGTCGCCCGCATTTGGTTCCTTCTGACGCTGCCATCTCACGCTCCTGATCCGCTTTACTCTTTAGACGAATCTCGTTTAGAAAGGCATTGATCATTTCATTTGTTGGCCATGCACGCTCTGGCTTAGGCTCTGCCCCCAGTTTCTTAGTGCCAGGGGTTTTTTCATCGTCGGTAAACGAGTGGGAGATTACGTTACAACTCGCCATATATCCCTCGGATTCATCCGATGAACTCTCTCTATTATCTTCCTCTTGAAAGATGTGGTTGAGGAACTCTTGTAGCGTGACGGGAGTCCGCGCCTTTTGATCATACTCTTCCATCGTGTCGATTTGCTTCTGCAAGTTCGTGTGCTCGTCTTCAAGCTTCACGGGCTTCTTGGATTTCTTCCTCTTTTTCTTTGAAGATTTTGACGGTTGGGCGTGAGTATTTGGGCCATTATCGCGAGTCTTCGTAGTTGGGCGGGGCTTCAACATCCCTTCGATAATTTGAGGTTCAAAAGGGTCCTTCCATTCGATCGCAGGGCACACATGAAGGTCTCTCAGCATTCTTTTGGTTTTAGTTGATAGCACGACCTCCCATGGAACTTCTTCAATAAAGGAACAGGTTGTCCCCGGTGTATCTGCTTTCTTAGGAGTATGTGGCTGCGGTGGGTTCACCTTCCACTTTTCGGACAGTATAAACTTCCCCTGGAGGTACTGATCTTCAATCCATCCTTTGAAGACGAAGCAATCTTCAATCGGATGACTTACCGTTTGATGGTAAGGGCAATAATTAGGGTTATTCACCTCGGTGGGTTGCGGCGGTCGTCTTGGATTTGGTAGGTTTATAAGTCTGTTGCGCATTGCCAGCTCGAATAACCGTTTCGTCTTGTCTCGTGGGAATGAGTAGGGACGCTTCATCTTCTCGTTATAATACCGGCGTCTTTCTTCCAGTTGATCTGCCGGTTTCGGGGCGTTAGGTTGCTGTTGGGCATTCGCGATGAAGGTTGCCCTTCCTTTACCCTTGTCATTCCGAGGTTCCGACTTCGGGGGAGGTGGTCTATAACCCATCTGGTCCATCTGGGCCAACTTGTCGATTAAAGCCTGGAATGTGGTTGGCTTAAAGAACATCATAAACTGGGAGATGGTTGCGTGGGGGTCTAGGGTTCCCACGAACATGCCCACCGCGGGTGCCTCCTCAATGCGTTGTTCGCATCTCGACCACAAATTCCGCCAGCGTATAGCATACTGGACCCAGGTTTCGCCTGGTTTTACCCTGGCGTTAATCAGTGCTGTTATTGGAGTGCGTTCGCTGGCACTTGCGAATCGCTGAGTGAATAACAACTCCATTTCAATGAACGTCTTGACAGAATCGTTCGGGAGTTCCGAATACCATTCGAACGCTGTTTCTGATAAGCTGCCCACGAACTGGCAAAGTAACAGTTTATCATCACCGCCGGTGTTACCGCAGAGGGCCTGAAACTGGGCAACATGTTGATGGGGATTGCCGGTCCCCTTATACACGTGGAATTTTGGTATCGTATAGCCTGGAGGGTATTTGATTTGGTCATACCAGCTTGGATACGGCCGCCCCGTTTTTACGACTTGACCAGCTGCCTCAGTCGCATGATGAACCCGGATTTGCTGGGCTATATAGTCAACCAAGTCAGCCTTAGAGATTGCCTCCTCCTCGGCCGTTGAGAGGGCTGGTGGTGGATTTGACGTTTCTCCTCGGTCGTCTTCAGGAACGATTAGGGGATCCTCGGCGGGTAGGTCCTGCTGGATCATCATTCCTATCATATCTTGGAAGAGAAGGCCCATACGCTGTATGTTGGCTGCTTGTTCAGCAGCCTCTTTTTCCTTTTTCTCCAGTATCCGGCGAAGGAATTCAGCGTCGGTTTCTTCCTCCTGTCGTGCGTCTGAGGACGTTTCTGGGCTTTCTTTTGGCCCGGTAAGTGCGGCCATAGAATTCATCATTTCTTGGAGCTTTTGCTGTTGCTCCTGAGCTTTGGTCATCGACCGTGTAAGCGGTCTATGACCCGTGGACGCACGGCTGTCTTCTTTTCCTGACGCCATGTATACAGTGTAGACCATCATGCCCCCAGCCTTAGGGCGTCTGGGCTCAGTGCTATTAGCTGTCGTTGCAGGCTGGGGGATCTTCTCTGGCTTCCTCCTTTTATGAGCCATGGAGGTTGAGGGGGCCGTTGAGGTGGGCGTCCAGACAGCCTTTCGGGGTTTAGCCTGGTGACCAGTCTGAGCGGTTGGATTTTTAGCTTCTTGTGCTGGCGGGAGAAGTTTAGATCGATGATCGAGTCTTGGGCCTGCCGCCAGACCTTATAGATTTTGGAAGATAGCCGTTGAGGGGATCGGGGCCGTTCTGATTTTATTTCCACAACCTTTTTTAATGGGGGAGGAGACCTCTTTAGCACTGCAGTAAGAGAATTCCTTCGCACCTTGTTTAGCACCTCGAAGCTGTTCCCAGTTGGAACAACAGCATTAACTTCTGTCATCGGGGCTGATGGAGTTAACCCGGAGGGGGAGTTGCCCCCAGCCTTCCTTACTCGGCGCCAATGGCGACGTCGAGCGTGTCGAGCGGACGGCGTTGGTTCAGCGGTGAGAATGGCTTCGTCTTGCCCCCTGTGTAGGTGGGGGGTTGCTGTTGGTGTTATCCTGTCAAAGACCGACATCCTTTGGGTAGCAGGGGCGGGAGCTGAAGCCGTCAATCTTGTAAAGATCGACTTTTTGACCGGAGAAGCCGCCTTGGCGATTTCGGGAGCAGGAGCGGCCACTTTCTTAGAAGCAGCCTTCTCTGGGATTGTAGGCCCCATGATGGGTCCACAGGATTTCTGGCCCAATCTAGAGAAGACCGAGGCGCTGATGTTGGGCGACCCGTTGAGAGGAGCCGCGGCAGGGGTAAGATGATCAAAGACTGACTTCTTGGGAGCTTCCTTTGTCAGCACCGGCGCCGTGAAGCTTGTTGGTGGGAGTATAGTCCCAAAGAACAATCCGGTAGTGGCCTGAGTCACCTGGTCCACCGGCATTGTGAATAACGAAGCAGCCTGGGGTCCGTAGGCTATACCTCCTGGCAAGGCAAAGCGTTGGTCGCAATTGCAGTCTGAGCAGTTGGAGAATTTCGCAGAAGTAGAAGCCATCGATCCTTTGCTTTCTGCAATAAGCAAGACGTCAATTCTTAGTATCTTGAAACCTAAGGGCAACCATTAGCGAACCGCGATTGGTTCGCGAATCACGACACACGAAGTGTGGAGTGGAAAGAGGAAAAGGTCCCACCGGGAGTGCCAGAATCTGTTCCCCTCCGAAAGACGAGCAAGAAGGGACGTCTCGCCTGAAATTCGGGGCAGATGCTAATTGGTGCTATCCGTCCACCTCTCCGAAGATGCCAAGTTGATTTATGGCACCGTGTATCGAAGGTTTAAACGGATGCGGCCGATGTAGCAGACTTCATCAGATTCTCCCTCAGGATGAGGGGTTTTTGATTGTGGGGACGCTCTTCCCTGCAGGCGCAAGCCCCTGCAGTTAATTACGCTACCGCATCTGTCACGCCCCGCTTCCCAAAATACGGAATACGAGGGGTAGACAAGGCCAGCCATGCTCCTACGGTCAAGGAAAGTCCTGCCGTAGTCACACTTCGGCTTCTAGTTTCTCATGGTAAACAGTAAATGATGCGCAGGTAATGAGAAATGCAGTAACTGAAAGGAACAATGTAAAGACTGACCTGAAGTGGAACAAATGAAAGTAACTCGGGAAGGCGAGTCAAGAAGTCTGTGATGCACTGGTCCAGGCTAAATCGTCTTCTCACACTGAGCATGCATACTCAGGTCGTCAGAGCGACACAATAGCAATATAATGTATATAATCAAGTAATAGTTCTAACAGTGGTGAAGAATATGAATAATAGTACATCAATAACAGCATGAATATAAATGAGCAGAGATAAATGCAGCGGAAAAATAAAGCAGTATAACAATATGTCACGAATGTCAAGACAGTATAGAATGAATGTAAATGACAGTAACCCTATAAGTCTCTAAGTCTCACTGCACAGGTCAATAAGCCTATCGTCAGTCCAAGTGTGAGAGTCAACCACTCGCGAGTGTCCTCCACCCAAGGGTAGAACCCAAGGGCAAGGGACCACGGGCCCAACATGTAACGAATGTATCACGGTGATATAGCACATACCCTGTAAATCTCCATATAACTCCCTAAATATATAAGCCGGCATGGGACTCCCGAGGTTCTGTTGAATTCACACTTGAACTACCCCACACCCCGTGGTCTACATCAAACGCTAACCATCACCCTAAATACTAATCGATCCGTGACAAGTCTGCGCGAGAACTGGAGGCAGGACCTCCATCAAGCACGTCCCGACTAATACCTAAGATAAATGGCAGTGTCGGATGCCTTATCTGTGACACCCGTGCAAGCGCTTCCATAAGTGTCCCATACCACTTATAGTCACACGTACACGCATCCCACAGACGTCGACAATGCAATAGAAATATAGGGTCACTGATTGTGCACAAGTACGTATCACTTTTCACTTAATCACGAATACACGAACACTGACGTACTTGCCACAATCATCACTAAAAATCTATCACTGGGTAAATGCACGATGTCACTAGGTTATCACTACAATGATATAGGTATGATATGATGTATGAACAGTATAAGAAACGCAACTCAGGTATCATAAAACAACAGTCTATCACTTGCACGATTTATCATGAAACATATGTATATAATTTGGTGAAATGACAAACAGGTAGTAATTAACATGTTCAGTTATCTATCCATCTAATTTGGTTTCGAGCCAATCGGGTTCCAGAATCAAAAGTTATAACCATTTCATTTTAAGCGCACGCGGCTGGAAATCCGGTTTCAGAATCAGGAATCCATTTCGCAACGCATTTTAATCCCAGTTGGGATCAGATTCAAGCGACGCTACAGTTGGATTAATTCTAGGGCTTTCAGTAAAGTTTTCAACGCAACAAACGGATCTTCAATCGCGTCTGTACGTTAGTAGTTATAATCTGTTTAATATTGACATGTCAGTTCTGGTTCTGCTGGGACTGTTATGTGTCCCGATGTTCTAAATTACAGATTAAATAGTAAATGATAACGAAACAGGATGAAATTAAATGTGTTGTCTAGCTAACAGATTTATCTACAATAAGCAGCGGAGTTCCGCAACCTACGAGTTAAGGAAATCCCATGGTATCCATTACGGAACAGAAAACACAATTTGAGTCGCTCTGGACTGCAGTCCAGAGTCGTACTCCGATACAATTATCTTCATGATTTAAGTACAGGAATGTCTGAAAACTAGTATAGGATTAAAGTTCGTCGAGTTAGCTTCAATTTGAGCCCTCGAACGCACCAATATAATATGTATATGATTTATGATGAAATTTACGATTTTCAGGTACAGTAGAAATTCAGTTTTGCGGTTAAACTTGGGGGTAGTTGTTTTAGTCGTTAACGATCAAATTATCCAACTAAAATCACACACTATGTTCACAGCCCTACGGGCCAACCAACACCATCGAGTTCCGTCAAATTTGATAATATTTTCCTAAGGGATCAAGCATCGAACAGTTGGGTTCCAATACTTTAACACAGGGTAAACATGGGATATATATAAAATGTTGATTTGTAACATATATAAAAATAGCATGAAAGCAAGTAAAAACTTGCCTGGAGGCGTCTAGGCGATGTATGGTGGCTGTGACGTCACGAACGCGCGACACACGCGCGGCTCGGCACCTGACTTGGCTCGAACACGAGTCTCGGCACGACGGCTCGCAGTTTGGTGGTCGGCTCGGCTGTGACGCTCGGCTTTTGTGCAATGGCTGTGGGGGTGGTCGGTTGATAGAAGGAGAGAGAGGGGGTTAGAGTTAGACACAGGGAGAGAGTTAGATTTAGAGAGAGAGAGAGAAGAAGTTGCAGAGAGAGAGTGAGAAAGAGAAAGAGAAAGAGAAATTGAGAGAAAGAGTTAAAGAGAGAGGGGAGTATAGTGAGAGAGAGGGAGAAGGTTGTATGAGAGAGAGACAGTGAGAGAGAGAGAGATGCAGAGGAGAAAGAGAGAGAGAAACAGAGAGAGTGAGAGAGAGACGAGAGAGAGAGAGTTGAGACAGAGAGTGTGATCGGGAGAGAGAGAGAGAGAGACTCTGCCGAGTGAGAGAGGAGGAAAGAGAGAGAGGGAGATCAGGGGAGAGAGATGACGGCGAGATGTAGTGGAGCGCTTGCTGACGTCATGGGTGCCGGCGGCGGGGAGGCTCGGTGGCTGAGCTCGTTGGGCAGGGGTGGGTGCTGCGGTGGTTGGAGGAGGTGAAGGTGTGGGTTTGAGGAGGAGGTTAGGGTGATGAGGCAGTGAGGGGAGATGAGGTGGTTTGGGTTTGTGAGAGGGAGTGAGGGAGTCGTCGTCGAGGGAAAAAGTGGGTTGCAGGGAACTCGAGGGTGTGAGTGCGGGTTCGAGAGAGGAGTGGAATGAGGGAGTGCGAGGGAGAGGGAGTAGTGGGGTGCGCGAGGGAAACGGTCGCGAGGGGAGCTCGGCGTGCGTCGTGGGTGTAACGGCGCTCGAGCGCGGGCGTGGGCGACGGAGGCGGAACGGGTCGCGCGCGAGTTAAGCGAGGTAGCCGTTGGGGGTAAATTTGAAGGAGGAGATGAATAGAAGTCGGGTCGGGTATGGGAGTGAAACGGGCGCGGGTGAGGAGTGACACGGGCCGGGCCAAGGAAGATTTTATGCTGGGCTCGTAAATTACTTGAAAGGGAAAGAATAATGAATTTTAGTGGAGGATGTGGGCTGGGCTAAAGATGGGCCAGAAAAGAAAATCAATTAGGGAAAAATATAGCAACGGGCTAGGAAATAAAAGATGTTAGGTTTAAGCAAATAAGTAATGGGCTGAGGAATCTATGGTTTGGGCCGCAGGAATAATTTGGAGGGAAAAATGAGAAGGCCAAGGATTGAGAAGAGTTTGGGGATAAAAAAAAAAGAAGATTGGGCCGAAAAGAAACAAAGCAAAATAATTGATCTGAAGGGACCGGGCTGGGTTCTAGAGGTAAAATAATTAATGGGAAAATGAGGGAGTGGGCTTAGGATTCAAGATTAATAAAGAAAATGAAGTTTTATTAACTGGGAAATGGGTTGGGTTTAATTTAAATAAAAGAAAAGAGCTGAGTGAAGTAAAATGTAGCTTGGTTTAGAATTTGGGTTTATAAAAGAGGTTATAATAAATAAATAATTTCTAAATATTACACATAGATTTATAAATAAAATAAATGGAATTCTAAAGTAACGAAATACGGACTTGGTATAAAAAGGGGCCGGGTGCTACATCATACCACCCTTACAAAAATTTCGTCCTCGAAATTTAAAAAGAAACAACTAGCTACAAAATAATAAACGAAGGATTATCACATCGAAAATTAATATGTGTTGTTTTATTTAGAACTGACAGATAAAGTTTTGAAAGTACATACATATATACAAAAACAGGCTTGCAAGGTATAATGCATGAAAACTAGAAGAGCAAGTACAAATATACGAGAATATAGGGTACATTAACGAATAACAATCAAAGTGTGCTCGATAAAGGTCGAGACTCAACTATGTGCACTTCTAAGTTTATCAAAAATAAGCAGAAAATATTCGTAAGGTTCAACTATTTATAATAGTAAGCATAGGCACAATTCTTGAAAATAGGGTAACGACAATTAAGTAGTGAAAATTAGTCGGTAGGTTAAAACATTTTAGGACGATATATCGATTAGATAGTTTTAAAATAACTTAGAAAACTCGTATCGTGAAAATAAGGAACATGGAACAAAAATATGCGCGGTGTAAGGTTGCGCTACTGAAAAAGAGAATAATAGTAGCGTACATAAAGCAAAGTAATTAATAATACACACTCTTTGATAAATCCCAAAATGCTGGAAACTAAATTTTGAATAACGGCGTCCCTAAATATAATTAGGGAAAAAGGAAAGGACACAAAGGTATATGGCTAGATAGGGTAATGATTATAAGGAAATGTGGCTCAATCAGAAGAATGGAGTGTGGCGGCTTTAGGCTGACGATCAAGAGAATTGAGGTCGGGTCAGCACCGAAAATAAGGGTAAGCAATAAAGGACTATAATTTTGAAAAAATTAATGAACTCGGTATTTCATAAGAAAGGTCCTCCTCACGGCAGGATCTCAAACGGGCGTAGACGAAGGATGAAGGGTGGACCTCAAACATTGGGTGTGTTGTTAGTGAATCTCAGTGAGGGTTAAGACAAGGAAAAAGGGTAGGAGTGAACAGATCTCAGTAAAGAAAATAATTGTACGTAAGGAAAATCAAGCAACTAGTGGACTAAGAAGATTGAAGGATTAGCAAAATCAGCAATTTATTCCATTTCAAAGGATTTTAGACAAAACATTCTCAAAGACGAGAGGTGGCCCTAAGCTATACACAGTTTTATTTGGCCAGAAAGACAACATCAAAAGAAACTCCGTCAGTCGCGGTCGTGGAGATTCAGTAGGTTGCGGTAGGCACGCGCACTTAAGTAGGGGCGTCCATTTCCATAGCGCCTCGCAGGTATCTCTATTGGAAGTCCTTCCACCACAGGGTCTTGATCTTCTGGTCCTTCTTCCTCGGATAGAGCTTCTTCATCGAGATCCGATTCCATGTGATTTTCTTCCTCTGGGTTCTCTTCCATAGGGTTCTCCTCCATTGGATATTCCTCTATCGGGTCTTCTTCTATAGGGTTCTCTTCAGGATCTTCTTCTTCTTCGTCGGAATCAGCTATCACGTTAAGCTCTGGGGCGGCTACTCCTTCGTCCTCTGAATCATTGTTTTCGAAGTTGACCAGGGGACCATTTACTTCATCATCAGAACTCGTCAGTGTGTGATTTAGGGAAACGCATGACTGTACATCCTCGTCTAGATTCGGCGCTGCTCCAGGGTGGGCCATGGTCTGAAAGAAAGAGAGTTATGATTAGACAGTGGAATATATCAAGGAAAACTCGAGGTACGCAATATAGGAAAAATATGCGGCTGCAGGGACTGAAAGATCAGAATGGAAATACTGTGATAATGAATAGAATGTGACATAGAGAAAGCATGAGAATGATGCATATATTATGATTCAAATTTTATTTCATCCAACTAAAGTTCGACGGATACAAAGGTTCAAATGGAAGGAAGTATTCATAAAAGACGACAACATTATTATTGAAATTGGAAATCATAGAATTCTTCTTCGATTGCCAGAATGCTGCATCATCATTACGCGAGTTGAATCCTGCGTTAGGTCCGCCTTATCGTCGAAGTTTGAACTACGCGTTAACCCTCATTTGGCAGAAGTGGGGAGAGTGGACAAGTTTCTTCCTTGCAGTTCTTTCCTTTCTGGGCAACCGTTGATGATGTGTTCGCTGGATCCACAAATTAGACATTTTCCTTGGGCGCGGCGACAATCCCTCTGAAGATGTCCTGGCCTCTTACAATATCCACAGCAAAGGTTCTTCTGATGCTTCTGTTGACGCTTCATCTTCTTCTCCTTCCTTCGTCCAATAGGGATCCCTTTATGATAGGAGACTCCCGCTGGTGCCTGATTCACCTGTCTTCTCAATCCTTCAGCTAATAAGTCGTTTGTCCGCTCCTGGGCTTCCTTTAGACCTCGCAGTGCACTCAGGATCTCAACGGTCTGATTCTGGGGAGCGGAAACAGATGAAGAGTCGTTGGAAGACATGATCCTGAAATGACAATTTTGAGGATGATATAAGTCACAAGATTACAAATCAAAATGGATAGAACAAAGATTCAAAAATATCAGAGATGCTGAATTTATTACAAGTGGAGAATCAACTGTATGACTTTAAGTCACTTGATTAGATTACGATAGTGCAATTGCAACCACGTAACCCTGTCAAGTCACCCGAAACCATAGCGAATGGATAGCTGAACACACGATATGAATATGGATCAGGAATGACAAGTTTACAATCTAGACTGAGTGATATCTTAGATTGCCAAACCCTACACGGAAACTGCAATCCCAAACGATGCAAAACCTGGCTCTGATACCAACTAAACCATGTCACGCCCCGCTTCCCAAAATACGGAATACGAGGGGTAGACAAGGCCAGCCATGCTCCTACGGTCAAGGAAAGTCCTGCCGTAGTCACACTTCGGCTTCTAGTTTCTCATGGTAAACAGTAAATGATGCGCAGGTAATGAGAAATGCAGTAACTGAAAGGAACAATGTAAAGACTGACCTGAAGTGGAACAAATGAAAGTAACTCGGGAAGGCGAGTCAAGAAGTCTGTGATGCACTGGTCCAGGCTAAATCGTCTTCTCACACTGAGCATGCATACTCAGGTCGTCAGAGCGACACAATAGCAATATAATGTATATAATCAAGTAATAGTTCTAACAGTGGTGAAGAATATGAATAATAGTACATCAATAACAGCATGAATATAAATGAGCAGAGATAAATGCAGCGGAAAAATAAAGCAGTATAACAATATGTCACGAATGTCAAGACAGTATAGAATGAATGTAAATGACAGTAACCCTATAAGTCTCTAAGTCTCACTGCACAGGTCAATAAGCCTATCGTCAGTCCAAGTGTGAGAGTCAACCACTCGCGAGTGTCCTCCACCCAAGGGTAGAACCCAAGGGCAAGGGACCACGGGCCCAACATGTAACGAATGTATCACGGTGATATAGCACATACCCTGTAAATCTCCATATAACTCCCTAAATATATAAGCCGGCATGGGACTCCCGAGGTTCTGTTGAATTCACACTTGAACTACCCCACACCCCGTGGTCTACATCAAACGCTAACCATCACCCTAAATACTAATCGATCCGTGACAAGTCTGCGCGAGAACTGGAGGCAGGACCTCCATCAAGCACGTCCCGACTAATACCTAAGATAAATGGCAGTGTCGGATGCCTTATCTGTGACACCCGTGCAAGCGCTTCCATAAGTGTCCCATACCACTTATAGTCACACGTACACGCATCCCACAGACGTCGACAATGCAATAGAAATATAGGGTCACTGATTGTGCACAAGTACGTATCACTTTTCACTTAATCACGAATACACGAACACTGACGTACTTGCCACAATCATCACTAAAAATCTATCACTGGGTAAATGCACGATGTCACTAGGTTATCACTACAATGATATAGGTATGATATGATGTATGAACAGTATAAGAAACGCAACTCAGGTATCATAAAACAACAGTCTATCACTTGCACGATTTATCATGAAACATATGTATATAATTTGGTGAAATGACAAACAGGTAGTAATTAACATGTTCAGTTATCTATCCATCTAATTTGGTTTCGAGCCAATCGGGTTCCAGAATCAAAAGTTATAACCATTTCATTTTAAGCGCACGCGGCTGGAAATCCGGTTTCAGAATCAGGAATCCATTTCGCAACGCATTTTAATCCCAGTTGGGATCAGATTCAAGCGACGCTACAGTTGGATTAATTCTAGGGCTTTCAGTAAAGTTTTCAACGCAACAAACGGATCTTCAATCGCGTCTGTACGTTAGTAGTTATAATCTGTTTAATATTGACATGTCAGTTCTGGTTCTGCTGGGACTGTTATGTGTCCCGATGTTCTAAATTACAGATTAAATAGTAAATGATAACGAAACAGGATGAAATTAAATGTGTTGTCTAGCTAACAGATTTATCTACAATAAGCAGCGGAGTTCCGCAACCTACGAGTTAAGGAAATCCCATGGTATCCATTACGGAACAGAAAACACAATTTGAGTCGCTCTGGACTGCAGTCCAGAGTCGTACTCCGATACAATTATCTTCATGATTTAAGTACAGGAATGTCTGAAAACTAGTATAGGATTAAAGTTCGTCGAGTTAGCTTCAATTTGAGCCCTCGAACGCACCAATATAATATGTATATGATTTATGATGAAATTTACGATTTTCAGGTACAGTAGAAATTCAGTTTTGCGGTTAAACTTGGGGGTAGTTGTTTTAGTCGTTAACGATCAAATTATCCAACTAAAATCACACACTATGTTCACAGCCCTACGGGCCAACCAACACCATCGAGTTCCGTCAAATTTGATAATATTTTCCTAAGGGATCAAGCATCGAACAGTTGGGTTCCAATACTTTAACACAGGGTAAACATGGGATATATATAAAATGTTGATTTGTAACATATATAAAAATAGCATGAAAGCAAGTAAAAACTTGCCTGGAGGCGTCTAGGCGATGTATGGTGGCTGTGACGTCACGAACGCGCGACACACGCGCGGCTCGGCACCTGACTTGGCTCGAACACGAGTCTCGGCACGACGGCTCGCAGTTTGGTGGTCGGCTCGGCTGTGACGCTCGGCTTTTGTGCAATGGCTGTGGGGGTGGTCGGTTGATAGAAGGAGAGAGAGGGGGTTAGAGTTAGACACAGGGAGAGAGTTAGATTTAGAGAGAGAGAGAGAAGAAGTTGCAGAGAGAGAGTGAGAAAGAGAAAGAGAAAGAGAAATTGAGAGAAAGAGTTAAAGAGAGAGGGGAGTATAGTGAGAGAGAGGGAGAAGGTTGTATGAGAGAGAGACAGTGAGAGAGAGAGAGATGCAGAGGAGAAAGAGAGAGAGAAACAGAGAGAGTGAGAGAGAGACGAGAGAGAGAGAGTTGAGACAGAGAGTGTGATCGGGAGAGAGAGAGAGAGAGACTCTGCCGAGTGAGAGAGGAGGAAAGAGAGAGAGGGAGATCAGGGGAGAGAGATGACGGCGAGATGTAGTGGAGCGCTTGCTGACGTCATGGGTGCCGGCGGCGGGGAGGCTCGGTGGCTGAGCTCGTTGGGCAGGGGTGGGTGCTGCGGTGGTTGGAGGAGGTGAAGGTGTGGGTTTGAGGAGGAGGTTAGGGTGATGAGGCAGTGAGGGGAGATGAGGTGGTTTGGGTTTGTGAGAGGGAGTGAGGGAGTCGTCGTCGAGGGAAAAAGTGGGTTGCAGGGAACTCGAGGGTGTGAGTGCGGGTTCGAGAGAGGAGTGGAATGAGGGAGTGCGAGGGAGAGGGAGTAGTGGGGTGCGCGAGGGAAACGGTCGCGAGGGGAGCTCGGCGTGCGTCGTGGGTGTAACGGCGCTCGAGCGCGGGCGTGGGCGACGGAGGCGGAACGGGTCGCGCGCGAGTTAAGCGAGGTAGCCGTTGGGGGTAAATTTGAAGGAGGAGATGAATAGAAGTCGGGTCGGGTATGGGAGTGAAACGGGCGCGGGTGAGGAGTGACACGGGCCGGGCCAAGGAAGATTTTATGCTGGGCTCGTAAATTACTTGAAAGGGAAAGAATAATGAATTTTAGTGGAGGATGTGGGCTGGGCTAAAGATGGGCCAGAAAAGAAAATCAATTAGGGAAAAATATAGCAACGGGCTAGGAAATAAAAGATGTTAGGTTTAAGCAAATAAGTAATGGGCTGAGGAATCTATGGTTTGGGCCGCAGGAATAATTTGGAGGGAAAAATGAGAAGGCCAAGGATTGAGAAGAGTTTGGGGATAAAAAAAAAAGAAGATTGGGCCGAAAAGAAACAAAGCAAAATAATTGATCTGAAGGGACCGGGCTGGGTTCTAGAGGTAAAATAATTAATGGGAAAATGAGGGAGTGGGCTTAGGATTCAAGATTAATAAAGAAAATGAAGTTTTATTAACTGGGAAATGGGTTGGGTTTAATTTAAATAAAAGAAAAGAGCTGAGTGAAGTAAAATGTAGCTTGGTTTAGAATTTGGGTTTATAAAAGAGGTTATAATAAATAAATAATTTCTAAATATTACACATAGATTTATAAATAAAATAAATGGAATTCTAAAGTAACGAAATACGGACTTGGTATAAAAAGGGGCCGGGTGCTACAGCATCGCGGTAACAACTTTCTCCTTCTCCAGAATTTCACTTCGTGTCGTGTGTGTTTATTATTTTGTTTTGTTTCCCGTGGATTGTTTACGGAGACCGAGTTATGTTGTCGCCCGTAGGGCGTGGACTAGTCCAAATCCATATTATCTTAGGTTCGGGTTTGGGGGTTTGGTTTGAGGATACGTTAGCCATACTTGAGGCCAAGATCAACTCAAACGGGATCGTTTAGATCCGACAAAAGAGCATTTGGGCTCTATTGTTCCAGTTTAGGGACATGGTGGTCCATTGTATGTATGGCCGTCGGGACCCGTCACCTCTCTGACGTCGTTGAAGGATTACAACGACAGATGTCAGAGGAGTTCAGAGATGTACCCTTGAACCAAAGTAGATTGGGGGGATCTATAGTCCAATTTGTTTAAAGGTTTAAGGATACGTTAGCCATCTTGGAGGCTAAGATCAACTTAAACGGGATCGTTTAGATCCGACAAAAGAGCATGCGGGGCTCTATTGTTCCAGTTTAGGGACGTGGTGGTCCATTGCTAGTTTAAGGACATTGCGGTCCATGGGTAGTTTAGGAACATTGCGGTCCATGGTTAGTTTTAAGACATCTCGGTCAAGGTTAAGGACGTCGTAGTCTATGGGTTTAAGGACCCCACAGTCCATTGTTAGTTTTAAGACATCTCGGTCGAGGTTAAGGACGTCGTAGTCCATGGGTTTAAGGACCCCACAGTCCATTGTTAGTTTTAAGACATCTCGGTCGAGGTTAAGGACGTCGTAGTCTATGGGTTTAAGGACCCCGCAGTCCATTGTTAGTTTTAATACATCTCGGTCGAGGTTAAGGACGTCGTAGTCCATGGGTTTAAGGACCCCACAGTCCATTGTTAGTTTTAAGACATCTCGGTCGAGGTTAAGGACGTCGTAGTCCATGGGTTTAAGGACCCCACAGTCCATTGTTAGTTTTAAGACATCTCGGTCGAGGTTAAGGACGTCGTAGTCCATGGGTTTAAGAACCCCACAGTCCATATCAATGCGTGTTCATCAGGACCCGTTACCTCTTTGAAGACGTTGAGGGATTACAGCGCCAAGTATCAAAGGAGTGAAGAGATGTACCCTGGAACCGGAGTGGATTAAATAGTCTTTGGCCCAATTTGGGATCAAGACCAATTAATTATGTTATGAGCCTACTAGCCCAGTTAATTAAGAATTGAGGACTTATGGCCATCTTGGGCTAAGTCCAATCATGTCTGGAATATTGGCTTCCTGTTGGTCCCTTCAAGGAGAGGCTTTGCCTCTATCCATTCGGCCAATTGGGCCAGTGTCTAGTGTTAAACACTAAAGACGAATCAGTGTTGAACACTGGGAATAAGATTGATAAGTTAGTGTTTCAAGACTAAAAGATAGTTGGTGTTAAACACCAGCAACCAGGCTTTCAGATTAGTATTGAACACTAAAACAGACCAGTGTTAAACACTGTCAACAGGAGTCCCAAACTAGTGTTGAACACTACGGTAATCAGTGTTGAACACTGCAAATATAGTTCTGTGCTTAGTGTTGCACTAAGGCCAAACAATGTTTTATCACTGAATTCAGGGGTTCCGTTTTAGTGTTTAAACACTAAGGCAAGAGGGGTCACGTGGCAACACGTGAGAGCGCCCTCCCTTCACTTGTTCTTCTGAGACTATGCATCTTTTAGAGCATCACGTGCCATCACGTGACGGGGATTCAAGCGCTTTTGTGTTAAAGCTTCTGTCAAGGGTCACGTGAGTCACGTGAGGCACTGCCTCCAGAGGGCTTTCTGTAGATCTTTTGGGGGGAGTCACGTGGTGACACGTGACCCTGCCTCTATGTATGTTGTTTAGAAGATCTGTTAATCTTTTTCAGGAATTAAATTCCTCGTAGGGTTAAACCCTAATAAAAGCTTTAAATTCCAGAGGAATTAACTTCCTACTTCCTTTTGAAGATTTATATTCTGGAATAGAGTTGGACACTGAATTTTCTGTAGAAGAACTGAATAGGCCCTAATAAAAGCTTTTAAGGAATCAAACTCTCATTCTTTGTTAAAGAATTATGATTGAGGGAATTACCGCTGTTTCAACAGAACTAAGTTCTTAATTAGGGTTAAACCCTGTTTCTTTTTTGTTCTGAAGGAATTAAATTCCCATAACACAGGGTCAAGCCCTAATTTTATTTTAAAGGAATTGAATTCCTATAGTTCTGTGGGAATTAAATTCTTGTGCTTCCATTCCCTCTCTATGTTTTGGATCTGCATGGCAGGATCTCAACCCATTGAGAATTAAATTCTCAACTTCACGGGGAGATGTGCACTTTACAGATCCTCTATCAAAGAGAGAAGAAATATGTTCTTCTGTTTTATATCAGAGTTAAACCCTCTTGAGAATTAAATTCTCTTTTCTTTCAAGAAGCCTTCCCTTTCTTACCTAGGGTTTTCTTTTGCAGAAGATCCAAATTCCTCCAAGTATCAAGGCTCTCTCCCTTTTCTTCCCTCTGCACATCTATCTTTTTTTTTGTCTCTTGGCTCCTATTTATAGGAGAAGCGGCCGAGTCAATTAGTTTCTGAGGAATCTTCATTGAGAGATTTGATTTGTATTCACCATTCGTTTTGGACCTTTGGATTATTAGATGAATTTTATTCACCATTGGATTCCAAATCCAGGGATTCTCCTTTGTTATTTCTGTTAGATTTAAAGGGGAGATCTTTCCAAATTCGAGATTTTCCCATAGATAGATGATATTTAATCACCTCTAAATCTTTAATTCAATCGGTTGCTTTTGGAAAGATTTGAGCGTTCTTTTCTCAGAATTTAGTTCTGTTAACAAATGGACTTTGAAGTCGGTCACGTGTGGCCACGTGACCCTTGGTCACGTGTGGGCACGTGACCCCCTTGGAACGAGCTTTCTTCTTTCTTTCTGCGCTTTGCGTTCTGTTCTCTGTTTAGCTGTCACGTGCCTCCACGTGACAACTGGTCACGTGTGAGAACGTGACCCCGGCATGGAGCCTTCTTCTCGATTTAACCGGAGAATGAGTCTGATGTTTTGAGTGTCACGTGCCAACACACTTGCCATTGTGAACTCTTCGACTCGATCAACGAAGAAAGGAGATGGTTTAGACTTGAGACTTTCTCGCTTCCTTACCGCTTAACGAACTTGGAGACTGCTTGAACCAAGGCTTGCTTACTAACTCTTTCTTACCTGTGATAGCAAACATCTCGAAAGCTGCTTTTACCAACCGGCACTACTACGGCTACCACTACATTATTCGGCTCGGCCTTACACTCTTTGCATGCTGCTGGCCTCTCGTCCTTAGAGCTTGGCTCCCGCCTTGTAGCCACCCTCACATTTGAGGGGATCTCTTCTACTTGCCTACACTAGTTCAATGCATCAAAACGCTAACTCTCACACCCCTTCCTCCGATGCCGGCTATCGATCCGGAGTAGATGCAAGAAAGAAATCTCTAACTAGATTCGAAACTGGCTACTCACTCGTCGAAAGGATTTTGATCGTAAGTAGAAGCAGGGACGGACGAGGCCTACCCCGGACGTACGGAATAAAAACAAAAAAGATCACTTTTCTAATAAAGACACTCTAGAACGAAAATAAGACTGGTATCGGCCTTAAGTTAAGGCCTTTGTGGCGGACTTCAGCCCTATAGAAAAACGAAAAAGGAATTTCTCTTTCTTTACTAATTTGTTTGAAAAAAAGCACTAGGCTTGCTTACAAATATCTTAGCTTACTAGAGGAAAAGACTCTTCTCAGAGACTCTTGTCCTATCCACGTAAGGTAGCCCAGCTTCACCACCTGCACTGAGTAGTCCGGTACCATCTCCTCCGTCTCTCTCCTCAGGTAACACCATTCTACTAGAGACCTCTTCACCGCCGACTGTGAGTCATCCGACTCCCGTTTTTCGTCGCTCTCTAAGGAATGTGAATACTTGCTTACTCGTGCCGGGTAAGGAAGAATGTCATAATAGACCAACTTCAGTCCTATAGCTTTCTTTCCTCCCTTAAGACCCCTTTGTAATAACTGCCTTTCTACCGCATCAGATGCATTTTTTGAAGGTACATCAGTCGCAAAAGGAGTGAAATCATTCCCAGTTCTCTTTCCGTAAGGTTCGTAGTACTGTGACAAGCAAGGCACATTCAGTTCCAGTCCCCCGCTGGGTAAACTCCTCCTCTTTCCTCCCTCCTACCTCTTCTACTGATGATGAAAAAACGAGTTTGAGTTCTCTTTCTTCTGTTGCTTCGCCCCTGCATCTCGACCCTATCTGGTTTCATCTTTCCTTCTTCTTTCTCTCGCACTGGCTTGTATGCTTGTCCCCTCTCTGTACCTCTTTCTGGTTCTTAAAGCAAGATCGTTTCTACTAAATGATAAGATTCTTTCCTTCTTCTTTCGTGAGTGAAGTTTCAGTCAGTACCCAGCTTCCGGGTCATTCATCCCATTCCGTCGCAGTACAGCCTCTGGGTTCTCCTTACATTGCTTGACTTCGGTAAGCTCTCTTGTTCGTCCTGGTTCTTCGTTCTCTTTTTCTTTCTTTCCTCGCATTTCGCTTTTTCGAAAGAAATAGATGCATAAAAGCAGTCTTTTCATAT